>CM076573.1:104047720-104193712 GCA_034641835.2 Pinus albicaulis | reverse complement strand
TTATGAGGTTCTTGACACCTCCAAGGAGCTGCCATCCCCAAGTGGAGCCACTGTTAGCCATCCATAATTTTTACATATTCAAAGATGGCTAAAACAGGTCTTTAGCCTTAAAGAAACAAATTTGAAGCAAATCTGTGAGTTCTTGAAGTCTATAGTGTTTCTTAGCCTTCAAAAATCCACGTATCTGATATCTTCACTCAAAACCCTCAAAGAATCTTGCTGATATACAAGGATTGTTTTCAGACTCATTTTCCATCATTTTCCCTTTGAAAAATCCCTCATTTATCCCTCATTTCATCAAAAATCCCTTTAAAACCCTATAAACCTTCTTTATTCGGTTTTAAAATCTCTTTCATTACCTATTGAAACCTACAAAAACCCTCAAAAAACCTCATTTCGGCCTATTTTTCGCTCATTTTAACCTTACGGATGAAGCGCATTTCGGCTTAGCCCCTAGCCCTTTTCCTGCCATATAACCCCATCGCTGTCACTGAGCACTAAGCCCATCACTCAATGGTGAATCGCACTTCGCTCCACCCATTTCCCCTCTACTTCTTTATGTTTCTCGCCGATGGGATCTGAGCCGTTGATCTCGCAGATCTAACGGTCCTCGTTGCGTCGCACCACCAGCGTTCCTTCCTATCATCGCTTACCAAAGGCTCCTCGTCAATGTATTTTGGACCATTGATCTGGCTCCCCCAGATCCAATGGTCGGCATAGTTTCACCATTTTCATTGTCCCTTTGCCCCATTCATCCAATTCTGCGACACTTCGATTTCATCTGGACCATCGATCCTCAAGATCTAATGCCCCTCGCTTCATCGAACATTCCCCTTTCACCCCTCCCCTCACACCATTCCTGACTTTGTGTGATTCCGCGATGCGTCCCCCACCATCCGATTAACTAGAATCTACGGTGCAGGTTCACTGCAGCGACACCTGACCAAAGTGGCTCGTACTCCCCAGTTCCCCCGCAGTTGACTCATTTGACTGTGGAAGATCTTCATCTAATGGTCCATATTCACTGCGGAGGCACCCGGCCCGCAAACCCGTCCGTACCCTCCATCCCCCCGCATTTGATCTCAGTCGTCGACCTTCTCCAGATCTGACAGCCTGTTGAAAATGCAGCAAGATGATGGAGCTTAGTGAAATGAAGTCGCCTTCACTAAGTGGGCCCACAGGCGAATTCTGGCGCAAAATCTATTTTTAGACATATGGAGCATGGTTCGAGGATTCTAGTTTGAGATTCTTGGAGCATTGGTCATGTTGGTAAAAATAGATGAGACTCTATTTTTTAGGTCAAAGAGGTCGAAGTCTATTTTTAGACTGCCTCTCCTAAAAATAGGGAAGTCAAATATTATTTACCCTTAATAATATTTGGACTATAAGCAGTTTACTCTCTTGGAACACTTCGGTTCAGTGCACGAAGTGGCTCATGCATCAGAAGCAGAGGAATTATGCTATTCCAAAGGGTTTGATGGCATCATTCATGGTTGACTTCAGTTAGGACTTCAGTGGCAGAAGTTTGGTGGAGTTAATGAGACAGCTAGTGGAGTTGTGTTCTGTTTATTTTAGTTGAACTAGTTGAGATTAGTTTAACTTGCTAATCAATTAGTTATGAGTGGAGTGAATTAAATATTATTTAATTCATTAATTAGTAACTCATTATTCAACTCAAGAACACATCAGTTCACTACAGTGCATGATCAGTTCGGTGGAGACCAGTGAAAGAGGTAGATGAAAGGGTGGAGTTAGCTATCAGTGGCGACATCAGTTGTGCATGAGATTTGCACCACACTTGGAGGAATTTCCCATGATGATTGCGCTGTCAAGCCAAGGAGATTCGAACCTTGTATCTCTATATAGACAGGCCTGGATTGCGCAATAGAGGCAAGGCAATTGGCGGTGAGTTTTGAACCAGTAACCTGTTCAAAACTGAGCTAGATTGTGTGTAACTTCATGAGATAGTACTGAGTACTTGTGAGGAGTATTGTATTGAGTTTGTTACATGATTTCTCCATTATAATATACACAATAGCTGCGGGTTTTTCAGCTATAAGCTTTCCCCATACATACTGTGTTAATGTGTATGATGATTTGATGTGTTATCGCTTGATTTTATTTCCGCATGTGTGATGATCTGAGTTGGTTGAGTGGAAGAGATTATGTGTTGCATATAAATTCAAATTGTATGTGATCGGGATAGTCTCGGTGGATAATTAATCATTATTCAGCAAATTTCTACATGGTATCGGAGCTATTGAAGTTCAGATTGATCATCACAGTGATTACAAACTTATTTCGGTAGACAGAGTCTGCATGCGGGCCAAGTAGCCTCCGGATTCATCTTTCTTCGGAAAGTGAAAGGTCTGGTAAATGCCCCTTGCAGTCGATCTCTGTGCTAGAAATAATTTGTTCTCACAGATCTAGAGCGGTTGAGCTTTGAGGTGGAATTCGAAATTTTGCAGCAGTTTTTTTTTCTTGGTGCCAGTGTTGAAAATGTCTTTCAACGGTTTGCGACTCGAATATGCTCTTGAAGGTAGTTCGAATTATGTTGCATGGAAGGATCGCATGGAAGCAGTATTAGAAGATAATGGTCTGAAGGAGTTCGTAGATACGGATGTCCAAAAGCCCACTGATCCTGTTGAAGTCAAAGCATGGCAAAAGAAGATGGCGAAGTGTCGAAGGATCCTCGTTGAGGGCGCATCAAGGATCATATTGTATCCGCACTCGCATGGAAAGGTTACTCCATATTTAATGTGGAAAGCTTCGACTGAATCTATTCTGCAGTATAAGAGCGACGCAAAGGAAGACACGCTCAAAGATAAGCTCGGGAACATCAAGATGGAGAAGTGCTACGAGCAGATCGCCATAAATACCTCACGAAGTTCACTCACATGGATGAGTCAGGAAGTGTGGGTGACCGTGCGAAGACGAGGGACATGGTCGACCCTCGCTCTCCTCAGTCTTCCGAAGGCTTGGCACTCATATCAAGACAGTGTCAATGGTACGAGATGCTGCCGGGATGGGAGCGCCTTTGGGCGGATCTCATGTAGGAGAGAGATAAGGAGGACTACTCGAGATGAGATCTTCATCAAAGGGAGCCGATGAAGAAAACTACACTTTGTTGCCAAAGCAAAGAAGGGGGAAGGGTAAGAAATCCTCTCATTCCGGGTGCAAAGCAAGAGCAGGATATGCACGAAAGTGAAGTAGTCTTTTCGACGCCATAGATCGTGGACATTATGCTACTAATTGTCCAAAGAAGAAGAAGAACAAGCAATGCGAAAGATTCAGTGCATGGAGAAGCTTTGGCTACAGTTCTAAGCTAACTTTCACAGCAGATTGTATGCTGTAGTTTTCAGAGTGTGATGGGATCGGTGTGGTTCTTGGACACAGTGTGCATTTCATATGACGGGAGATCGGGATTTGTTTCTCGAGATCGGAGGACAAAGATTTGGGGATGCTAGCATCGAGATGGGCGATGATGAGTAGATCAAGGCTGACACTGCATCAGTATCCCATATCCTTTCAGAGGGAGTCCGGTAAACCCCTTTGTATTGAAGGATGTCATGCATGTACTGGATTGAAGAAGAACTTGATCTCTGTGGGAGATGTTGGAGGATAAGGGGTATGATGTGGTCTTCGGTTAAGGAAAAGCCTTCCCCGCGTAAAGACTACTAGAGAGCCCCAAAAGATGGGGGGTTCAACCAAGAACCTTATCGACTGCAAGTAGATGGTCATGGGCCTATGGCATGCAAGGCGGGAGAAGTGGTGAGCCGAGATGATGAGGCGAACCGTGGCACAGATATTGGGCCACCTTCACCATGGAGCTTTTTGAAGATCACGCATGATTTCTACAGGCTTCCTAGCGGGACACCCTTGCAGCTCGATCAGTGCAAGGGGTGTACTTTAGGGAAGTATGTAAAAGCCACCTTTCACGAGAAGGACAATCGCCACTGCGATGATCCTTGAGAGAGTTCACACAGACGGTGTGTGGTCCTTTCTCGATTGCTTTCGACGACGAAATCACGGGTATTATGTGATCTCTGTTGATGATTTCTCTCAGAAAAGTCTGGATCTTCTTCATGCAGAAGAAGAGTGATACATTCGTGAAGTTATCGTGAGTTTAAAGCAAACGGTCGAGAAGGAGCTCGGGAAGAAGGTGATTGTTTCAAGGAGTGATACACTAGTAGAATTCATCTCGCTGAATTCAAAGGAGTTTCATGAAATGCGTGAAAGGATTTCTGAGAGAGCTCATCGCACCCCATAACCCACGAACACATGGTAAGCTGAGCGGAAGAACAGAACGATCGTCGGGTGTCTGCACGGCGATGTTGCATGATCGAGGCCTACCCCTTCACTATGGGATCGAGGCATGCACAGATGAAGTAGTGCGAGAACCATTTGTCTTCACAAGGTTCTGGCACGAGTACATCGGAGGAGGCTTATTCTGCATGAGGCTCTGATATTTCCTATTTGCATATTTTGGTTCTCCTCGTTCTACATGTCACTTGTGACGAAGGATGCGAGAAGGAAGCCGGATCCAACTCGCTCGAGGGTTGGAATATTTGTGGGTACACCGATACACCTCACAACTATCAGTGTATTTGTCATGATACGAAAGATCGCTATGCGACGGTATAAACATGTCAGAAGGGAGAAAGCCATGTAGTGTTCGCTGAGAGGAGCTACACTTGCATGTAGATGAGGAGCTACTAGTTCCTAAGGAGGAGCTCGGATGTGGATCAGCCCACAAGAGGAGGTTTGTGGAGGTGGAAGAACCACCAGCACGCCAACCACCGTAGGCGCATGCGCACTCATGTAGCCGGCGATCAAGCCGGGATGAGAAAGGTTGCTAGGACCACCTACAGACAGATGCTGCACAGAGAAGCATGGGCCACCGGACGCAGCACCGGATACATGGCTCTTGTGAGTCAATGTGTCGTGACGGCTCCATCACCTTGAGGAAGCGTGAAGGAACCCGCATGGGTTGATGCCATGACGAAGAATATGATTCGATCGTCGAGAAATGCTGCATGGGAGATTGTCCCCAAGACAGTTGGGAAATCAGTGGTGGGTTCGCATGGATCTACAAAGTGAAGCAGCAGTTGACGGGGAGTGTGGAGAAGTACAAGGCGAGACTGTCGCCCGTGGCTTTTGACGTATCGAGGGGATTGATTATGAGGAGACTTTTTGCACCCTGTCGCAAGGTACTCTTCCATACGACGATCCTTGCTCTCTCAACGATGCATGGGTGGCACATTCATCATGCTGGATGTAAGACTGCGCTCCTCAATGGAGTTATTGAGGAGGAGGTGTACATAGAGCAGACGAAGGCTTTTGAGATCTTCGAAAGTGAGTCACATGTGTGCCGAGCTCAAGAGAGCACTCAGACGAGTTGAAGCAAGCACCTCGAGCTTGGTACACCCTTGGAGTAGACAGCCATTTACACTGCTTGGATTCTCAAGAGTGAGGTGGATCCTGACATGTACCGATTGTGGTGGAGGGGGAAGTCGTTGATCATCGTACCGTATGTAGATGATCCGATTTTGACTCAGCGATGAGCGTTGGTACATTTTCTACAAGGAGGATATTGCACGATAGTTTGAGATGAAGGACTTGGGCATCCTTCATTATTTCTGAGATTGGAGATTTGGGCGCGCAATGGAGGACTGTTGTTTCCCAGAGCAGTATGCCCGGGAGATTCTGGAGAGGTTCAACATGCAAGGGCTACTGTTAGCACTCGCTCTTCCTAGTGGTTGGAGGAAGGAGGATGCTACTTCATGCAGGTAATGGATGCCATTGTCCATCGAGCGGTTGGTGGGGTCGCTTATGTATCCGGTCAACACATCGACGCGATATGCTATGCGATTAACTCGGCTTTCAAGCATTTATGGTTAAGCCTACGAGCTCTTTTGGAAGGCGAGCGCAGCATGCTATTGCGCTATATCGCAAGGCACATCTGGGGATATGGTCTATGGTACAGACGGAGGATGGAGCGAAGCTTTACAAGCCTACTACGACTGCGATTAAGCGAGGGAGTCCAACTGGACGAAGAGCATATCTCTGGGAGGAGTTTTCAAAGCATTGGGTCGTACGACATTTTTCTGCGTACGCAGAAGCGAGATCCGTGGCACTCGCCTCAACAGAGGCCTAGAGTACATGTGCAGCTAGCTTGGGTGCATGCGAGGCTATTTGGATGAGGAAGATCCCTCATGGGATTATTCGAGTTGCATTTCTTGAGCCTACAATGATCATCGAGATAACCCATATATGCATCAAGCTCTCGGCTAATCCATTATTTCATGATAGATCCAAACACATCGACATTAGGTACCATCATATCAGAGATTGTGTTCAGCGGAGAATCATGATGCCTTCATATGTTCCCATGGAGGATCAGGATGCTGACATCCTGACAAAGGCGCTCACCAGGAGCAAGTTCGAATTCCATAGAGGCAGGATAGGGGTTGCAGATAATCCATATCTTGCTGAGAGGGAGTGTTGAAAATGCAGCAAGATGATGGAGCTTAGTGAAATGAAGTCGCCTTCACTAAGTGGGCCCGCAGGCAAATTCTGGCACAAAATCTATTTTTAGACATATGGAGCATGGTTCGGGGATTCCAGTTTGAGATTCTTGGAGCATTGGTCATGTTGGTAAAAATAGATGAGACTCTATTTTTAGGTCAAAGAGGTCGAAGTCTATTTTTAGACTGCCTCTCCTAAAAATAGGGAAGTCAAATATTATTTACCCTTAATAATATTTGGACTATAAACTACAGTTTACTCTCTTGGAGCACTTCAGTTCGAGCTACAGAAGTGGCTCATGCATCTGACAGAGGAATTACGCTATTCCCAAGGGTTTGATGGCATCATGCATGGTTGACTTCAGTTAGGACTTCAGTGGCAGAAGTTTGGTGGAGTTAATGAGACGGCTAGTGGAGTTGTGTTCTGTTTATTTTAGTTGAACTAGTTGAGATTAGTTTAACTAGCTAATCAATTAGTTATGAGTGGAGTGAATTAAATATTATTTAATTCATTAATTAGTAACTCATTATTCAACTCAAGAACACATCAGTTCACTACAGTGCATGATCAGTTCAGTGGAGACCGGTGAAAGAGGTAGATGAAAGGGTGGAGTTAGCTATCAGTGGCGACATCAGTTGTGCATGAGATTTGCACCACACTTGGAGGATTTGTCCATGATGATTGCTCAGTCAAGCCAAGGAGATTCAAACCTTGGATCTCTATATAGACAGGCCTGGATTGCGCAATAGAGGCAAGGCAATTGGCGGAGAGTTTTGAACCAGTAACATGTTCAAAAATGAGCTAGATTGTGTGTAACTTCATGAGAAATCTTTTGAATACTTGCTTGAGGTATTATGTTTGAGTTTGTTACATGATTTCTCCATTATAATATTTTTAATAGCTGCGGGTTTTCAGCTATAAGCTTTCCCCATACATATTGTGTTAATGTGTATGATGATTTGATGTGTTATCGCTTGATTTTATTTCCGCATGCTTGATGATGCGAGTGGAAGAGATTATGTGTTGCATATAAATTGGTGTATGTGATCGGGATAGTCTCGCAGTGGATAATTAATCATTATTGTCAAATTTCTACCGGCCATCGGATCTCCTCCCATATAATCCCGGCCCCGAGTCACAAACCATGTTGGGCTTTTCATCGGTAGCACCGTTTAATCTCCACCATTTTATTTTCCCGAGATCCAATATCCACGTTCATTCTCACGCCCATTTCACCCAACCCCTCCGTCATGCATTTTGAACGTGAAATGGGTGGTTTTCTAGGGACACGTGTCAACCCCTGGCGTGTATCGCGTCCACCCAACATAAAACCATTTACCGCTTATTCCCTGTGTGAAAACCACTCACTATTTTCTGCAAAACTTCTTATCGCCATTTTCGCGCCAGATTCAAATGTTTCCCTGGTTTTTCATGGTTTTACCATGAAACCCTTGCAATTTCCCTTGCCTCTGCATTGCTCCATCACCACTCTGAGCCTTCTGAAGCAATTAAACCATAAACGTAGGATTTCATAACAATTTTATCGTTGTATGCAGGTTTAAAACAGTGGCTTAATGTTGCAGACACTCCCACAGCCAAACACCAGTGGAAAAATTCGAGGATGACGATCCTGAGGCCGAAACAATTTAAAAAGGGATTCACAGGGTTTGATTATCATTGTTTTATCAGTGTCTCATGAACACTAGTTGAGTAGCAGAGCCCTCCAGCGCACCAGAAAGCCACCCGTGCAGCCGACAATGAAGACAAATATCAGAAGAATTAAAGTTAAAAGGGATTAAGCGCAAAAGTATGAATATCAAGGGCTTAATCCATAGTTAAAGGATAAAGCGCAGTTGAAGACAAATCAATTAAAGTCAAAATAGTCAGCTAGGACAAATCACAAGACAGAAGGCCTCGTGCGCGTCAGAACAAAGCAGTTAATTCAATGAGAATGTCTGACCGTCACCATGATCTGCATTTTACCTACCAAGGACAAAACTGACAGTTACTACAAACAGAGACATTTCAACTGTCAGAGTAGTTATTGTGAAAGTATGGGAAAGCCTCAAAGCCCATTCTTTCACTTAACTTGTCCCAGAACCCTAAATAGAACTACTACAGTCAGAAGACATCTCCAAAAGAACACACATTGGAGTTATTACCAGCTTTCCAGATATGCCTCAAAGACAGAAAAAACTACTAAAATGGTCCAAGCAGTTAATGTGATATTTATTAAACAGAGTGGAGCATTCTAAAGGACCCCTACTCTCTCTAAATTGATCCATTGAGACCATTTACTCCACTTCTCTTCCTCATTCACCTATAAGTACTCATTGAAGATTCATTGTAAAGGGTTGGAAAATTGTTAATTGTTGAACTTTTATTGAGTAAGAGTTGCTGAGTAGTTTTTAATATAGTAGGCTGGGAAGAGAAGTATTGGATTGTAGAAAGCCATTGGACTCAAAGTATGTAACTGGTCTTGGACATCAAATAGACAAGAAGATTCACAAGATCCTGATCTAAATCATTGGTGATGTTATTCTTATGATAATTGTTATTCTCCTTATGTTTCCACTTTGTTCATATTCTCTGATAAAGAACAACAAATATAGATTAGGATTTACTTCCAAAAGTACCCTAATTCTGACTGATAAGATTTATCTTTATGTTTTCTTCTAAATGTGTGTTTGAGAATGAATCAATAGAGTATAACCAGTAAAGGAACATTGGTGAGCCCATGTCTGCCTGAGTAGAACTTGAGATGTTGTTCTTAAATGATCTTTTCACTACATGCTAAGTAGAGTCCTAATCAAGTAAGTTTATGGTTAGCCCTGTCCCTTGTTTAGTCTTAAACAACTGTTTTGGAGGTTTCCCTTAAGAGTATGCCAAAAGTAGGATAGGTTAAAAGTCCTTACTTGATCTTAGGCTACTTTTTATGTTTATCTTAAATGTTTTCTACCCTTGAGAGTATGCTGAAAGCAGGATAGCTTAAAAGTCCTTACCTGATCTTAGGCTGCCCTTTATTTTCTTATATGTTTGCTTCTTTCACCACACTTCTTAATGTTCCATACCACCAACTCAACTTAAAGAGATCTTTTGATATAGATGACTTTCCCTATGGAAACCCTTGAATATTTGTTGTGCAAGTAAACCCTTTTATGACTTCATAGCCCAATGGTTTAGCACTGTTTCTTGACCTATCTTCCCATGCCGAAACACCCTTCTACTCATTTCCTCCTTCACTTCACATGACCTTCTCATTTAATGATTCCCAACCAAAAACAAACAAATCCCTTGTGCTTCATAACTAGCCTAGTATCATACCATAAGATTTAAAAGCATATCTTTCTAAACACATATAGAGATATCCCTCTCTGAATCTAGGAGGGCTAGATCCTAGGATTCCAAAGTGTTTCTGATGTTGCCTTGTCATTTGGTATTCCAATGCGCCGTCAGAGAATTTAACGATTCTGCAGTGTTCGATATCAAATCCTTTGTTCACACTCGCCGGTTAATGCAGCCATCTTGAGACCATCATCATTATCAGTGGCCGCCCTCGCGTCTGTTAACATTTTTTGTTATTTACTGGTAATCAGATGATTTCTTGCATGTTCGACTTTAACTCATTCATTCACATTTTTTCGAATATGTATTTTAGTGAAGCGACGACTAAGACCTTAGGTTGGAGGTTACACCATTACAGCTATGCTTCCTTCCCCAAGTTGCGATATTGTTTTTTTGGAGACAAATTTTCAGTTTGATCCTATTATGACAGACACTTTCACATTATGCTTATCAGTGGAAATACTATTCATATCCTAATATCCTCTACATTTTAGAGGAATCATGTTGATTAGCTCATGAGCATGGGAATGCCGAACTCCAAGCCGATACTATATTTTCTGACATATGTTGTTGCTTCAGGTTTTCCTCAGTCCTCCAATTCCTCTTATTCTACTACACTTGTTATAAAGTATTTCAGCAATCGTCTTTGTCTTTGACCCACACTTTAGGGGGCATCTGTTACAAGAAAAATGACCTCCTCATCAGCTCAGAGGAGAAGGTAACGTGGAAGGAAGAAAATGACCTAGACAAGACCCATTTCTGCCAAGGTAACGCACCCTAGAAGCAGCTAGATAGCATTATAACACACTTGATACATGTAAAGGGAGTGTTAGTACCTAGGGTAATGCTTTGTCTTGCCCAAGGGGCAGTGTTATCTGTTTTTGAGTGTGAAAAGGGAAAATATCTTGCGGAAAAGGGATTGGCACTTCCAGCTTTTACTCATAAAGGACCAGTGAAAAATATAAACTAAAAGGCACAAACATTTTATTAGGCCTTTCCAAATACAACTGGACTCATAAGGAGTAAAAAGAATAGAAGAACATGGAAACATCTTGATCTTTCCCATTACAAACTAGTTGAATAAGTTGGAAATGTTTGCCCTTTCCATCTTCTATAAAATGGAGTTGTGGGCTCTTGGTCTAAGGTCGAAGGATTGAATATATGTAGAGAAAAATTTCATTGTTGTAGTGTGAGGTTTGAATATCAGCGAAATTCATTGAGAGATTTCTGCCTTGAGCATCATCACACTTAGAAATAGAGAAAGAAATAGAGGAATTGAAAGACTGAGAAGGGCTTGGTGCAACCAATGGTTGTAATCCTCCTTTTTATAAATCAATAGAACTATATCTATTTTTTCCATTCGATGCATCAGTGTCACAATTGTTTTTCAATCATCTATGTAGCATGATATGAATGGCTTATATCTGTATTGTTTCATGTTTCTTATATGCTAGTTTAATCAATAACAAGCCATATTGTTGTAGAGATTACACGGGTGCTTTTATGGATTGCAGGATCTGGATTTGGAGCCGGTGAAGGAGGATCTCTACTTCGCTGCTTGTTGTTTTCCATAGGATTTTCTATCTATCAAGAGGTAATCTCTCCATCTTACTTTGTAGATTATGGATACTAGCATGAACATGTGTGCAACATCTTTGTGAACTTTACAGCTAATCTGACTGTCTACCTTGGGCACCGGAAAGCCCTGAGAGGGATATTTAATAACCACCACCCAAGCATATTACCCTATAGCACTATTAACATATCCTGTAGTAATACTCCTAGTTATACATTTATATTTAGCATAAACATAAATGGATGCATGTAACAGAGAAAAGAAACAATGATAAGTGAAGAAAATACTTCACTCCAAATAGCTCATCACATGGATCCTGAAGTATGATACCAATTTTCTTTGATCCAACCTGCTACTCGAAGTTTTGACACAAAAAAGCTTTAAATTCCAAGAAGAAATGACTATAAAAATCCCAACAATTTTATTCCACCAAAATACTTCAAAGAGTGAAGTATTTATACAAATTCTAAACTAGAATATCTTGAAAAAATATCAAGATTGGTTTACAAATATCTCCAACTGTTTTACATAAATAGAACTTAAGTAAAGGACACTCAAAACTAATGCATCTATTTGGCACTATTTTTTATGGATTGGTGATGACAAATAGGAGAATTCAAATTTGATCTCAACTCTTAGGTGATGATGAGGCATCCAAGTCACTAACTGTCTCCTTTCTTTGTGCATTCTGCTCCAGCAATTATGCAAACTTGGGGTCCAATGATACATTTTTATTTCTCAATCAGAAATATATATGTAAAAAGTGAAAGATCTTATTGTAGATAAATATGTTTTTGAAATAAACCTCTCTCAGGTCCCTAAAATTCTTCTCTAGCTGTTCACAATAGGCTCTGCAAAAAGATGTGTAAAATAGAGTTTTCCACAGTATAAAACATAGGCTGTAAATATGCACATGTATCTCTCATTCTGTAATACCTGTGCAAAAAGTGAGATAGGTTTTTGTATATAGGTCTCTTATTAACAAAAACCTCCTTCAGGTTTGTAAGATTTATTTCTAATTGGCCATATTCTTCTCTGCAAACTGATGACTTAACAAGATTTTTCTGTAAAAAGTGCTTTCACATATTGTTTAATATTTCCAAATTCATAATGGCTGTTAGAAAAGTGAGAGACAATTTTGTAGTTGAAGAGCTTAGGAACATAAACCTCCTTTAGTTTTTCAAAATTCATCTTGGATTGGTCACAATAGTTTCTGTAAAACAATTACTTTAAATAGGAAATTTCTGCAAAAATGTCCCTTCTTGCTCTGTTTTCATCTTTTAACCTTACTGTTCTTTTAACTGTTTTTACTTTCACTTTGGATAAACTTGATTGTTTTTTAAAGTATTTTCATCTTTATTTACCATTTACTGCCTCTGTTTTTACTTTTACTGTTTTACCTTGACTGCTCTGTAACTTTGTTTTAACCTTCATTCTGATTTTCATCTTATACACTTTAACTTTGATGCTCTTTGACTGTTCTATTTTCACTGTCACTGTAAATTCTTACTTTACTTTAAACTTTAACCTTTACTGTGAGTTTTTCCTTTTACCTTGACCATTATGAATTCCCTGTTTTAATCTTTACATTAAAATGCTCTTTTATATTTCACAGGATGACTGCTCTTTAACTCTAATGCCTGGAATCTTTTAAGGAAAATCCTTTGAATTCGTTTCCTTGTAAGTTCTTGGAGTAAAACATATCTTTAACTAGTATTTAGATGATTTTATCCAAATTCTCCTTTTGCTAATGACCTGCAAAAATCAAATAATTTGTTAATGAAATAGAGGTCTGCAAGAAGGGATAATGACTTTGATGAATTGGGAAGACCTGTGAAATGAATTTTTACTTTGGAGGTTTAAATTTGTTGGCACTGAGTAATTGAGTGTAACAATTTGGGATTCTAAGCATTGGTAAAAGAATTTGAATCTTTCAAAGGGTTTCTACAACAAATACACTCTTTGAAGGTAATTAAGGTACACTCTTTGAAGGTAATTAAGGTCTTTCTATAGATAAATGGGCTTCACAAAGTTCAATATTGACAGAAATAGCTCTTTTTGATGACGAGAATGTTACTTTCTTGAGGAATACCTATTTTTGCAGGTATTAGGTCTTGAAACAGGGTTTCTGAGGCGTCGGATAGGCTTTTCTGATGGCTATTGAAGGTTTTTTGGAGGTCGATTGGACGCTTCCAGTGTTCTTGGCAACAATTTCAATGGCTTTTAGGTTCTTTGAGTGTGAAAATGGTGTAATGGCGCTCGATTTTTGAGTCGAAAAAGCTTTGAAAAGGGACAAATAATGCACATGTTAGGTCCCTATATTACTAGTATAGTCCCTTATTGTTGTTAGTGTAACCCCCTTATTGTTATTATTGTACCCTTGTAACCCCCATTTTTTTATTATTGTGCCCTTAAATTATTATTGTTAGGTCGGCTAGGATTACATTGTGGCCCACTACGATTACATTATGCCCCATGGACTCCTATATATAGAAAGGAGGTTTTGTAAATTGTATCATCCAAGAATTGTTCATTTATGTAATGTATTGGAGGTTGCCCCCTCGAACTGGCTCATTTCTAAGGCGTTGATATCTCTTTTCTTCTATTTTTGGAGCTGGTTACACAACATTTGGTATCAGAGCTTTGGATTCTAGGGTTTCACTGCTCAAAACAGGTCATCGTGGAATTTTTGCTATAACTTTTTTTCTATGAAGTTTCAGAAGCTGAAATTTTTAGGGTGCGAAGAAAAAATCCTGAAGAATATTTTCTAAATATTTCAGAGCTTGGTTCATAATATTTTTGGAGATATGATCTATTGAAGTTAGGTATTTTTTCAGGCTCCTAAACAGGTCATCGTGGAATTTTCGCTATAAATTTTTTTCTACGAAAGTTCAGAATCTGAAATTTCTAGGGTGCGAAGCTGAAAGCTTGAGGAAACACGTCAAAAAACTTCAGAGCCTGATTCGCATTATTTTTGGAGATATGATCTGTGGAAGGTGGTGCTTTTTCAGGCTCCCGAATTTCATCTCAAAGAGGTGATTGTGGGAAAAGTTCAATAACTCTCTCTCTGAGCATCGGATTGGAGTGCCGTAAAAAGTGGTCACAAGTACACAGACTTTAGCGTTTTGGCTATAAATTTTAGAGGCGAAGGACAAAACAGTGACACGTGGCAAGTCGTACAAGTTCGCTCTACTGAACCAATCCATAATTAGGTCATTGTGGGGGATTGGACATAACTTTGTCTTGGAGAATCCAAATCAGGTCAAACTTGTGGCATTAAAAATAGAATTCATAGGGATACTTCAGTGCTGAATTTCAGATATTTAAGAGCTGCAATTAGAGAGATAATCAAATTTCAATATCGAGCTCCTCAAAAGCAAGTAAAAGGTGTGTATTTTTTTCCGAATTGCATAAGTCTTGTTTGAAAAATCAATTTGAATTGATTCCAAGGGCATATTGTAGAATAGATATCAGTTTTGGGTTCTAAAAAATGCCCCGTAAAAATAATTCAACACCTATTAAGCCTTCAAAAGGCTCTACTATGACTCATGAAGATGAATAATTGCAACATGATCTATCAAAATTACAAGAGCAAGTGCAACAAATTTCACTCTCACAAAGAGCAACAAAAAATGAAATGGAAGTTTTGAAGAAAGGCATGGAAGCGAAGATGGACAGTTTGAAGAAAGACATGGAAGTTAAGATGGATGGCATGGAAGCTGGCATGGAAGCTATGATGGATGGCATGAAAGACAACATGGAAAACATGAAGAATGATCTAAAAGCAGACATCGAAGGTTTGACAAAGTTGATACAAGAAATGTTTCATAATGGTGAAAAGATAGTAGAAGAACCTCATGATGAGAACAAAATAAATGTTAATCATGATTTCATAAACTCTAATGTTGGCGGGAAGAACCACCATATTCCAAAAATGGATATGGGGAAGTTTGATGGAAAGGATCCTGTAACATGGATACTACAGATGGAGCAATATTTTGATCTCCATAATGTGCAAAACACACAAAAGGTACGCATTGCAACTTTACATTTAGAACAAAATACATTTGTATGGTATCGATGGCTTTGCTCCCATAAAAAAAAATTCACTTGGTCAATTTTTACAGAGGAAATGATAGCACATTATGAGGATACAAAGAGCAACACCTTCTTTAGCCAATTGATAAATCTCAAACAAAAGGGTTTAGTGGGGCAGCACATTGAGGACTTCGAAAAATTGAATATAAGGGTAACTGATATTCCAGAGGAACACAGGATTGATCTCTTCATAGGCACTTTAAAGGATAACATCCAACATGAAGTTCGCGTTTTGGAACCTGATTCATTGGATAAGGCATTCAGGTTGGCAAGAAAAGTTGAATGTAAAATTATGGCGACAAAGAAGCCTACCACTCAATTCTATAAAGAAGGAAGTGTTTCTATGCCTAGATTTCCACAACCTACAAGGTTGACACCACAAAAATTGGAAGAAAAAAGAGCAAAAGGGCTTTGCTACAGTTGTGATAGCAAATACACTAAAGGTCATAAGTGTGCTGAGAAGAAATTATTTTACATAGATTGTGAAGAGGAAGAAGAAAATGAACAAGAAGAGGATATACACCTGGAACCAGCCCTAGAAGAGGAAAAAATGAATCTGACCATATCGTGTAATGCACTGGCAGGAATTACCACTCCCCAAACTCTCAATATAGAAGGACAAATAAAGAGGAAAAGGGTAATAGTGTTGATTGATTCAGGTAGCACCCATAATTTTATTCATTGTAAGGTAGCCAAGGAATTAAATTGTTTCCTATACCCAGCACCAGAATGTCAAGTGATGGTATCAAATGGAGGAACTATAAATTGCTCTGAAAAATGCCATAATATCAAGCTAACCATGGGGAAATATGTATTGACTAGTCCAATGCTTTCCATTCCTATGGGAGGTGCTGATGTTGTACTAGCAGTACAATGGTTACAATCTTTGGGGATGGTAGCTTTTAATTTTCAAGAACTTTTCTTGAAATTTTTTTCAGAAGGAAAGGAAGTCAAATTACGGGGTATTGAAGGGAAGCTGGGAAGGATAATAAGCTCTAATGTCATGACAAAGATTCTAAATAAAGAACAACGAGGCGTAATTGCACAATTATGCTCACTAGAAGTTCCGACATCAAAATCATCTATTTCTGCAGATCTCCAACAAGTCTTGGACAATCATTCCAAGGTGTTTGAAACTCCCAAAGTACTACCACCTATTCGTGATCATGATCATGCTATTCATTTGATTCCAGGAAGTGTTCCTCCAAATATTAGGCCTTATAGATATCCTTACTTCCAAAATAGCGAAATTGAACGTATGATTGTAGAAATGTTAGAGGCGGGTATAATTCAACCTAGTCAAAGTTCTTTCTCTGCTCCTGTAGTATTGGTACACAAGAAGGATGGATCATGGCGAATGTGTCCGCATTATAGGGAGCTAAATAAGCTCACCATTAAAGACAAATTTCCCATTCCCGTGATTGATGAATTATTGGATGAATTCCATGGAGCATTTTATTTTACCAAGTTGGATCTTCGTTCAGGATATCATCAAATTAGAATGAAGACTAAAGATATTCCAAAAACATCATTTCAAACTCATGAGGGTCATTATGAATTTTTGGTCATGCCTTTTGGCCTTACCAATGCACCTTCTACATTTCAAGGGTTGATGAATTCCATTTTAAAACCCTTCCTTAGAAAATTTGTGCTAGTATTTTTGATGATATACTAATCTATAGCAGGTCTTGGAAGGATCATGTTCAACATGTTGACAGGGTGCTCAAACTATTGCAGGAGAAACAATTATATGAAAAATCATCCAAATGTTTCTTTGGAGTACAAGAGGTGGAATATCTGGGTCATATTGTATCTCATGAGGGTGTTAAGGTAGACCCTAACAAAATTAAAGCCATTAAGGAATGGAAATTCCCCACAACCATAAAGCAGTTGCGCGGATTTCTCGGGTTAACAGGGTATTATCGCAAGTTTGTTAAGAATTATGGGAGAATAGCAGCACCTCTAACAACATTATTGAAGAAAAATGCATTTTCATGGACTCCTGAAGCAACTAAGGCCTTTGAACATATTAAAGAGGCAATGTGCCTAGCACCGGTCTTAGCTACGCCGGACTTCACAAAAACCTTTATTGTGGAATGTGATGCCTCAGGAAATGGAATTGGTGCAGTTTTAATGCAGGAAGGAAGACCCATTGCTTTTGAAAGTCGTCCAATCAAAGGAAAGTATTTACAGAAACCTATTTATGAGAAGGAAATGTTAGCAATACTGCATGCACTAAAGAAATGGCAAACTTACCTAATGGGAAGACATTTCAAGGTAAAAACTGATCATGATAGTCTTAAGCACTTTTTGGAACAAAGACTATCATCAGAAGAGCAGCAAAAATGGGTCACAAAGATGTTGGGTTATGACTTTGAAATAATCTACAAAAAAGGAAAGCTTAATGTTGTTGCGGATGCACTCTCAAGAAAGAATGAAGAGGTGGAAGCATTGCTTTGTGCCATTTCTATTATCCAACCAGATTGGATAACTGAAGCAAGAGATGAATGGAAGAAGGACAAAGATGTATGGACACTCATTCAAAGTTGCAGCAAGATCCTAGTACATCTGATACATTTAGTTGGAAAAATGATTCCTTATGGTACAAAGATCGCTTATATCTTTGTAAGAATTCCCAACTAAAACAAAAGATTCTTCTGGAATTGCACACTTCTCCTTTAGGAGGACACTCAGGATTTTTAAAAACTTACCACAGGGTGAAGAAAGAATTATTTTGGGATGGCCTTAAATCTGATATTCGAAAGTTTGTGGCGGAATGTTTGGTTTGCCAGCAGAATAAAGTGGAAACAATTAAGACCCCAGGACTTCTACAACATTTATCCATTCCAAGTCAACGTTGGGAGGAGATTTCAATGGATTTTATCACAGGTTTACCTAAGTCTGAAGGAAAGAGTGTCATCATGGTGGTAGTTGATGGACTTACCAAGTATGCACACTTTTGTGCATTATCTCATCCATTTAAAGCAAGTACAGTTGCTACTACATTTATGGACACAATTCAAAAGCTACATGGAAACCCAAGGGTTATTGTGAGCGACAGAGATCCCATTTTTACTGGAAATTTTTGGATGGAGTTATTTTCTTGTTTGGATACTCAATTAGCTCATAGCTCATCTTATTATCCTCAATCTGATGGTCAAACTGAGATAGTAAATAAATGTTTGGAAGGATATCTTCGTTGTTTTGTATCTGATAAACAAACACAATGGGTCAAGTGGTTACCTCTCGCTGAATGGTGGTATAACACTTCCTTCCATACTGCAGCAAAAATGACCCCATTTATGGCGCTTTATGGATATCATCCACCATCGATTACATCATCTTTAAGGGAAAATTCAAAGGTTCAAGCAGTCGAAGATCACATCGAGCATCAGCAAGAAGTTCTCCAACTCTTAAAGGATAACCTGAATTTGGCACAAAATCGAATGAAACAACAGGCAGATCAACATCGCAGCGAGAGAAGTTTTGATGTAGGAGATTGGGTATTTTTACGGCTACAACCATATAAACAAATGTCCCTGAAGCAAGCTAAGAAGGATAATAAATTATCGCCAAAGTACTATGGTCCTTACAAGGTGTTGCAAAAGATTGGTACTATGGCATACAAATTGGAGCTTCCTGCTTCTTCGCGAGTACATCCGGTTTTCCATGTTTCATGCTTAAAGAAGGTTATAGGTGAAAATATTCCAGTTCAAACAATATTGCCAGAACTTGATGAGGAAGGAAAAATCATATTGGAACGAGAAGCGGTCATGGAAACAAGAACTCGAAAACTACGGAATCGATCAATTTGAGAGTATCTCATCAAGTGGAAGAACTTACCCACTGAAGATTCTACATGGGAGGATGAGAATTTTATACAGAAGCACCCAGAGCTACTCAAGCGTTGAGGACAACACTTTTTTGAAGGAGAAGGGCATGTTAGGTCCCTATATCACTAGTATAGTCCCTTATTATTGTTAGTGTAACCCCCTTATTGTTATTATTGTACCCTTGTAACCCCCATTTTGTTATTAATGTGCCCTTAAATTATTATTGTTAGGTCGGCTAGGATTACATTGTGGCCCACTAGGATTACATTATGGCCCCATGGACTCCTATATATAGAAAGGAGGTTTTGTAAATTGTATCATCCAAGAATTGTTCATTTATGTTATGTATTGGAGGTTTCCCCCTCGAAGTGGCTCATTTCTAAGGCGTTGATATCTCTTTTCTTCTATTTTTGGAGCTGGTTACACAACAGCAGAAAAGGGTTCAAATGCATGCAATATGAATTTTTTATAATGTTTTAGGCTTAAAACAATATCGGTATTGAACGCATGTCATATCAGAGCAGAGATGGTTTAGCACGTGAGGCAAAAAACCATAGGTAGTTATCGCACTGGTTATAATTGGTAAGTGGTTTGGGATGGATCGAATGAGATCTAGTAGGAATTTTTCACGTGGAGGAGAGATAAAAGTGTGAAACCACCCATTTCACGCAGCTTTGGCATTTGAATGATCACGCATCTTTTCCACATGATTTGGGATGTTAACCATTAGATCTGAGAGTTGAATGCAAATGGTCCAGATTATTTTGGGAGTTGCGTTGGAATGATAGGTGGGACCGAGTTTTATTATATGCGCGCAATGGGTTTTGACTTTATAAATAGACATTGGTATAATTCAAAAAATTGGGTTATATGATGGGGCGGGGAAAGGATTATTGTTTTATGGCGAATATAATTTTTTAATCTGAAACATTTATGAAATGTTTCAAATAAAAACATATGTGGGCAGGCTTATTGTACAATATATAGTTTTATCAAATGCACTACACACTTGTTTAAACTACATGGGGCGGGATATTTATTTAAGGATAGGTTTATACCAATGGGTAATTGGGTGGGGTATTATATATTTGCGTAGATGGGGATATTTACCTTTGGTCAAAACTTAAAATAATGGGTTTTGGAGTTTATTATAATATAAGGGTATTAATATATACATGAGTGTGTAGTTAGGGATTTAATATAATAAGTTAGGTGTTAATATGAAAGGGGGATAGTAAAAGGAAACAAAACACATATTATCTCTAAGTAAAGTATAAAAATAAAGCATTTCTCATCTTTTATATTACTTCACTAATACTTAGGATAAATTTAATTTTGAGCAGGGAAGGATGGACATTTATCTTAAAGTTTAAAAACTTGGTGAATCTTAGTAGTCCCCAATATGTGAATTCTAAAAATTTTGATCTTATTTTTGTAAAAATATTTAGTTTTGTAATCATTTTATATTAGTATATATAAATTTTTGGCGATTGTTAGGGTAAAATATTATTATAATATAAAATTTGGGTGAATCAATTTTTAAAAAAAAGGGAATTGGCAAATCTTTTTTTTTGAAAAAGCATGGAAAACTAGCCCACTTGCGAATATTAGCCCCTAAAATTTTCCATGATTTTGAGGGTTTTATGAATGATTTTAAAAAGAATGAAGTTAATTATTTTATGGTTACAATTTTACTAAGTAAGAATGTGTTTTACTTAGGAAAAGGGGGTTTTGATGTATGAATGAAGGGTAAATGTTGAGAATTGTGAATTTAATGCAGGGACTCAATATTTTTAACTAAGCATTCATCGAGCCTTGGGTCTGGTCCCAAAAAAAGTCAGAGAAATGCTCTGAGCCTTTTTTACTCATAGTTTAGAATACTGAACACTTGTAGGGGAGGGAAATTTAGTGATTTTTGCCCGATCGTGCTTTATTACATGCTTGCTCAACTGCTTTATGCCTACCCATGTTCATTTCTAACATTTTTTCTTCATTTTATGGGTGCATTTAGGCTTGTAACCTTAAAACATTTTTCTTTCAAAGCATAAAACTATCTAGATTTACCTTATTTCATCTGAGGTCTTAGATTAAACTGTTGAGCTCCTCATTATTCTCTACCTATCTACTGATTTGTCAAGTTTAAACTGTTTGAAAAATATTTATTCACTATCTAAAACATGAAATTGGATTTGGATTTTGGATTTGCTCACTTTTGGGTCTTATTTCTTTTCTTTTGGGGTTTATATTTTTCTAAGTCCTTTGATTTTTATTTTAGGACTTTTTACCCTTTTTTTTGCTTTTTATTATTTTTTATTTTTTCAAAATAAGGGAAGACAACTTGTAGAAAGCAAGATATGTACATATATACAAGACTATCAAAGTCAATTGAAAACATGAAAAGTTAAGATTAAACTGTTTAATTGATCATGAATTATGACATTTATTGACACTCTTCACATAATCATTATTCTTGCAGTAAAAGTAAAAGTAGTGGCATTTGGATTTTCTCACTTTTAGGTCTTATTTATTTTCTTTTGGGGTTTATATTTTCTAAGTCCTTTGATTTTTATTTTAAGACTTTTTACCCTTTTTTTGGCTTTTTATTATTTTTCATTTTTTCAAAATATGGGAAAACAACTTGCAGAAAGCAATGTATGTACATATTTACAAGACTATCAAAGTCAATTCAAAAATTATGAATCCTATATTTATAGGACCCTAACAACACCAATGCCTAATGATGTATGACAACTCAAATAAACCTTCCCAGCTAGGCACTCAAAGTCCCCCATTGGTAAGGGTGGGATTTCCACTTGGAAACACCCGTGTACTAAACAAAATTGTAGACTTATTTAAATAGTTTAAGCTTGAATAGAAATGTCAAATGACAAATCCAGATCTAAATAGATCACAAATCAAAATCTAAAGCCTACCTTCTATTGGTGCCTTCATCTTCCTTATATGGTTTTTGAGCCTTACATAGCCCTGTCCCACCTCATAATTGCGCTCCACATGTGGCCATTAGAATCCATGAAGACTATGTTGTCTCTCCATGTTCTCCACCATGTCTGCATTTAAGTCCCACTCTATCCATCATGTTCTCATTAGATGCACCACTTCCTCCACTATTTCATCATTAGTGCTCTATGATATTACTTTTATTACACCATGATCTCATTTTACTTTCTCCATGATCTTATCATTAATGATCCATGATCTCCACTCTTCATTCATTAAGAAGCTGCTCTACTACTCCATAATGCATATCTACTTCTAAATTATCCAAATACACACACCAAAAGTGGATTTTATTCATCTATGGGGTTTATGGGTCCCTCCACCCTCTTAATTACTTCATTTATTAAGAAAATTAAGATCTCTAATATTCCAATTAACTGGTGGAAAATTGGGAATATTAGATTCTTCCTCACCAAAATGTTGCTTGTCCTCAAGAAAATACAAAAGTGGATGATATAGAAATCCATATCCCTCTGAATGGCACCCTCATATGGAGGGTATCCCCATTTTCTCCAATGTATTATGCATGCCCAGCTCCATAGTTTCCTCTCTAGAATGTCTAGAATGGCCTCCAACTGAAAAGTTAGATGCCTCTCCTCATCAATGAGTCTCCAAGTGGCAACCATATGTTTTCCAAGATCCTCCTCTATGCATGAGATACATAAGGTGAAATGGTCTCTTCCAAAAGTGGAAAGTCCCAACTCATAAACTATCTCTCCATCCCATGCTACATGAAGGATATTGTATCTCTCCATGTTTCCATCCTTGGCCCTGTTGGCCTTGTTGGATCCAAGCATCATCCCAACAATGTGCAAAGTAAGAAGTAGAGACATATGGATGAACATGTACAATGTCAAACCATACTCTCCCACTAACAACCACCATGGCAAATCCTTCTACTGCCATGCCAAATCATCATTAATCCAAGTAAGAGAGCCATAATATCTCAATAGAAGCCACTACAACAATGCCTCTTTCTACCATACCACATCATCATCATACCAAGTATAATGACCATAATCTCCCAATAGAAACCAATGCAATAAGGCCTCATTTTCCAACCTCTATCATCATCATGCAATGTATGGGGGAAAGTTAGCCCATACTCTCCCAAGAGTAACCAAAGCAACAAGGATTCTTGCTACCATCTTACATTATAATGATTAAAGTCATGGAGCAACAACATAGTAATTGACATGTAGAATGTCACATCAACCCAATACAAACAAGATCCCTACTGCCACATCATGTGAGAGTTATGCCATGTCCCAAACAAAAGTGCATACATGGACATAGGATATGTCATGTGATGGCCATATTATCTCAAAAATAACCAGTGGAACCATGCCTCTTACTACTACATATCATCAGTAATGTACATGGAATGGATCATACAAATGTGATATGTTGGGTAGTAACCATACTCACCCAAAAGCAACCAGCGCAACCATGCTTCTTGCTGCCCTGTATCATAGATCGGCAAGTGGGTTGTCAATCCCTTGCTCTTCATCCTCATCCATCCATCCCATTGTGGATGATGAATCATGACATGCTCCAACTTGGTATCCACCCAAGGTAGAATACCATTCTCCTCAATCTGATAAGTTTTGCACTCCATGAGATGTTGAAGTGCACCTCCCTTGAGGTCTCTCCATGAGATCCTCTCATCAATGGCCCAATAGAACACATATGGTTCCATACATGTTGTAGGTAGAAATTTCTCTTTGAGGTGTGAGAGGCTCATCAAGAAAACTCCATCTTGATAATGAAAAATGCTCTCCATCATAAGATTTCTACCATCTATCATATGTCCCTCCAGTGCTTCATGAGTGACTCTACCTTCGGAATGGTCCAAGAATAATGGGGCCCTCATCTCATCACTGATGCTCAGTGACAACACTGTAGATCTACATGGTGATACCTCTGTTGTCTCATGGCCATACACAATGCTAAACTCATAGCTCGACATTGTACTGAATAGGACTGTGCTCATCCCATATTCTGAAACTCCACACTTCAACAAAAGTGTTGGGTGTAGCTCAACAATGATAAATTGGGATAGCTATACATCTCCTCCTTGATCAAGTTAAGGGTCCTCTGCATAGTGATAGTTTGGTACTCCAAATGATCATGGTGCTCTAATCCTTGTTTATGCAATGGATCTGATGGCATTATCTCACAAATATGAGGTACTAAAATAATATGAGATGGAAATGTTTGCAAGCCTTGGATAAGCTGAAGCTCGAGAACATCTTGCACAGCTACAAGAGCTCCTCCAACCGGTGCAACAGCCTCTCCAACTACTGGTAATGGTGATGGATTCTCTTCTTCTACTATAATAGCACTGGTATCTACCTCCTCTTCCTTACACACCTCCTAAATCATGCATGGGACTCCCAATTTCAAGTGCTCAGGACCATCTTGCAAGGATGCAAGTGCTCCTTCACCTGATGCAAGTACTTCTGTAGCTGGTGGTGGTGGTAGTTGCTCCACTTCCAGAGTGATAATGTTGAACCTTCCTTTGGCTCTCCATGTACTATCTCCTCAATGATGGGTCGAAGTGCCTCAATGGAAAGTGTCTCCAGTTTTCTTCTACCAAACTTCTTCTTCAATATTTGAGTGAAATTTGCATAAGCAGTCACTCCTGCATGTTTCAAATGACTTAACCACCAATCCTTTGCTTCACCCTCAAGGTGAAATGCTACAATATCAAGAGCCTCTCTTTCTGCTACTGGGTATATTCGAAAGAATGTAGCTAACTCTTTCCTCCAAGCCTTCACTATGCTTGTGGATGATCCATCAAATGTGGGCAAGAAGAATCTATGCCTCTTTATTCTATTGTTGTTGTGGGATCTTCTTTCTTCTTTAAGTTGTAAAAATTGTTTGAGAGTTAGATTCTCCTAGAGTTCTCTAAGATGTGATTTGTACTCAGAAAAATATTTACATAGGGTCTCATACCCTAAGTCTCCTTCGCATTCACATCATTCACCTTCCTTCTCAAAGAAAGTGGATCTAGTAGAATGTTTTGGAGCTCTTTTCCATGCCGATTGTTTCTATTGTTGATATGAAGTTCTTGGACCTTCCTCATTCTGCAATATTCTTGGAATCTCCCTTTTCCTTTCTCTCTTAATTTTTTTTGACCTCCTTGGAGACATCTTGCATAGATCTAAAGAGAAGTGAGGAAAAATTGAATCCCTCTACCATTATAGATCTCTTCTTTCTGCTTCTTATTTTGATATCATAAGATGTACTGCCCACAATTTGAGCCAAAGATCATGCTATGATCCCACTGTAATATCCAAAAATGGGAAAGACAAGAATATAGAAACACAATAAATGAGATTGTAGCAATGTACACATAAACACTAAAAACCATCAAAATATATAGAATAGATGAGCCATTTTATTATATAGAGGTGGATAAAAAAGTTTAATAATGCTCAAAATTTAAGACACTCAAGCCAAACAAGTAGGCTAGAATGACCCTGAAGTCCTCCCACAAGAGGCACTGCGTAAATGTTGTATTGTTGGAGGTTATATTGTGTTTTCCCTGCTACAAATGTCGATACTACAACTTTCAGTTGAAAATGAAAGTGTAGATCTGGCAGTTCTAGAGCTTAGATGATGCCAATATTTTAGATCTGGGCTCTATGATGAATACCCAAGATAACACAGAAAGGATTTCCAGATCTGACAATCTTGGAAAATCACCCTCTTAGGGCTTGCAACATATAACTATTGGGTATGCGGATCTACTGCATGAATTGGAGATAAATATGGCTACAAATATATACAATCATCTCAATTCATAGAGGCCTGATCCCTCCTATAGATTCTCAAGCTAGAAGCTCAAGATATATCTCTTCCTTCCTGCTCCACTGAATGTGGCTGCTGAATACACAACAGCTGAATAAAAATGCAATGCCAAGGAGGAAATAGCTAAATCCTAATGCTATATGCTGCAATGTATTTCAATAATGATTGAAATAGTATGCCCAAATAGAGGATATGATCCCTCACAATATTTTCAATTGAAATACTAGAAACTTCCTTCCTCCTTCAGATTTGCATGAGTGGACTACGCAATTATTAAGGGATTTGTTGCTGCATGGAGGTATAAACTGATGGCATGAATTCTAGATATGAGTATGCTGCTCCTGGAAGACTGATATTGAAGTAAAAGGTGAAATGATGAATCCTCCATTGGTTTCTTAGCAGAAATGCCAAGAACTACCTCCTCCTCTCAAACCCTCAAGCAGGAATGTGTAATTCCTGAGACTGAATGTGTTGTAGAGAGGTTCTGAATGTGGCACCAATGCCTGATGATGTATGAATGCTCAAAGAAAACTTCCCATAGTAGGAACTCAAATTCCCCCGTGGGTAAGGGTGGGATTTCCACTCGGAAACACCTGTGTGCTAAACAACACTACAAACTTAGTTAAACAACTGAAGTGTGCATAGAAATGTCAAATGACAAATCCAGATCTAAAAAGATCAAAAATAATATATAAAGCCTTCCTTATATTGTTACCTTCATCTTCCTTATATGGTTTGTGAGCCTCCCATAGCCCTGGCCCACCTCATAACTGTGTTGCACATGTGGCCACTAGCCTCCATGAAGACTGCGCTGTCTCTCCAAGTTCTCCGCCATCTCTGCATTTAATTCCCACTCTCTCCATCATGTGTGCATTAGATGCACCACTTCCTCCACTATTTCATCATTAGTTCTATATGATATTACTTTTATTACACCATGATCTCATTTGAATCCCTCTAATATCTCGATGATCTTATCATTAATGATCCATGATCTCCACTCTTCCTTCATTAAGAAGTTGTTCCACTACTCCATAATGTAGATCTACTTCTAAATTATCCACATACACACACAAAAAGTAGATTTTATTCATATATGGGGTTTATGGGTCCCTCCACCCTCTTATTTACTTAATTAATTAAGAAAAGTAAGATCTCTAATATTCCAATTAACTGGTGGAAAATTGGGAATATTACACAAGCTAGAAACCAAACTCAGAGGTTGAATAGTCATTTTTGTGGTATTTGAGTGTCTGAAGCCAATGGAATAGTTAGAAAATCCATTGGAGAAATACATGTGCTTGTAATCAGACATTTTTCTCATAATCCAAAGAGGGCCTATCTAGATAAAGCAGGTCCATGGAGATGTAGCCCAGGAGGGGTGAACTCCATTATCATCCATTGTGTTATGTGATTGTTGTGAGTTATTTTATTGCATTTCATTTGTTGTATATGAGTTTTTAAAATCTAATTAACTCATAATTTGATCATCAGGAACACATTAAAATACACACATAAACCCCTTCACAAGTGGTAAAATGGGACGATCCTTAAACACATTTTTAATATTGATGAGGGAAATAGCATAGCATTAACTACTTTACCCATATTCAGATCATTGGGGGGAGTGGGGGCCAACCCCCAATGCACATGACCGCAACCTATGACCAAAGGAGCACCGGAGGGCACTAACTCTTAAGCGCGGAGATTAAAACCATAAGTGCCATTTAATTAAACACTAATCCTCATTTATTAATTTTAATCTGGATTTATCCATAACTGTAGATTAAGTGCTAAACACACTTAATTAATGTTAATGCAAGTTATTTAAATTCATGCAGATTAGTTTGGCATTCCACCTCTAAAGGAACTGCCATTTTGGCGCCAACTAGCCCGATTTAGCTCCAGTTAGCTAAATTTAGGTATAAATTCGTGGACAAACTGTTGGAGGTCATAACGTTTGGATTTTTTGACCAAATCAGGAGAAGAAAGACTCTAGATGACCATTTTTGGGCATTATGAACTCATTGGTGCAGGTTTTAGGAGCATAAAAGTATTGTAAACACATCATTTTGAAAAATTGAGCATAATATAGAGGCTCAAGCCATAGAAGCTACACCAAGGAGATGTAGCCCACGAGGGGTGAACTCCTTCATCAAATATCTGTGTTGATGTTTTGTATGGTGATGTACTCTAATTTTGTTTTCTATTGTTAAATATTTCTTTTATGTTAAATTGTTCATAAACAATACATAAAAATCACTCATGAGACTCAATCACTTGCAAGATAACTTGAACCCTTAAGCACATATAAGACATTGTTTACAAAATATGAAAGAGGAATTAGCACAAAAATACTGAAATACCTTATTCATATCACTCTTAAGCACTATTGATACTATATGCAAGGAAAAGGAAGTGTTTTTATGGTCTAATGCAATATATCCACAACGTATCCCTCTAGCTTACTCACAATATATCGATTGCTTCGCCTATCCTTTAAGAGTCAAAATAAATGAACCCGAAGTGAATCGAAACTCGAAACAAAAAATTAAATTATTAAGGCTGTCTGAACAAGAAAGCATTGGAAACTGGTTTTTTTTTCCTGCATATATTGTGATAAGATTATACGCATTTGATAATCACCCTTACCGACTCTCTAAGTATGTGTCGCCCTTATTATTTTCTTATGAAGTATTGAGGTAGAATATTGTGTTGAATGAATCCCATTTTGTATCTAAGAAGAAAGGTGGATTGCTCAGTTATCCCTATTATATATAGCCTTTAATTGCTAAAATTAAGAATTCTATCAATGCTTTGGAAAAGGATATGTATTTTTTTGTTTCATGTAGGATGATAGTTGGCATGATGATCCACTTGGCATTGTTTCTTGTTTTAAAAAGCAGGTCATATTGTCAACTTATGCTCATGAAAGCAGACCTAAGCTAGAAAACCTTGCAAATTCATCCATGATTCAAAGAGGAGATCTGCCATCTATACCCTTGACAGGGATGACTGAGGTATGCATGGGAGTAGAATGTGGTCACTCTCAGGAACAAGTCCACACAACGGAAGTCGGACCTTCAGTATCATGTTCCGTTACTCCCTTAAGTAAGAGAAAATTCATTGGGCCTACTCATATCGAACTAGTACGGCATGTCAGATCAAAGGAAGTTGAGCTCAAGGCAGATAATGTTGATCAAGAAATCGAGCAATTAGATACAGAGATTAGACATACCTTAAGGAATATTGAACCTAAGGATTCCGAGATTCAAGCTTCGGATATCAAAAATTTGTTTACTAGGCAAAGGGAGGTAATGACGTCAGGTGAAGAGTTGACTATAGTCACTCAACAGTCCCAATCAGCGGACACCTCAGCATACAAAGAGGTGTTTTCCTTGAGTGGACCCTGTTTTATTTCAGTAACAGATTTCAAGATGAACATCCTAAATATCATAGTGATGCAACAAGAGATAGGAGAGAACCAGAAAATGGTTGGGTCACAAACATCTTCTATGTATATAAACCTTGGGAAAGTATCAGACATTTACATGATTAACCTGCATCGAAAAGCAAGTGAGATAGTCACACGCAGACTCCTTGATTCCACATCAGGAAACCAGAATGTGAAGGCTATGCTAGAAACATTCTATGAAAAGCTTAGTATAGCACATACGGATATGTGTACAAAAGCTAACTAAATCAAAGAGATGGAAGAAGTTAACGTTCATAAATATGGGCACCCTAAAGACATGCCCCCCCTAAAGAGACTAGTTGAAGAGAAATATAGAGAAATGAAAGCTCTTTAGGCAATATTGAAAATCTCGGATCATGACCCCCATGTTCTTATACAAGCCTTTGAAAGGAAGGAAGAAGTCGAGCTTTACCTTCAAGAAATGGAAACTACAATACAGATCAAGGAGGAAGAACATAGCAGCGCTCTCAAGCATCTAGAGGCGGTCTAAGAAAATCACACAAGAAAGAGGAATGACATTTGAAGCTTTTAACATAATATAAGGCTTCGATGAACAAGGCTCTTATTTCAGCCCAAATGACATAATATAACAATCCTAGATTATTAAATATCAAAATCACTCAATTATAGCAAGAACTGCAGATAACTAAGGAAGAGGCCACGAGAGCTAAACACATAAACGAACTAGCCATGCGGCAGAAGAATGAAGAGATTGAGAAAATCCAAGCTACGTTGAGGGATAGAAATAATTATATTAAAAACCTCGAGGAGGTGGCTCGCGTTACCATCACTGGAAAGAAATTATTGATACAAGCTAAAGGAGAAATCTAGAGGCAGGTATGGCCGAATATTCCCATAGTGGAGACATATGTTAGAATTCTCTCACAATGTGAAAAAGGACTAATACATAGTGCCATCCTAGAAGCGAAGTCCCTTGCTGAGGTCTTAGAGAATAGGATGGAAAACCTTAATGTCTTCATTGACCTGGTTAGTACTTTATAGTACAACACTATAACAGAGCTTGAACTACCAGTCAGAGATGAATGTATTTTTTTATTATATATACTAAAGGATAAATAGGTAGCTATGTAGGCCATTCAAGAAGCGTTTGATAGGGAAATCAATGAAACCAAATATTTAGGACTGAATGGAATTATTTAAGAAGATTTGGTGTGCCTTCATTTTGGAATGAAGAGGAATGGGAAATTTCCTGGCAATGATTCTCAGACCAATTGAAGGAAACCGAGAAAGACCTAGGTTGCTTGTTTATGTTGGCAGAGGAATATGTTTCCTCTGTCATCATTGTTAATTCCCTCTATAGGGGATTTACTATCTTGGCAGGAGTGAATAATATTATTGAGAATCTTCCTACCACTAGGTATCAAATCAAATCTCAACTGGTGGTGGAAATCACTAAATATAAAAATGTTCTGTAGATGTATCCCTCTAACTGGGACAAATTGGTCAAGGTGAAAAGTCATTTTAGGCATAACAGGACGGTCCAACAGCTTGCCTCTTCATCTCAAATAGATGAACCAGTGCTACTGATGCAGGTTTTCATCGATCAGTCAGAGGACTCAAATGAGATTCCCCTTATTACAACTCAAGTGTCGACTAGAAAAATGTGTGGAGCACATAAGTTGACTTCAACTGGATGGATTAAGAGGTCTGAGTCATCAAAGTTGTGAACGCAACACAATGTTTAAGTCATATCGTTATTATGTTATATTTACTTTTACTTATGCTATTATTATTTTATGATAAAAAATAGTTATCAAGTAGTTACCTTAAAACTACTCTTTAAAAGCCCTATTTCCCATAATGGGGGGGTTGTTAGCAGATTGAAGAAAAACTTTGCAGATATTGAAGCTGGTTGTACACGATACACTACTTTCATTGCTTATTTTGAAGTATGTTCCTAGCGATTTTCCATCTTTATGTTTTTTATGTTATTCATAATTGAAATTAGTGTTATTTAAATTTGAGACTTGATCTCATTTAAAACTTTCAAATATTTAGTGTTGTGTTCTGATATTGATATTATCATCACGATTACTAAATGATTAACCCTGAATTATAAGTGACCGAATATTTATCTTTCATTGATTTACTTCATGTTTTATAGTGAATGTAGTTCTTAGTTTTTGTGTCATTTGTTTATGTGTTATTCCATAATAAAAATACACGTTGTCCTCTAAAAATCTAACATTTTATTCTTGCATGAAGTATAGTCATAATATATACTATTAGTTGTTTTTCAGCATAGAGTGAGACAAATATGCTTGCACCCGCTACACATATTTTTGGATAATTTGAGCACAATGTCCTTTGAAATCTATATTTTCATTTACTTTATCTTTAACTGTTCACCTGTATTTTCTTGTTATTTATTTCTTATCTAATTTTACCTCTTATCTCATTAGAAATTAGACTTTGGAATGGCTTATTGTAAAACATTTTCTTTCCTCCTTTTAATACCACCATCATTTATTACAATCGAGATTATTTGTATGTGGTCTAATTCTATTTGCTTATTGAGAAATATGATCTGATATGACAGGGTTACTCCCTCTAGTGTACTGAAGATCAACAATCACACCTAGGGCGGGAAGGCTATTTAGTCCTCAATGAATGTATGTTTAATTTTTTATATGTCGGGACAATTTGAACACCAACATTATTTTGGCGTCATTTCCAGGGAATTATTACTTTGATGTATGGATGACTAATTCTGACCCTGTTCAACGACATATTTGGTTTGGTTTGGCTGATCAACGCAACATCCTTAACAGTTTATATGAACTTTCATTACAGGTTTCACAAACACACCAGGAGTTACACCAAAATGGGGAAGTTCTAGTGCAGGAAGATGAACTCTCCCAGCCAAACCCAAATGCTCCCCGACAACGACAACCTCGCGGAGCCTGAAATTTCCACGGAAGTGAAATTTCGTCACCATTAGGTACTCTTTAAATACATGATTGTGGTTTCTTTTGGTTATATACTTATCTATCTTAATTTTAATCTAGTTGTAACATTGTTGTACTTGTAAAAAAATTTGTTTTTAAGAAATCTTATATAGTTTCTTTTCAAAACATAGGTACTCCTCAAAGGATAACAAGGTATACCTTAGAGACAAATTCTTCTCCATTATAAGTGAACGTCCGTCGCCATTAGGTACTCATTAAATTCATGATTTTGGTTTATTTTGTTTATATACTTATCTATCTTAATTGTAATCTAGTTGTAACATTGTTGTACTTGTAAAAAAAATTGTTTTTAATAAATCTTATATAGTTTCTTTTTAAAACCTGGGTACCCATCAAAGGATAACAAGGTATAACTCAGAGAAAAATTATTCTCCATTAGAAGACCAAAATTACTTGTGACCATGGCCAATCAGAGAAGGCACATTGATAATTTTAGGAAAAATCACCCTTTATTGCCCACACTTTGTGTAGCTGCATCCTATGATTTTGATTCTGAGGATTAGGGTTCAACATCCTTTTCTCTCTTTGATGGCTCAGCTTTTATTTATCCTTCTACTCCTTAGAATATCTCGTTTAACTATTTTGTTCAGTGTCCCTCTTCATCACCGCCCTCTCCTCCTTCACCACCTCTAAAGCCCAACCCTTTACCTGTGAATGCCTGGACAAATGCCCGCTACCTCCCATTCAAAATTTCGGGGCCCTTACATAATTTCCATCCTAAACATGATAAAATAATACCTCGATTTGATAATGAGGGATATCACATTTCCGAAGAGCACGTAATTAAGTTTCAAGATTACTGTGATAATTTAGGGGTCGAGTACGATGCTATTTGTATGAGATTGTTTTTACAAAGCCTCGAAGGCAAACCTCACAAGTTGTTCAGGTCTTTAGCTGCTCACAACATTAATACTATGGAGAGGCTTATTGAGTTGTTTACCCAGAAGTACGGCATAAAGAAAGGAAATCAACTCTGGCTCACCGATTTTGTTGCTCTTAAATTGAAGCCTAGAAAATATGTTACTGACTTTAAAAAAAGATTCACCAAATGTTATAATAAATTACCTCCTACGATTCACCCCTTAGATACTACAATGATCATGGCCTACACTTCTTCCTTAGACGATGACCATTCATATGCCATATGGGAAAGAGAGCCTGCAACATTAGCCGACACACAAGCCAAGGCTTGTTCTTGTAATGGTAACCTCATTGCTACGGGAAAGAGAGTCCATCTTGATAGTAAGATGGATGGGAAGAAGAAGGTTGTTGATGCTGCTCACCAGCTTCTTACTTCCTCTTCCACACTAGAGTAGAATATTGGGGAGATGTCTAAGCTGATCAAATAACTGAAAAATAAAATACAATGTTTAGAAATAGGAAATAGGCCAGCCCATCCTCATCCTCATAATCCTTTGGTTCAACCCAATTTTCGTCCCAATCCTCAGAACCGTAATCATAAATTTCCTCCTAGAAATTCTCCTCCTTTTAATAATCCTTAAAAAAAACAAATGTTGCAATGAGGGTAGAGACCCGATGAAGCACCTCTACAACCTCCTCTAAGGAATAATGCCAACCTGATGGAATGATACGATGATGATTATTTGAGTCAGCTCATTAATCCCGATGAAGGAAATTACCCAATTGTTGACTCTATAAATTCCTTGAAGGTGCCTCCTCTGGATCCCCCTCACTATTTGGAGTAGGAGTTCTAGGACCCTCAGCTTCAAATATTCACATAGCAGTTGGTGGCCCAGTAGCAAAAAATATATAACTTAAGGCCTAGGAAGAATTGAGAATCCCCTAAGGAAACTCTCGTTAAGGATCAACAAGTCACTAAAAAACCTGTGTCGTTCCATCCTAATCCTACCAAGTTGGATTATCCCCCACCTAAGCAGTTTAACTTGCAAAATGAGCTTAAAAAGCTTTGAATTAGTATGCCACTAACATAAGTAGTGAATCTCCCTAAGTACAAGCAAGAAATGGACTCCTACTTAAAGGGATTCCAGTAGTCCACTTGGGAAATGGCTTTGAATGATGTTATAAACTTCCAAGGAGATGCTCCTAAGATCTCCTTAGGATTTGCTAGCCCTAAGAGTGCCGATATTGTTTTCATGTTCTATATTAGCCTGAAGATTCATGATTGGAATCTCCATAATTATATGCTTGACTCAGGGGCGTATCATAATCTGATTCCGAAGGAAATCATGGACAAACTAGGAATGAATATAACTCAACAATACCATGACCTATATTCTTTTGATTCTCGAAGAGTCAAATGTCTAGGTGTTATTGAGGATTTAGTAGTTCTTTTGGATCAGGTTCCTGTTAAAAGTCTTGTTATGGATATAGTCATAGTCAACGTTCCTCACAACTACAGGATGCTTCTTGCAAGGAGATTGGGTGCCAAGCTTGGTGGGACACTCTAGCTAGATATTTCATATGCTATTATCCCCATGTTTAGCGGAGGTACTCGTCATTTTTATAAAGATTCAAGATTAACTTACACCACTAGCTCAAAAGAGAGCCCCGAGAATTCTCTGGTTTATGCCACACAAGAAAATATGGGAAACTACGTATTTTCTATTTTAGATAAGGAAGAGGTTTCTCCTACTAAAAGTGATATCCATGTGGACTTTCCCTTGGATACTAATGTTGTATGGAAGATGCATTTTGACAGTTCTTCTTAAAAAGATGGATCTGGAGCTTCCATTGTCCTAATTTCCCCTTCTCATAAGCACTCATAATTTTATTTTAAGTTAAATTTTGAAATGACTAAAAATATTGTTGAGTACGAAGTAATCCTCCTCAGGCTAAAAACCACATGTAAACTAAAAATTAAAATTTATCAGTATATGGCGACTCTGTGTTGGTGATCAGAAAAGTAACAAATAAGATTTAAACTAAACATCCATGTTTGCATGCTTACAGGAACCAAGTGTGGGACTTGGTTGATAATTTTTTTTCAGCCATTGATTTTACTATTGTCCCCCATGAAGAAAATTAATTATTTGATGCTTTGGCTGTTACAATTGCCACATTTTCCCCTCTCGCTAGGCTCAAGATAAAGTACGAAATATAAGTACTTTAAATACCTTCCATACCTGATAATATCATGTTTTTGAAGGTATTTGAAGATGAGCAGGAGATTAAAAGATCTATCCATTTGGTTGGGGAATATTCTGACCAGTTTATTGATGAAGACGAGGATGTCAACATAGCGCAAGCATATTCCCATCCTTTCAATTCGAAAATTGGCCAACGTGATATCATTCAATTAAATATAATCACATCCCCAGAGGGTTGATTCCCATCGAAAACATTTTCGATCATAATGACATTGCGGCGAATCTAGCTCTTAAACCTCCTAATATCGAAGTAGAGTCAGTTTAAATTTCTACTACATCAGAACAAAGATTAGTTAATTTATCCAAGTCTCTTTCAAAACCCACGAAGGATCAATATGTTTTACTTGTATCGAAGTATGTTGATGTCTTCGCTTGGTCGTATGATGACCTTAAAGCCTATGACCGAAGTATCATAGAGCATTTCATTCCCCTGAAAGAGGGAGTCAAACGATTTAAGAAAAATCTTAGACAAATGAATCCTCTCTTTCTTAATTCTATTGAGAAATAAATCAATAATCTCTTAGATTGTAAAATTCTACCTGGGTAGAAAATTTAGTGCCAGTCAAGAATAAAAATGGCAAAATTATACTTTGTGTCAACTTTAGAAATCTCAATAGGGCGTCTCTAAAATATAATTACCCCCTTCCAAATATGGACACCATATTGCAGTGTGTTGTTGGTGCAACTCATATCTCCATGATGGATGGATCTTTTGGTTATAATCAAATAGTCGTTCATAAAGATGATATGTTCAAAACTGCTTTTACCATCCCATGGGGTATGTTCATGTACCAGAAAATGTCTTTCGGCTTAATGAATATCAGAGTGACTTTTCAAATGGCCATGGATATTTCCTTAGCCAACGAAATGGATATATTTATAGTCATCTATTTAGATGACATGAGAATGTTTTCCTCAAGTGGTGAGTAGCATATTAAACATTTAGAGCTTCTTTTCCAAAAGTGTTGATGTTTTGACCCCTATTTGAATCGAAAAAAATATTTCTTTACAATGGCTAAGGGTAAGTTACTTGGACATATAGTGTCCCATCAAAGAGTGAGAATCGATTTCGAAAGGGTACAGGGTATTCAGAATATCTTGCTTCCATGCACCAAGAAAGAGCTCGAGGATTTCCTAGGAATAATAAACATCTTGAGAAGATTTATTCCTACTTTTTTTTGAAATAGTTAAGAATGTTAATCACATTCTTAAAAATGGAAATGATGTTACATGGAATAAGGATTCTAAATACTCCTTTGAGAGAATTAAGCAGGTCATTATGGAAGCTCTTGTCTTAATCATTCATGATTATAAGAAAGAATTTATTAATTTCCCTTTTTCCTCTGAACATACCATTGTTGTCGTTTTGTTGCAAAAGAACCAGGATGGGTATGAACAACCTATCACATTATTCATCAAATCCCCCCAAATTACTGAATTAAAATACAACATCATAGAAAAGTAGGCTTATTCCTTGGTAAAAGAAATTAAATCATTTAGATAATATATCTTATTGGCCAAATCAATAGTGTATATTCCTCACCCAGTTATGAGATATATACTCCTCCAGTATGATATTGAAGGGTGTAGGGGTAAGTGGATAGCCAAAAATAAAGACTACGAATTATAAGTAAATCCAATTAAAATTATCAAGGGACAAGGGTTGGCAGAATTATTAACCAAAGCTAATTTTGATGTGCTCGACACAAATGTACTTGCTCACAAAGGCTCGGTAGTTGAGTATGAAGGTCAACAGGATAAGCAGTCAAGGTTGTTGCTACCTTTGTCGAATCTAGTTACCATTAATCTTATTTTATTATCGGTCGAATGGTATAAGGACATCGTTTGTTACCTTCAAGCGATGAAGCTACCAGGTTCTCTGAGCAAGACGAAAAAATGTTATATTAAATTAAAATCAATTAATTAATGTATTATAAACAAAAAATTTTACTGGAAGGATCCAGTAGGTGTATTATTAAATTGTGTTCTCCCTTCACAAGTAGATTACCTAATAACTCAACATCGGTAAGGTTTATGTGGTGGCCACTATGCCTGGAGGGCCGCAACCCATAATATTTTGAGAAGCGTCCTCTAATGGCCCACCCTTTTAGTGATGTTAATAGAAAAGTAAGATCATGTTATCGATGCCATATATTTTCTGGGAAGAAAAACTTGGTTGCTGTGCCCCTTAAGCCCGTTATAGCCGAGGCACCATTTCATCAGTGAGGGTTAGATTTTATAGGGGAAATTCATCCTCCTTTCAGTGGTCGACACTACTGGATTATTACTACTACTGACTATTTTACAAAGTGGGTGGAAGTCGCACCCCTGAGGAAAACTAATGACAAGGGTGTAATGGATTTCTTAATGGAAAATATATTTTCCCTCTTTGGCTGCCCCAGAAATATTATAGTGGATAACGCTAAACCTTTCTTCTCTGTGAATTTTAAAAAAATTTATGATAATCTTGAAATAAAGTTAGGGAATTCAACAACCTATTACCCACAAGTCAGTGGGCTTGCTAAATCTACTAACAATAATATTGTGAAAATTCTGAAAAATTCATTGCATTCTAAAAAGAGGAATTAGCATGTCGGACTCAAATATGCTATGTGGGTAGATAGGATAAGTACCAAGAAGTCAATAGGTACTTCGCGATTCCAATTGGTTTATGGCATAGGTGTCGTGTTTCCCTTATATATGGGAACAAAATCCATGAAAATCCTACAGGTTTTAAATGAATAACTTCAGCAAGAAAGGGAAATGGTCTTCCAAAGGATTAACCAACATCAATCTAAGGTTAAACAACCTTTTGATAAGCGAGCTAAAAATAGAAATTTCTTCCTTAGGGACTAGGTCCTCAAATGGGATAAGCGTAGCAAGCAACCAGGTAAGCATGGGAAATTTGATAACCATTGGTTAGCTCCTTTTGTTATCGACAAATTTGAAGGTGAAAATTATTTTTCTTTAAAGAACTTTGAGGGAGAAGATGTCAGCCGAGAAATTAACAGCTGATACCTCAAACATTACATCATTTATTGATTCTGATATATATATATATATATATATATATATATATATATATATATATATATATATATATATATATATATATATATATATATATAGATATGTAAGTATATACATATATATGTATATATATATAATAAAAAAGATATATATGTATATATAAAATAACTATAATAATTGAATAACAACAATAGAATAATAAGTACATAAAATAAACAATAAAAAGTAGATAAATGAATAAAGTAAGTTCTGATAATGAGATGCTTAAATCTAACAAATTACCAGTGTCGATTAGCCCACAACTATGAAATTTAAGATGCATTTTGTCATAAAATTTTCACAGCTAATTAACTCTGTAAAATTATTTAAAAAGGGAAAGAAAAAGAAAGCGCCTCTCTCACTGTTAAGAATTTCTCAAGTGATGAACTATATATATCAATTTTCATGATACCCCGAGTTATTCTCAAAGTCCAAACAACTCTAATATTATACAGTTTATATACAAATATTATTCATCATCCCCTTAATTACCTTTCCCCCGTCTCTCATAATAATCATAAGCCTATTCATTTTTATAACTCCTGAAGGATTGTTTTGTGTTGTCAATATCTATAATTTAGGAAATAGAGCTATTATTTCCCCCTCTTTTATGAAAATTTCCCTTCACTGCCTGTTTCTTATTGATTTTCAACCTACCTTCTTAGGATGGGGTATGTTGATAACTGCTCCTGGAGCTATGGACACTCACTAGCAGTGAAGCAAGGTCATTGTCATTGGATAATTCTTATGTGAAATCTACCCATCCCCTCATGTCTCAGTTTAGCAAGGTATGTTGATGACTCTGTCGAGGGTATGGACACTTTCTAGTAGAAGAGCAACATCAGTGGCACTAAAATGTCAGTGTGTTTCTTCTCGTTAGGTCGTAAAGGTAAACTACTAAGAGCCATTAATTGATGATACGAAGAGCCATGAATGTTTGTACAAATAAGATGATTAGGAATATTCTACCAGTAAGTAAGTGAATGACTCCGCCAGAGCTATGGATGATCGCTAGTAGTAGAGCGATGTTCGAGGGAAACTGGCATTTAAGGGATTTTTGAAACCTTGGCCTCTAGTGTTCTCTCTCTTGATTTCTAGTCAATGGCAACCTAACAGCTCACCATAGGCAATATCGTCGCATACGATTGTGTGAAATATTTTAATATGGTAATTTTCCCTAACTTTCCCTATTTTTACATAGTTTTCTATTTTATTGTATAATGCCTAAAATCTCGATTTGGGAATGGTTGCGGGATAGACTGTGGAAGATGTATAATTCATTCAAAAAAATTTCATGCATTTAACAATTAAGAGAAATATGTGTTCATAAGTTATATAAAATATAATGCATACATAATTTATGAGATATAGTTTAATGTAAAATAAAATTTAACGTGAAAACAATAAGAGAAATGAAACAGCTTTGTGAATTTCATTAAAAATTGATATTAAAAGTTCAATTTTGTAAAATCCACAAGATTAATTTTTCTCATTCCATTAATTCAGATACTTCAAATTAAGTAGCAAGGCTTAGGTTCAAAATGAGATACTACGAATTTTACTTCATATAAGTTTAATTATACAAAATGCTGCAACTAGCAAGCTTCACAAAAATGAGCTAAATTATCTTAAAGGGCTTAACTATAGGAAACCTGAATCACTTCTTTGGCAGTAACTCATGAACCAGCAAGATGAGTGCTACCGACTAGAGCTCGTGGGCAGATACTTTCTACTCCCTGAAATATCAAGGGCAACATGGTTAACTGGTCCTCAATTACTGTCAGGCAATCTTCCAAGTTGGTTAGCATCCCTAGTATTCGGTCCATTTTAACATGAAGATTCTCACGTCAGCCCACATTTCTACTACCTACACCTGCCATTGTTCTCTTCTCCTCTTGTCGCACTTGTTTTATCTTTGTGGCGGGCCGTCAAAAATTATGTCAATGGTGGTTTTTAACCTTTTAATTAGCATTTATCACTCGGCATTAATGTTCACCTCTAATCCATCGCATCGTAGATATCTTCCCATGTGTCGTATCGGTACAGAGCTGCCCAGTTAAAGGATCCTCATCATCGTTTAACTATGAATCCAACCCAACCTAAAAATGCCTCTGGTCCACATTCTTGGCTTCCCATGAGGGAAATCCATCCCTAGATGGAGCCAATGTGAGGGAAAAAATCCCCACCCCGACTTTCGAATCTTTCGCTAAGACTTACGCTCTTTAAAATTTTATAAAGCAATTTTGTGTCATATATAAATGAACAACAAGTTGAAGGGTGGATTTGATCCTAAATGTTTGATCAATGGTTAATTTTAGGTCTTGCACTCATAAATTAGTTTTCTGTTAACACGCGTTATTTTCCCAACCAATTTATACCATTGATCACATTTCAATCTGACGGTTCTTACATATTATCACAATTAGAGTTATGCACTTTTTAGTGCATTCACACGGACCCGATGATATGATATTCATTGATCGGTATCATATCATTGGTCATCATGCTCAGAATTTCCCATCGGTTAACTCATTTATTTTGTGCGATGAGTGGGTCCTACTCACCGTGTTTGGTAGCCTAGCGAGTGAGGGCCTTACAACTGTCCTTTTCATTTAATGAGCGTCCTAAAATGCTATTAAGCCTAATTGATGCAATATTTTTCATTCTACTCATTATTTCATCTCTATGCATGCCACCTCTTGAAGCTCAGTTATGGTCTCGTTCACATTGTATGACTTCTATATGAGTAATGAGCTTAGCTACCTTGACAGGTAAGTTTTTCTTTGTTCCATATTTTTCTTCATGTTCTAATCCTACACCTTCGAGTGGTTATGACTAAGCCAATAGGAAAGGAAGCCCTCGTGAATGAGTTTGTAGGAGCGTAAGACACTAAGGTGTGCCTCACTGATATCCTCACCTTAGAGAGGACACTTCCCTCATTATCTACTCCATCTGATGACCTTTTTTTACTCAGGACTGGGGTCCTACATGCAACTCTTCCGCTAGTCCATTTTGACCCAGATTCCATCCTCCTGCTAGCTGAAGGTTTCGAACCAGAAATGTTGGCTATTTAATTTAGGGATATTCATGTCATATTTTTTAGGATAGATGAAGGAGTGATCACCAAAATTCTAGGCATCCCAGCCATAGGAATTGACATTATAGATAAGGGACTAGAAAGAAAATTGATTACATGGGTCGAGGGTAAAAATCTTGAATTATTTCGAACCCTTTTTGTAAATCCTGACCCTGAACTGAAGCTAGCTTTTCCTGTTCTGACTACTCTACTGAAGCCATTCTATCAGACCTTGTATTCCCTCTTTTCGGTTCTATTCGGCTTCACTGACAACTCCAAGGTTGATGAGTCACTGTTTTTGGCAGTTCACCTTGTTACTCTCAAACCTAACTAGTAGAACATTAATTTTCCCAAATACCTAGTGTTATCACTCGGATTGAACCTTAGGCTAAAGAAGGAAATTCCGAGGTAACCACAAACCATGCTTAGCCAAGTAGCTAGCCCTACTAGGCAAGGAGAGGGCTCTCTCCGTATAGATAATAGCCAATATTATTGAGGAAAGAAGATTTTAGGCTAGGTATAGTATCTTAGGGTTTTGATTTTGATTGTATAGGGTTTTTCTGGATCATAAGGAGTCAAACACTCAGGACAAGGAAATTAGGTGAAAATTTGCAGGGTTTTCTATGGGGAAAGGTAGGTACAATGTTTATAATTTTAGGGTTTCTATGGTGGGTTGATCAAGATAGGTGAGGGGCTAGAAAGAGCATGGTTCAATCATGGGTTCTTTCTAAATTTAAGAAATTTAACAAACTGTGAATGTCTACCCAAAACAGAGCACCTGAGAATGGATTTTGCTTATCTAGCTTGCATACATTCACTTAGAAGTTATGAAATGATGAATTAAATAAACAAAACACTCTAACAATTGAGCACAAAAGAAGAAACTGAAGCTAAACACCATAACACATGGATCCCATAAAAATAGCTGCAAATTTGATTAATTTCCTGCTCAAAACTGATACAAAAGTGTGTTTCTTCAAAAGCAAAGCATACAACTAAATCCAACTCCTAGATCCTCTAAAAAACTGAGCTAAATAGACCTCAAACAACCTCCTCTCATCCTTAGGGGATGAATCCATGAGGTGAGGGAGGTTTACATGAAAATCTGAACTGCAAGGTAGAGTGTAGGATGAAGAAAGTGACTCATTCCTATCTCTAAGAACTGATTCATTTGACCTCAACTAATGACTTAACTAATGTATCTACCTTAGATAAAAGTAAAAACATGAATTTTATATTCATCTTGAACATTTACATCGGTAAAATTACATTTCCCAAAGAGAAAATTCAAAATGGAGAAGATTTGTTGAAAATTGTAAAAATTTGCAATTTTCTGGCAAATGCGCAGTGTCCAAGAAGGAAAAATAGCTTGTTTTGCAAGCAGGTTTTTAGTGCCTTCTCGGTGTCCAAATCAGCTCCATGATAGTTCATTAGAAATTTCTCTGAGTCAATTTTCTAGATCTATCTTAATTTTTCAAAATAGTTTTGAATTTCCCTGTCAAAAAGCCAATCTCCCAATACTAGTAAACACACAGTGACCAGGTCAAAAAGGAGGCAGAAACATGATTTTTAGGTGGTTTTTTGCATGTTTGAGGGACCAATTCCCCTCCAAATATTCTAAAACTTGCTAGGATTTATGTACTTATCATTATAAACCTACTGGTGGTGGCCATTTTTCATTTAGAGGTCCCAAAAGAGAGCACAAAATCTAGGTCATTGCGCCTTTGGAAAAAAATTTGTGTTGAAAACTGCAAAAAATTACTGAAATGAACATAAGTGCAAAAATGTGCCAAAATTATGAGGGTACTTTCTCATTGAGTGTTTGAGGCATGAAGTGACACCTCAGCAAGTATATCCAACATCTATTTCTCCCCTTGCTTATTCAAACTTTTAATTTTAGCATTGGCTCTTTTGAGCTTGGCCAATGCAATTCTCTCTTTCCGTGCATGAAGTTTGACTCTTGTCCTCAACAAGTCATTGTCCTTGTTGGCCTTCTATAGAAACCTCTCTAAATGTATATTGGCTTTATTAATCCATAGTTCCCTATCCTTGCTGATTTCTACGACAATCTGTTCATTTAAGGTAAGTTGATCTGATAGCTCAGCTTCCCTTTGTCTCTCTAGGGCTAGAGCTCTTTTCAGCCCTCTAGTCCTTGGTATCTGTCTTGGAGGCTGATTCTCCTCATCATTAGTTTCACCAAACCTTTCCAATGTTTCCTCAAGCAAGGCTTTAGCCTTTTTTGCCTCTCTTTGTGCTTTGATATAGTTCACCTTATTGATGGTCTGCTTGGTCTTCAGCTACTGATTTTATTGCCCAAGGAAGAAAATCACGTACTTTTCCCTCTCAAGATTAGTTTCAAGTTCACTAAGCTTTTCCTCTTTGCTTTTGATTGTTGCATTGGCAATTTTTTCTTAATCTCCTTCACTTAGGTCAATCAACTAAAATTCATGCTTTGTCTCATGTTTTCCTTCCTCATCATCAATGTTTGGCTCTATTACCTATTCCTTACCTTTATTTTCCTATTGTGTTCATGACGAAGGCATGGCCCCTTTCAATCCAAGTGAAGAAAAAACATGCCTATGACCTCTCTGATAGGTATGTTCCAATGTGCCCAAATCAGCCCACTTAGGCTTGCTAATTTCACCTCTGCTAGGTTTCCATGATGTATTTGGTGTCAAAACCCTAGGGAGATGATGAATGAAATGAAGGAGTGTGAAGTGAATGGAGGTGGGGGGAAATGAAGGAAATGGGAATATGTAAGGGAGCCTAGGCTAGTGAAAACCCTAGGATTTAGATGTATTAGAAATGGTATTGCTTTAGGAAATAGGGATATGGAAAATATATATGGGAAATATATAACAGTTTAGGGAATAGATTTTTGAAATGAAAACTAGGGTTTCTTCCTTAGAAAAACACTCCAAATGATTACAAAGCATAAAATATATTCAGTGAGATGATGCTAGGATTACTCACTAATCAATGGATCCTTGAAGAACACCCATGCAGAGATCTGGCATTTGTTGATGGAGTGGGAGGCCGAAAAATGGTTTTTTTACTTTCTAAGAAAACGCACAGTGACCCTTGCAAACGCACAGCAACCCCTCTTAAACACACAGCACCATTCTTGAACACGCAGTGCCCTTGTAGCACTGTTTTGAAGACCACATTTGGAGGCCTTCCCGGTGTCCAAATTTGGCCCAAGATAGCTCGTTGAAAAAATTATCCTGTCTAATTTCCAAATGTACCTTTGGTTTTCCCAAGACTTGTCAAAAAGTGATGAATGAGGGTACAGAAATGAAAAGTGATGTTGCAAGCAACATTTAGAGGCATTCCTCAACTCCAAATTGAGCTCATGATAGCTCATTGGAAATATCTCTCTGTCTAGTTATCATTGGACTCATCAAGAAAGTAATGTGGACACTCCAACTAGGCGAAAACTCTATTTTCCCAAGGTCGCTCTATAAATGCAGCAAACCTCTTATAACACCTGTATTTTTGACATTTCTCAAAAACCATGATACCTGTGTAAACATGAAAGGAGATTTTTCTTCCTTGGCCTATTATGGAAAAAACCCTCTCTCACATTTTTCAAATTCATCGTTGTTTGGTCAAAAACATAGTTTGAAGAAAAACTAGCCTTGTGTGTGGGAAATGACTTGACCCTTGGAATGATTTCTTAAAAAAAGATGGAGACATGATCTTATGAGTTTGGAATGACTTCATACTTACTGATATCACCTACATATGCCTCCTCTTCTCATATGTCTCTGATTCCATAACAAACCCTAGCTCAGTGGGAGAGGAAATTAGGGTTTAGTGCTTGTGGAAAATGATGATTTATGTTAAGTCCCTATATTAATAGTGTAGTCCCTTATTATGTTAATGTAGACCCCCTTATTGTTATTTTTGTACCCCTGTAACCCTGTATTGTTATTTTTGTGCCCTTACATTATTATTGTTAGGTCCGCTAGGATTACATTGTGGCCCCACTAGGATTATATTGTGGCCCCATGGACTCCTATATATAGAAGGAGGTTTTGGTCATTTGTATCATCCAAGAAATTTTCATTCATGTAATGTATTGGAGGTTTCCCCCTCAAAGTGGCTTATTTCTAAGGTGTTGATATCTCTTTTCTTCTATTTTTATTGGTTTCACAACATTTGGTATCGAGCTTTGGATTTGAGGGTTTTATTTGCTCCAAACGGGTCATTGTGGCATTTTTCGCTATAACGTTTTTTATACGTAGGTTCAAAATATGAAATTTTTAGAGTTTGAAGCTAGAATCTCGAGGGAGAAAATCTTCACAAACTTTCGGTATCTTCGGGTTTGCAATATTTTCGAGATATGATCTATGGAAGTTATCGTTTTGCAGTTCGACTTTACTTAAAGTTCATCACAAATTTTCACTATAACCTTTTTCTACTTTAGGTTTAGAAGCTGAAATTTTTAGAACAACAAGCTAAAATACCTAGGACATCATCAAAGAGAATTTTTAGAGCTTGGTTCAGCTATTGTCGTAGATATGATTCAATTTAGGTCTTTTTCAGGCTCCTGAATTTCATCTCAAAAAGGTGATCGTGGGAAAATATTCATAACTATCTCTCTGAGTATTGGATTGGAATTCTGTAAAAAGTGACTGGAAGTGCGTGGACTGTAGTTTCCTGTCTATAAATTTTAGAGCCGGGGGAGGAAACAGTGACACATGGCAAGTCGTACAAGTTAGCTCTACTGAACTTGTCCATAATTAGGTCATCATAGGAGATTGGGCACAACTTTGTCTTAAAGGATTCAAATTAGGTCAAACCTATTGCATTATAAAGAGAATTCAGAGGGCTACCTTATTGCCAAATTTTAGCTATTGAATATTTGAAATCGCAAAGGTAATTCAGTTTCAATATCGAGCTCTTCAAAATCAAGAAAAAGGTGTGTATTGGGTTTTTAAAATTGCATAACGTTTGTTTGAAAAAGCAGATTGAAGCGATTCCAAGGGCATATTTTAGAATTTTTATCAGTATTGGGTTATACAATGCCTCCAAAAAATAATTCCATACCCATTAAGCCCTCAAAAAGTTGTACTATGACGCATGAAGAGGACGAATTGCAGTATGAGATATCAAAATTACGGTACCAAGTGCAACAAATTTCGATCTTACAAAGAGCAACCGAAGATGACATAGATGGTTTAAAAGTAGAAATGGAGGCTAAGTTGGATGGTCTGAAGGATCAAATAATAGCTAATATGGATGATAAATTAGTGGAAGATCACATCGAGCATCAACAACAAGTTCTCCAACTCTCAAAGGATAACCTAAATTTGGTGCAGAATCTAATGAAACAACAGGAAGATCAACATCACATCGAAAGAATTTCTAAAGCAGTCACAGAAAAAAGAACTCGACAAGTACGATAAATTTCAGAGTATCTCAGAAAGTGGAAGAAATTTCCTATAGAAGATTCGACATGGGAGGATGAGAATTTTATACGGAAGCATCAAGAAATAATCAAGCGTTGAGGATAACACTTGTTTGAACAAGAGGGGCACGTTAAGTCCCTATATTAATAGTGTCGTCCCTTATTATGTTAATGTAGCCCCCCTTATTGTTATTTTTGTACCCCTGTAACCCCCATATTGTTATTATTGTGCCCTTACATTATTATTGTTAGGTCGGCTAGGATTACATTCTGGCCCCACTAGGACTATATTGTGGCCCCATGGACTCCTATCTATAGAAGGAGGTTTTGGTCATTTGTGTCATCCAAGAATTGTTCATTCATGTAATGTATTGGAGGTTGCCCCCTCGAAGTGGCTTATTTCTAAGGCGTTGATATCTCTTTTCTTCTATTTTTGGAGTTGGTTTCACAACAATTTAGGTACCCTTGGAAAAAAAACAACTCCCTTGACATTTGATCAATTGCTGAAGTAGACAATTTTTGTATTTGACACTTGATGTGTTGGCATGTGAAACTTTGAGTTGGCAGCCTTGGGAGATCGATTATTTTGAACAGACATAAAATTACATGAATAAAAATAAAATTACATCTTGGAATGAAACTCACACTTGAAATCAAATTATAACTTTGGAAACCATCTTGGAGATCATCTTTTCATGGTAAAGATACTTTATTGCGATCACTCACACACCTTTTGCTGCCCTTTCTTGAACATGAGACAATGGAATGATTTGACCTAACGAAACCCTAGTGACCTAATGAGAAATGAAATAAACTGACTCAATGAGTGACTTTGACTAAAGTGGAATGAGAGTAGACTTGTTTTCAGCATGATGAAGACATGGAAGAGGGTCAGAAAGCATATACTTGTGAAGGAAAATGGGACACTTGACAAGGACAACCACTAGTGGAACAATTTTATATCATGACCTAATGGAATGATTGAAAATCCTTTAGAGTGAGACACCTAAGATGCAAATGTAAAATGTTTTTTTATCCCTGGTGTCAGTATGCAAATACTGACACTAAAACCTAGCTCGAGCTCTTATTATGGATTTTTCTACCACCCTTCCTTTCTGCTCCTGCCAACATTTTACTTACCTTGTGCATTTGATCCTTTATAATTACCCATCCTATTTTCTCAAGTCTAAGTTCCTCTTAAGAACTACTGATACTGAAGACAAGGAAAAGGAAGTGTTTCAATGGTATGATTTGTAATATCCCAAAACGGGAATGCACAACAGTGCCTACTGAAATAACGCACTTCTAGGAAATCTATGAATAGAAATGAGTTTGCAGCTCCTGGATCCCTTATATTAGCTCATATAATATCTAAATCCAAAAGGAGAGCAAAAACAATTCAAACTAGATGTGGTAAACAAATCCCCCACCACCTAGTCTAGCTGAAAAACACCCAATGAGAGGGGTTGCAGCTATATAAAACAAAATTCTTCAGGAATAACGCAGTTTTGAAAAGAATGAGCTGGAGGCCATTAAATAATATCAGCCTTTGAATATACATCAGCAAATCAGATTTATATTGATGCTCTTACATTATACAGTAGAATATAGAAGACAATAAAGAAGGAAATCTTCAGAAAAGAAGGCTGCAACACATGTATTTACTGCAAAATGGCTTAACAACGTTATTTTATGGAGTTGCAGTAGCTGAATGCTACACTTTAGATCTAAAGCAGATCTGTGTACAAAAGATCAGATCCATTTCTAATCTATACACTAGAAAGGCTCTATTACAAGATCCCCTTGGGGTTTTGATCAAATCATGCAATACAAAGAGTATATTTGACTTTAAAGTAGCAGATTTGAAATATTATTAAGAAATTTCTAAAGATGATTTTACATTAGAAATAGATCAGATCTATAAGGACATGGATCAGCAAGCTAATCCATGGATCACCAAAGTGGAAGGCAAATCCCAGCACCAGAGATCTCTCATCAAAAAGGGGATCAAAAAGCCCTGCAAAACCTCCACTGAGAATAACGCAGTTATGGAAGGTAAACTGCATTTTAGCTTAATATATTGACTTGGCCTGATTCCAAGATACAAATCTGAAGTTCAATCAACCAATGCACTCTTCCAAGAGGATAAAAGACTCACTCACTGAGAAGAGGCACTAATATGGTCTAGATCTGACTAGATCTAAACTCCACTTGTTGTAGCTTACAAAAAAAATCAAACCCTCAACAAGATTTGAAATGTGGTTGGAAGATTAAGCTTGGCCAAATGCCAGATAGTGGACAAGATGCAACAAGACTCCTCCAAGAGCTGCCCTAGGAAGGAGGTGTGATTCCCGACCAAGAACACCCAAGTGATAAGCAGCACTATTCTCAACTAAGCATCTAGAGAATGAGGGATGTCTAAATAGACAATACCTTCAGCAATATCAAATTATAAACCCTCTCCTTGGTGTCCTCCTCTTTATTTTATAATGTGGAAGTCTTGCCAAACCCTAAACCATCTTGATGAATTAGCTTCATTCACATGAGTGGCCTCCAACATGGACTGTGTTGTGCCTTTTGAAGATACATTGCACCTAGACAGTGCTATTGATTTGGTCCTGTTGACCCAGTCAATTGATCCAACCTCTTTCCCACTTAAGGGTGTTTACGAAAATAGCTTATATTTAGCTTTGTTCACATTGAGCATTGATTTATTTTTCTTTTTAGGAGTTTTATTGATCCTCCTTCACAATTTTAGTCCTCAACATGAAAATCAAAATAAGAAAAATCAAAATTCAATATTCCCATTAGCTTGGGCTAATTGGGAATATTACAGTCCTCCCCTCCAAAATGTTGCTTGTCCTCAAGCAACTGAAAGGGTGAGTGTTGCAACACTTCTCCTTCCCCATTGGTGACACCATCAAGGATCTAGATTTCTACATAAGCTGAGTGTTCACCAATCCATCCTTCCATGAGTTTTCTCTCCAAAATCATCATGAAATGTACATAATCCATTTCACAAAGTGTTAAGAATGCCACTAAAACAATCATCGTTGAACCCCTACTCTCCCTGAAATATGTAGCAAAGAATACAAAGAGAGTCTCCATCCCATGTGGTACACACATGCCTCTATTATTAACCAATAAAAATCCAAAAATATGTTAGCTCCCCGTAATTTGCTAGATTGATTGAGATAAAAAGGTACAGGGTAACATCAAACCAAGCTTTGGAATCCTAGGACCTAGCCTTCCTGGATTCGGAGAGGGCATTTTGGTTCATGTGATTTGGAAAATTTGGAAATACCAAATGACAAGACAACATCAAACCACTTTGGGATCTCAGGATCTAGCCCTCCTGGATCCAGAGAAGGATCTCTCTATAAAAGTAAAGAAATGTATATCTTTGATGTTCGATTTAAGGTGTTAGGCTAGTTATGGAGTACAAGGGTTTTTGTTTTGTTTGTTTGTTTGGTTGGGAAACATGAAAGAAATGTTAAATGAATGTAAAGGAATGAGCAGAGAATGATTTTTTGGCAATGGGGGAACAATTCATAGAGAGCACAAGTCCATTGGGAAATGGGGTCCTAAAAGGGTTTACTTGCAATTCAAATATCCAAGGATTTCAAAGGGCTAGTCATTTATATCAGAGGATCTCTTAAGATGATAATGTGGGATGAAACAATAAGGAAATGAATGGGAATGACAAGGAAAACCTTCCAAGGTGACCACTTCGGAGTAAATCTAGGGATAGGGCATGCCTTAACCTTTATGATCTAAACTCCTAATGAGGCTAACTCCGAAGACAACAATCCAGTAGTCCTCCTGACTACTTTCAGAAAATAGAAAACATTTAAGTTTAACATAGAGTGAAACCTAAGATCAGAGAAATACTTTTAACCTTCACTTCTTTTGGCATTCAACTCAAAGGGATCTCAGAAAGGCTAACTGTTGGAAAAGGAACCTAGTGGGACAGAGCTAACTATAAATCTCCTAGCTTTCAATTTTCAAATTAAAACCAAACAAGAACATCCGAGAAACAAACTCTAAATTCATACATCAGTAAGCATGGACTAACCAACTTCTATACTAGTTAAATTATGTTGAATTTGTTCTTAGATACACAAATAGCATAAAACATAAAATATAAGAAGAGCAGGAATCATTAGGGTACTTGCAGCAGTATATCCTAAGCTAGATTACTGATTCTAATCAGAGAAACTGAAACATGATGTATAACAGAGGGAAAAAAATAAAAAATATAGAACACATCACCACTGATTTAGATTAGGATCCAATGAACATGCTTGTCATATTAGAAGAGCAAAACCAGTCACATACATCCTTGTCCAATAGCTTGATATCATCCAGAAATCATCTCCCAACCTAATCACAACTACCACTCACAGAACTCTAACTCAGTAGAACTGCTTACAATCAGTGTTTTTTACAATATCCAACCAACGTTTACAATGTATTTCTCATGAGCTCTCATAGGTGAAAGAGCAATAGTACTGGTATATAGAACTTAAATGATTCATTAAAACAGAGGGAGAAGTGTCTTTCGAAGCCCATTCTGTTTTAATATCTTTACATTAACTTTCAGTACCCTTTAGATGAATTAGGGGTCTTCGACAGACTGATAATAACTCCAAGGGTATGTTCCTTGAAGTACTTTCTGGCTGTAGTACTCTGTTTGTACTCTGAGACAAGAAATGCGAAGATTTGTCTTTCAGGTCTTCCACGCTTTATAACTAATGCACTAACAATTCTTTAGGACTCTTTCTCAAAATAGTGACTGCTCTAGAGCTTGATGAAGAAAAGAGAATGGGTAGTAGTGATTTGGTCTTTTCTTCAGTAAAAGGAATGTCCTTCTGATATATCCTCTATGCTGCTACGATCAATGATTTTCATTTAATCTATGCTGACTGTGGATTAGGCTTCTTAATCTTCCATATTAAACCTTTAATCCTTTTCAGAGATTTCTTCCTCTGCAATCTTGGCTCTATGATAGTATTTCTGTGCTAGGGTCGTGACTGTGAAAATAGTGAAAATTCACCACCTTTGAAACCTGCAAAAAATGAGAAACATGTTATAAAAACCAAGGGGGGTGAGGGAGGACCACTTCAAAGGCTCGTGGGGATGGAAAGGTATTGAGGGAAAATGTGAGTGCAGCAGAAAATGGGCTAAAAAACATGGCGGAATGGCGAAAAACAAGTCTGATGGGAGTCTGGTGCGAGGATGAACGTGATCTGTCGAATTAGATCAATCAATGGTGATCTACGGTTGAGATTCTTCGATGAGGTTGTTTGGAGGATGGATGAAAGAGTAAGTGAACGGGGTCGAGATTAAATGTGGACCATTTGATTAGAATAATCAACGACAAAGATCTACGGATGGATTCATTTAGAAGGTTAGATGAATGGTGGATGAAATGAAAATACGATATAACCTGGTCAGTTAGATTATAACAATCAACGGTCAAGATCTTTTGATGTAGTCATTCAGGAGGTTAGATGGTGGAAAAAAAATGGGAGTGAAATTAAGTCAGGACTGTCTGATCTCAAGGATCAACGGTTGAGATTTAATATAGAGTTACATTGCATAGGGTGGTAAGGCGGAAAACCAGAGTGGTATTCGTGCAACAAAAAGGGGGACAGTGGAAATGCCCGAAAAAACACGATTCCATACACTGATCGCCACGTGTATTTCTAAAACCGCCCATTTCACATAATTTTGAAACGTTAACTCTTGGGCACAAAAATTATGTGAAACACATTTTCAGCCATTGGATGATGGGCAGAAGATCGAACGGTGTGGGTGAATCGTGACATAAGGTTAGATGCACAGGCGAAAGGAGGCGGGGTCCATTCCTGAGGTCAATGCGAGCTGTCGGATCATAAGGATCGACGATCGAGATCTGTTGATGGGGAAGAATGAGAAGGGTGGGGTTTGAAGAGCAGAAGTAATGTGGACCATATGATCTATAGGAATGGACAGCGGAGATCTATTCAGCGATCAACGGAACAGTGAAAGGGAGAAAGGGAAATGTGGGGCGCAATGAGATCCTGGCCGTTGGTTCTTTTGGATTCAACGGTCCAGATCAAATCGGGGAATCGGGCCATCAGAGGAAAAAAAAAAGGGAAGAGTGTGTTGGCACTATGTGATTAAGTGCTAGCCGTTGGATCAGGGGAAATGAACGACTGAGATTAAATCACATCGGAGAAAAGGAAAGAGGCCAAAGCACCGGGGTTCTTGAGTTTGTGATGTGTGATTAAGCGTTGGCCGTTGGATCAGAGGGGAGATCAACGGTCAGGATTGAATTGGCAGGTGTGATGTCAGAGGACTATGAGGGGAGTGCGATTGAATCCTAGCCATTGGTTATTATGGATTCAATGGTCCAGATCAAATCGGCGGATGCGATGTCTGGGGCTGCGAGTGAAGCGCGATTGAATCCTGGCCGTTGGTTCTTGTGGATTCAACGGTCAGGATTAAATTGAAGGATCGGAGTGATGACTGAAACGAAGAACCAATGGAGCGATGTGATGGAACGTTGGTCGTTGGATCAGAAAAGATCGACGATGGAGATCTAATCGACAACCGGCAGGAAAAGGGCTCATCGCATCAGAGTTTTTGAAATAAATGTTTTAATAAAGATACTATAAACGCCGATTGCAATTGCGCGATGGGGGATAGCTCTTGGTCGCGGGATGAGGTCACATGCAGAAAAGGGGCTAGGGCTAGGGCCGAAAGGGGTTTAAGGCCTTATAATGTAAAAAGATTGTTTTAGGCCCAAAATTAATGCTTTTCAAGCCAAACTGAAGGTTCTGATAGGCAAAAGAAGGGATTTTTAAACCAAATAAAGGGAAATTATAAGGTTTAAAAGGGAATTTAGGAAGACTTAGAGGCTAAATGAGGGTGTTTTTTTTTAGGGATTTCATGGAGGAAATTAGGATGAAAATGGGGATTTTGTGGGAGTGAAAAGGAGAAAATGGAGGCCTTTTTTACAACATCTTCTTTCATAAACAGCAGGGTTGATCAATGGAAACATCAGTGAATATTATTTAAAGGATAGAGGACACATGGAGGCTTCAAGAATGACAGATTTACAAGGGAAATGTTTCTCTTGAAGACTCAGAAACATAATTAGCCACCTGTTTGCTCTGAAAAAATATTATAGGTGGCTAACAAAGGGATCTCTCTAGTAGGTGCAAAGATTTGAACTTGTTTGCTGATTAGGGTTGATTTTAGGCTAGATGTTAAGTGCAGGGTATTTTGATTATTTTTGGTTGGGTATGATGCTCAGATGGGTTTAGATATAAAACAAGGGAGATTGTTAATTCATTGGGCAATGGATTCAAACAAGGTCATGAATGAGTTCATCAATGGTTTCAAGAGCATTAGCAGGGCAATTTAACTTGGTTGGTGGATCTTTAAGGTTGTGAAGGATCATGAGATGGACATTAAATTGAGAAAAACAAGCTAATAAAGGGCAGAAGTAGAATCATTTATATACTTGTAAACTGAGAGAGTTAGAAGATTTATAAGCATAGCAATACATCCAAAGGTTAAGCAACACTAATCCATTTGATTTCTAACATGGCGTATAATCAAACTGAAGGGACCAACATTCCGTATAAACATAGAAAGGCAAAAACCATTTAATATTTCTATGGGTTTTATCATCAGATGCAGAAAATATTGGAAAACAGACCAGGAATTAGAAGAAGAGACAAACCCTAACATCCACAGATAGCAAGAGAGTTCCTCGAGACAATTTTAGCTAAGCACAAAGAGCATGGTTAAAATAGACTTCTTTTACAAACTATATGTGCCGCTTCAAAAGATGATTTCAAGAACATAGTACTTCAGAGGTAACAATATGCAGGGCTAGCCATAAATCATAATTGATACTAACTGATCTAAATCATTTAGGAAAAAAGACAAGATAAAAACTTATTAGAGAGCAAGAGATGAATTCCCTAACATATCTTTAATTAGAAGAAAACATTTAGGCATTGAAGGAAACAAACAAATCTAAGGTGCCATCAACAAGCATATCTTAGTCTAAATTTTTTGTCCTACTGCAGCATAGATGGATGGAAAACATATGAGAAACTTAGAAAACATTAACAAGAGAAAAATTCACCATCAAATAGGCCCATGGATCCTGCAAATAGTCCTTCTCCGTCAACAAGTGAATCAGATCATGCATAAGCTCCAAGACATCAATTTCTCATCAAAGGCTTCAAGGGACTATGCATTACTTCAGCATAATTCATCAACATCCAACAAAATATACAAGACCCTCATGCTCTATTTATGGAGTAAATGAGGAGGTGGAAACCCTAAGAGGCTTCCAGAAACCCTAATTCAGCGATAAATGTCATAAATGTGCTTAGTGACCATGCAAGGCCCAAGACACATAAGAGATCAGAAAATAAATGAAACACACCAAAACATAACTCCCCAATCAGATCAGGAGTGTTTTGTCCAAGAAAATATTAAAAAACCAATTTTCCATAAATTAGTGTCTTTTGTTGACTTTTTGGCAAAAATGTTGTCTCTGTGCGTAGCTCCAAATTAGCAAAAATTGGGGTCTGTTGCAGCTGATTTTTGGACCCCTTCCCGGCATCGGATACAGACCTGTGATGGTTCGTTGGAAATATATGGATGTATAATTTCCAAAAATACTTGATTTTTTCCAATCTGATTCCTGGAAGTCAGCCAAAAAGTAGAAATAGTGAAAAAACCTAGGAGTGTAGCACCTGCTGATATTAGGGGCAGAAAGGTAAAAAATGGTTGTTTTTTGCCTTTTTGAGGGACCAAAACAGCTTCATTTGATATGAAAATTTCTGAGCATGTTCCTTTGATTTCAAGGAATCCAAAAATATAATTTTCTTCAGCTAAGAATGCTTCGAGAAAAAGTTAAGGCACCCATGATTTTATGCTTTTAGGCCTAAAATTCACAAAAAAACAAGAATGTGTCCAAAATTGCCCAATTTTGGTGAGTAAACCCCTTAAGAGTTTTTAGAAACATGTAATGAAGCTTGAGCAATAATTCCAAGTTGGGATTGGTCTTTTCCACGTTTTTCTACCGGGCGCCTCCTTTGGGCAACTTTGAGTTTCCTTCGGGAAAACTGACTCAATTTCTTGTAGTGCTCAGTCATTCTCCTTTGTAGGCCCAAATCCTTGTCAGCTTTCTCCAATTTGGTTTCCAAATGCTGATTTTCCCTCTCAATCCAAGACTCTTTATCATTCTCAATTTCTAGAGCAAGTAGCTCTGTAAGAGGGTATTGCTGTGCACGAGCTGATTCCTCTTCTTTTTTCTTTTCCAATGCTTTTCTAAGACCAATGGTCCTAGGCCTCTTTCTTGTTGGTTCTTTGTCTTCATCACTATCTGGATACTCACCCATGTATTCTTCTAGCCTCACTTGTGACTTTTGAGCTTCTCTTCTTTATTTGATTGCCCAAGCTTCATAAATAACCATCTGTCCACTCATCTGTTTGTTTTACATTTGCAAAAAGTGGATAAGGTCTTTTGACCTTTCTAGGTCATTTACCAAGTCTTTAACTTGGGCATCCCAATCTTATAATAGGGATCTAAGAATCCTGGCCTCATCTTCTTCAGCATCATTGTCTAGTTGTATTAGTTGAAACTCCCTCTCATGCTCATGACTGCTTTCTTGTTCTTCAATCTTCTCCTTGTCCTTGCCTTTGATGTTATTTTTTACTCTAGTTTTCTTAGGAAATTCTACATTGCTCTGCTTTGGAAATTTGCCTCTACTCCTTAGTGCCCTAGTGATATTGCTAGTCACTGTCCGAGTGGTTTTCTTCTTTGTTGTTTTGGTGTTTTTAGCTTTTGCCACTTTTGATGAAGGAAGCATGACCGCTTGCCTTGGAGAGGCAGTAAGAACATGTTCTTGACTATGTTGAGGAGAAGTGAGAGGAGGAGTTAACAGTAGCACCTTTCCAGTTTGATCCTTTAGATTGTTGCCTTCTTCATTACCCAATTTGCTGCTTCTTTCACTGTCACTATTTTTGGTTTCCTCATCTTGTGGGCTGCCTCTTTCACTATTGTCTTGCTTTTTTGTCATCATCAATTTCATCTTCACTTTTACTGTTTTCTTCTTGTTCACTTTTATCTATGGAAGATGTTTTTTCTTGGGAGGATGACTCATGAGAGGAAGGTGAGACATAATGTGTGGAGGGCGAGGAAGGAGTATAAGGAGGAGTTCAAGATGAAGATGGCATAATTTTCAATAGCATGGAAGATGAAGAGGTGAAATCATGGTGAGTGATAAATTTTTCCTAAGAAATGCCTTTTCGCTCCAGCTAGTGAGTGATGATGACCTTAATAAGGGAGTGATGGAAATAAGCTTTCCTTTTTGGCCCTTGATGCTCATCATTTCCTTTCGGAGGCATAATGACTATGCTATTTCTTTACAAATTCAAAAAAACAGCCCCTTGTAGATGAAATGAAGGTGAGGAATCAAAAAACACTCTTATAGTTCAAGAACTGGATGGGGAGGCATAATTTTATGAGAAATACCGTGAAAAAGCCTTTATGTGTGATGAAGAATGAACTCTGGGAAAAAATTTGAAATTTTGGCCTTTTCTATAGAAAATATGGTAGTTCTGCACTTTCTCACTCAGGAGCATAGCACCACTGCATAGGAGCGCCGCGTCTAGTGCAAATTTGCACTGTGAGCTCCTACAGGAGCGTAGCATCAGTGTACAGGTGCGTAGCACCAAAAAGGTCTTTTTGCAGAAAGGTTTTGGAAGCCTTCCTGGTGTCATAATTGGGCCTGGGATGGCTCTTTGGAACACTACGGATGTCCAATTTCCAAATATACTAGATTTGTTTCATTTGGTATTCATTTAGATGTACAAAAATTGACTATCCCAACACTGGTCAAAAATGGTGAATGCTGGTGCAGAAATGCAGAGTGATGTTGCAAACCACTTTTGGATGCCTTCCGCAATTCCAAATTGAGCTCATGATAGCTCATTGGAAATATATTCAAGTCTAGTTGTCATTTGACTCATGAAGTAAGTCATTTGGATACTCCATCTATGATAAAATGAGATTTTACCAAGGTTACTCTAGTTGTGCATAAATTCTCCCATGACACCTGTATTTCTGACATTTCTCCCAAACCATAATACCTGTGTAAAACCGAAGGATTTTTTTCCTCGCTGGGACCTATTATGGACAAAACTTTTCAATTTTGTCAATTTCATTTCCTTATCGAAACGCATTTTGAAGCAAATCAGTCTGGGCATGACACATGGCTTGTCTCTTGGAATGAATTCTTGGAAAATGATGGAGGCATGATTTTTATGAGCTGGTATAGAATTATTATTGCTTACATGATGTATCAAATGAATCATTTTCTCTTATGTCTCCTTTTTATATCAAACCCTAGCTTAGTTGGAAGAGGAAATTAGGGTTTGGTGTATGGGTTTTTAGGACCGCCTTGCAAAGGGAGGGGAATGAAGGGGTTAAGGGTTGTATAAATTCTTGGGGAAATTTTTGGGGATAGGGATAGATGTTGGGGAGTAGGGGAAAGTGTAATTTCAAGAATTGAGTGAGGGGAAGGGGTTCAAAATGTCAAAACACAGGCCTAGTCTCAAAAAGTGTCAAATTGTGGCAATATACTAGGTTTTGTAGGAAAATGATGATTTTGAGGGATAGAAGTGATGGGAAGTCTTTATGAAGGTATATTAAGGATAGGAGGAGGTGTAAGAGCATCAGAATATAATCCTTGAGGATGATTTAATCATGGAGGTCATGAAACCAAGAGAAATGCCCTTAAAAACCCTAGATAGACAATGGAGGATTTTATGCAAAACAAAAATAGAGGGCTGAGGCCAAAGGTGGTGAAACACAGTGATAACGAGTGACATGAGCCCATGATGGGTCTTCTGGGATGGGTGAGCTGAGCTTGGTATGATAGAATGATGAAATAGTGAAAATTTATCCTAAGGATAATGAAGCTCGTGAGGTGTCTAGAACTCATATTGTTCATGGACTTTGTTTCTAGAAATCTAGAACCGATACTTAGTCATTCTTAGATAGTGAAAATTATGGATGACTAACAGTGGCTCCACTTGGGGAGGGCAGCTTCTTTTCAGGAGGTGTCTAGAACTTTCAAATCTCTTGGTTTATGAAGACTAGTGCCTCATCCATTGGGCATATTTTTACCTCTTTCACTTGTTGATGCTTGCTTGAAGCTGTGATATTAGTAATCTGAAAAAGCATGATTAACATCAACATCATCTCTACCTACCCAACCTACTTGCCTAACATTTTTTTTCTTCCTTGGGTGCATTTGAACTGGCAAACCCTTGACATTTTTCTTTTTTGAAAACAAAAATCAAACTATCTAATTATACCCTTATTTCTTCCAAGAGTTCAGATTAGGCTAATGAACTCTCTTATTCTCTACCTAGTCTAATCATTTGTCAAAATTAAGCTGTTTGAAAAACTTCATTCTCTAAGCTATAAACATGAAATTGAAATCAGGGTTTAAATCAGGATTAGGAAATCTGACTTACCATGAGTTGTGGCATAAGAACAAGTTTCACACAAACATTATTTTGCATAAAATTAAAATAGAAAGATAAGGGTTGTGATCTATCATTTGTTATGCATCCTCATCTTCCTCTTTGGTTCTGTTTTGAGCATGTGGAAGCAATATCTTTTCATTCCTAATCTATTGTCTTTTGACAAGTCAAGTTTACATGATTTTGACAAGTTTTTATTTCACTAACCTACCAACAAATAAATTGAAAACATGTTTAGCCATGATTAGGCTATATGACTGAAAAATACTTCTTTTTCAAAAACAAGTAGTGGCATTTAGACTTGCACGCTTTCAGTGTCACTATTTTTTGGGTATGGGGCTGTACCTCTTTCCAAATTTGCCTTCTTTTTCATTATTTCTATGTTTTTGTGTTTCTTGTGATTTTTCAAAACAATCTAAGGCCAAAATATTCTCAAAGGCTGAGTTTATTTGCGCCTAGCTATCCTAATCTAACTTTACATATGATGTACATTAGGTGAATTATTTTTCCAGTATAGCCAATCAAGTAAGTGACTAGATGATTTCCTTTTGTTCCACTTCTTAGGCATGCTGGTAGGCCACTCCCACCTTGTCTTCTTCTTAATAGTAGCACCCCAAATTTTCTTTAAGCTCTACCACAAACCATTCTTGGCATGTCTTACTCCATCTTTAAAGGTCTCTAAGGAAATAGCAAAGGGGTCTTCGAATAATAACTGGCCTAGAGGATTTGAGAAATAGACCTCATTCGGGATTACTCCCTCCTTACTTGACTAACCTTGGGATTATTTTGAGAAAGAATCTCTTCTCCCTCTTTATGATTATCTGATTTGGCAGCTTCAGAATGCAATGTTATGATGCCTTCAAGCAATCCTAGTATGCCCTGATTGAGTGACTTGATTTTTTTTTGTGAGCCATTGTCCTGATGAGTAGGACCATTCTCTGGCACCAGGTCTTTTTGAGAAGGTAGTCTAGCATCAGCATCAATCTATTATGTACTTTCAATAGGAGAAAATATATTAGTAGATAAGTTAGTAGTAGAACACATAGACATATCTTCTTTACAAAAAAAACTGGATGCTAGTTGTATGCTTAGGATTTGATTGCTTTCTTATTTTGTTAAAAGGGTAAGTGTCTTTCTCTTTCTATGGATGGAACTATGATGCTTCTCTTCCTCCTTGTGATTGTTCACAAGGATTAATGTATTCTTGAGGAGGTATTACAGCCTCAACAAAAATCTGTTCCTTTGTTTCTTTATGAGAAATTTCTTTAGTAGGTAAGGCAAGAGTGGGAAAAACAAGAATATTTTCCTTATATAAAGGTTCAGAGGCTGGTTGTACTCTCAACATCTGATCTATCTCTTCTTCAGTTAAAGGAGGAGGCATTTCCTATTTTCTTTGGATTGGGAAAAAATTATTTTCCTTCTCTAGAGAAGACTGATTCTAAGGTTGGATATCTTCTTGAGCTTCATCTATTAGGGGTGATGAATCATCACTTGTACCTTCAGAGATATCTTGTGGGTTTTCTTCTATACCTTGATTGATTTCTTCCTCAACTAACTCATCTAGGCTGTCATGATAGTTATCTTGAGAATGAAATTCATGAATTGCTGCTAAGAGACCTTCAGGATACAAATTATATAAATCATCACTATCTATAAGGTGTTGTATGATATCCTGAAATTGATCACAAAATTTTTTAGCTAATGATAGAGATGGATAATACCCTATGTAGTGTTTATAAAATACCTTGTGGAAATCCTTCAAAGAAAACAAGATGCTAGGTTCTAGCCATTCATACCAATTTCTTGCCTTACCTTCTAATGTTGCCATAAACATTTTCATGAGGCAGTCCTCGTGCCATTCAACCTTTAACCTCCATACATGTATATGAAAATTGATGAGATGTAACAAGGGGTTATCAACTTTTTCATCTTGAAAGATAGGTAGGTTTTTTAACCAATTTATTTCAGGCATTTTGTGTGGGAATCCATGGATATGATCCCTACTCATTGGGGCATATCTTTGTTGTATTCTTGGATCCATGTTTGTAAATTAGAAATGGTCACTGAATCTTTTCAACCAATCTTAGACTTCTCTACCAGTGGAGTATTTAGGTCTATTTAGATTTGTGGAGTTGTCAGGTGGAAGGTTTCAACTCTGTTATCCACCATCAGCATGATTTGGAGTGCTTAATGCATTCCCAGGGGTGTTTATGAGAACTAGTGGGGTCAACAAGGCTACTGAAGACCAGTAGAGTTGCTAGGTGAATGATGTTTATTGTTTTAAGGATGTTCTTATTGTCCACCATCAATAACTAAATACCAATCTAAGGATGTTTGTGATTTTTCTGAGATCTAAGGAATACTTAGTTTGTCACTAAATCAAAAGGTCCCACCGTGATCGCCATTATGTTAGCTCCCAGTAATTTGCTAGATTAATTGAGATACAAAGGTACAGGGTAACATCAAACCAAGATTTGGAATCCTAGGACCTAGCCTTCCTAGATTTGGAGAGGGATCTCTCTAGTAGGTGTAAAGATGTGAACTTGCTTGCTGATTAGGGTTGATTTTAGGCTAGATGTTAAGTGCAGGGTATTTTGATTGTTTTTGGTTGGGTATGATGCTCAGATGGGTTTAGATAAAAAAACAAGGGATATTGTTAAGTCATTGGGAAATGGAGTCAAACAAGGTCATGAATGAGTTCATCAATGGTTTCAAGAGCATTTGCAGGGCAATTTAACTTGGTCGGTGGATCTTTAAGGTTGTGAAGGATCATGAGACAGACATTAAACTTGAGAACAACAAGCTAATAAAGGGCAGAAGTAGAATCCTTTATATACTTGTAAACTAAGAGAGTTAGAAGATTTATAAGCATAGAAAGAGAGTCAAAGGGTTAAGAAACACCTAATCCATTTGATTTTAGACTGGAAGCAGATAATCAACCAAGACAAAATTCAGATAAAACATAGAAAGGAAAAAACTCATTTAATCTTTCATGGGTTTTATCATCAAGAGCAGGAAAAACATTTAAGTTGCACAAGTAATTATAACCATAGAAGAAGAGACACACCCTAGCGTCCACAGTGACAGCTATGAGAGTTCCTTGAGACAATTTAGCTAAGTAAGGCAAATAGCATGGTTAAGACAGACTTCTTTGACAAACTATAGGCAAAGCTGCTTCAAAAAATTATTTCAAGAACATAGTACTTCAGAGGTAACAATATGCAGGGCTAGCCATAAATCATAATTGATACTAACTGATCTAAATCATTCAAGAAAATAGACAATCCAAAAACTTATTAGAGAGAAAAATATGAATTCTCTAACATATCTTAAGCAGAAGAAAACATTTAGACAGTGAAGGAAACAAATAGATCTAAGGTGCCATCAACAAGCATATCTTAGTCTAAATTTTTTTTCCTACTGCAGCATAGATGGATGAAAAATATATGAGAAACATAGAAAACATTAACAAGAGAAAACTTCACCATCAACCAGGCCTATGGATCCTACAAACAGTCCTTCTGCATCAACAAGTGAATCAGATCATGCATAAGCTCCAAGACATCAATTTCTCATCAAAGGCTTCAAGGGACTATGTATTACTTCAGCATAAGTCATCAACATCCAAAAAAATATAAAATACCCTCATGCTCTATTTATGGAGTAAATGAGGAGGTGGAAACCTTAAGAGGCTTCCACAAACCCTAATTCAACCACAAATGTCATAAATGTGCTTAATGACCATGCAAGGCCCAAGACACATAAGAGATAAGAAAATAAATGAAACACACCAAAACATAACTCCCTAATAAAATAAGGATTGTTTTATCCAAGAAAATATTAAAAAACCAATTTTCCATTAATTAGTGTCTTTTGTTGACTTTTTGGCAAAAATGTTGTCTCTGTGCATAGCTCCAAATCAGCAAAAATTGGGGTCTGTTGCAGCTGAGTTTTGGACCCCCTTACTGGCATCGGATATGGGCCCGTGATGGCTCGTTGGAAAGCTACAGATGTCTACTTTCAAAAACTACTTGATTTTTTCCAATCTGATGCCTGGAAGTTAGCCAAAAAGTAGAAATATTGAAAAAACCTAGTAGTGTAGCACCTGCTGATATTAGGGGAATAAAGGTAAAAAATGGTTGTTTTTGGCCTTTCTGAGGGACCAAAACAACTTCATTTGATCTGAAAATTTCTAATCATGTTCCTTTGATGTCAAGGAATCCAAAAATATAATTTTCTTCAACTGAGGATGCTCCGAGAAAAAGTTAAGGCACCCATGATTTTATGCTTTTAGGCCTAAAATTCACAAAAAACAAGAATGTGTCCAAAATTGCCCAATTTTGGTGAGTAAACCCCTTAAGAGTTTTTAGAAACATGTAATGAAGCTTGAGCAAGAATTCCAAGCTGGGGCTGGTCTTTTCAACGTTTTTCCGTCGGGCACCTCCTTTGGGCAGCTTTGAGTTTCCTTCAGGCAAACTGACTCAATTTCTTATGGTGCTCAGTCATTCTCCTTTGTAGGCCCAAATCCTTGCTAGCTTTCTCCAATTTGGTTTCCAAATTCTGATTTTCCCTCTCAAGCCAAGACTCTTTATCATTCTCAATTTCTAGAGCAAGTAGCTCTGTAAGAGGGTATCGTTGTGCACAGGTTGATTCCTCTTCTTTTTGCTTTTCCAATGCTTTTCTAAGACCAATGGTCCTAGGCCTCTTTCTTTCTGGTTCTTTGTCTTCATCATTATCCACATACTCACCCATGTATTATTCTAGCCTCACTTGTGACTTTTGAGCTTCCCTTCTATATTTGATTGCCCGAGCTTCATAAATAGCCATCTATCCACTCATCTGTCTGTTTTGCATTTGTAAAAAGTGGATAAGGTCTTTTGAACTTTCTAGGTCATTTACCAAGTCTTTAACTTGGGCATCCCGATCTTGTAAGAGGGATCTAATAATCCTGGCCTCATCTTCTTCAACATCATTGTCTAGCTGTTAGCTCAAACTCCCTCTCATGCTCATGTCTGCTTTCTTATTCTTCAATCTTCTCCTTGCCCTTGCCTTTGATGGGCTTTTTTCCTCTGGTTTTCTTAGGCAATTGTACATTGCTCTCCTTTAGCAATTTGCCTCTACTCCTTAGTGCCCTAGTGACATTGCCAGTCACTGTTTGAATGGTTTTTTTCTTTTTTGTTTTGGTGTTTTTAGCTTTTGCCACTTTTGATGAAGGAAGCATGACCCCTTTCCTTGGAGAGGTAGTAAGCACATGTTCTTGACTATGTTGAGGAGAAGTGAGAGGGGGAGTTAACAGTAGCACCTTTCCAGTTTGATCCTTTAGATTGTTGCCTTCTTCATTACCCAATTTGCTGCTTCTTTCACTGTCACTCTTTTTGGTTTCCTCATCTTGTGGGCCACCTCTTTCACTGTTGTTTTTATTTTTTGTCATCATCAATTTCATCTTCACTTTTACTGCTTTCTTCTTGTTCACTTTTATCTATGGAAGATTTTTTTGCTTGGGAGGATGACTCATGAGAGGAAGGTGAGAGATAGTGTGTGGAGGGCGAGGAAGGAGTATGAGGAGGATTTTGAGATGAAGATGGCATAGTTTTCAATAGCATGGAAGATGAAGAGGTGAAATCATGGTGAGTGATAAAGGTTTCCCAAGAAATGCCTTTTCTCTCCAGCTGGTGAGTGATGATGACCTTAACAAGGGAGTGACGGAAATAAGCTTTCCTTTTTGGCCCTTGATGCTCATCATTTCCTTTTGGAGGCATACTGGCTATGTTATTTCTTTAAAAATTCAAACAAACAGCCCTTTGTAGATGAAATGAAGGTGAGGAATCAAAAACACTCTTATAGTTCAAGAACTGGATGGGGAGACATAATTTTATGAGAAATACCGTGAAAAAGCCTTTATGTGTGATGAAGACCGAACTCTTGGAAAAAATTTGCAATTTTGGCCTTTTCTGTAGAAAATCTAGCAGTTTTTCACTTTCTCGCTCAGGAGCATAGCACCACTACACAGGAGTGCCGCGTCCAGTGCAAATTTTCACTGTGAGCTCCTACAGGAGCGTAGCACCAGTGTACAGGCGTGTAACACCAAAAATGTCTTTTTGCAGCAAGCTTTTGGAAGCCTTCCCGGTGTTGGAATTGGGACCAGGATGGCTCGTTGGAAAGCTACAAATATCTACTTTCCAAATATACTTTATTTTTTTCATTTGGTGTTCATTTGGATGTCAAAAAACGGACTTTCCCAACACTTGTAAAAAATGGTGAATGTTGGTGCAGAAATGCAGAGTGATGTTGCAAGCCATGTTTGGATGCCTTCCTCAATTCAAAATTGAGATCATGATATATCATTGGAAATATATTCAAGTATAGTTTTCATTTGACTCATGAAGCAAGTCATTTGGATAATCCATCTGTGAGAAAATGAGAGTTTCCCAAGGTTACTCCAGCTGCACAGAAATTCTCCTGTGACATCTGTATGTTTGACATGTCTCCCAAACCATGATACCTATGTAAAACTGGAAGGAGGTTTTTCTGATTGGGCCTAATATGGACCAAAACCTCTCTCACTTTTGTCAATTTCATCTCTGTTTGGTCAGAAACACATTTTGAAGCAAAACTGGCCCTGGGCATGACACATGGCTTGTCTCTTGGAATGAATTCTTTGGAAAATGATGGAGGCATAATTTTTATGAGCTGTTATAGAATTATTCTTGCTTGCATGATCTATAAAACTAATCCTTTGCTCTTTTGGCTCACTTTCATGTCAATCCCTAGCTTAGTTGGAAGAGGAAATTAGGGTTTGGTGTGAGGATTTAGGACTGCCTTGCAGAGGGAGGGGAATGAAGGGGTTAAGGGTTGTCTAAATTCTGGGGGAAATTTTGGGGATAGGGATAGATATTATGGAGTATGGGAAAGTGGAATTTCAAGAATTTAGTGAGGGGAAGGGGTCCAAAAGGTCAAAACACAGGCCTAGTCTCAAAAAGTGTTGAATTGTGGCAATAGACTAGGTTTTGTAGAAAAATGATGATTCTAAGGGATAGGAGTGATGGGAAGTGTTTATGGAGGTATTTTATGGATAGGAGGAGGTGTAAGAGCATCAATATATAAGCCTTGTTGATGATTTAATCATGGAGGTCAGGAAACCAAGAAAAATGCCCTTAAAAACCCTAGATAGGCAATGGAGGAGTTTAGGCAAAACAAAAATAGAGGGCTGAGGCCAAAGGTGGTGAAACATAGTGATAATGAGTGGAATGAGCCCATGATGGGTCTTCTGGGATGGGTGAGCTAAGCTTTGCAGGAAAAAATGATGAAATAGTGAAAAATTTATCCTAAGGATAATGAAGGCCGTGAGATTTCTAGAACTCACAATGTTCATGAACTTTGTTTCTAGAAATCTAGAATTGATACTTAGTCATCTTTAGATAGTGAAAATTATGGATGACTAACATAGGACAAGTACATCATCCATGTATGGAAGAAAAATTAAAATTACATAAACATAAATTTGAGCAAGAGGAGGTGGGTCATAGTCCCACATATGGTACCAGCACAGGGCATCTCCCACCTACATCAAATCAAGATGTGGTAAGTGGTCCTCTCACCACTTACTTGCAGCCCATACCATCTCACCATAGTTGAAAGTGTGAGATATGTTTGGTGCCTTTGGGAAGCACCCATCATGATGAAGAATCTCCCTTGTCCTCCCAAGGGAGTGGCCTAATTCAGAAATTTTTGGGACCCAGTATTGGCCATGAGGCTTACAAAATATATTACTCCTCCTTGGAGTCATGGCCTGGAAAAACATGGTGTAAGAATGCATGAATTTAGAATATAAAATACATGTACTAAGAGCATGCTCTTCACCAACAATTCTCCTCCTATCAATGGAGTGGTGCATAGATCTACTCTCTTATTCAAGGGAAGGAAGAGAGGGCTGATTTAACTCTCCCTTAGAGCCATATTGCTGCTCCAACTCCACAAAATCCATGCATCTCTGACAATGCTGATATACTTCCCTTTCAAAGCCCTCCCAGTAATAGCTCCTCAATATGATATTGTTGAGCTTCATAGAATAGGTGTGGCTAAGATGGAACTCTTCATAAGCCCTCTATAGAAGCTTCCCCTTGAGCTTGGAGGCTCTAGACAAGAAGATTCTACCATGATTATAGATGACTCCATCAAGGATTGAATAGCTCCATTCATGCAACCAGTCATCAAGAATCATGCAAGTATGAAGATCCTTGGAATATTCCACCAACTATTGGGATTTCCAATAGGGATCTAGTGTGCCCAACAATGGCAGCACTGATAGTGTGTCATCTGAAGTGTCTGCCATGTTGTCGTTCTCCTTCTTGACATCTACCATTCCAAGGTTACAAGGCAGAAAGTTGTCAGTCCTTCCTTGCTACTTTCCTTTCTCATGCACATGCTCAAAAGAAGAGGGAAGTCCTTGGAAGTTAGCCTCCCATGGAAGGTTGCCATCTATCCAAAACCTCCTTGGTTTTTCCAAAGTATGCATGTGTGTCCACCATCTCTCATCATGTATGGAAGAGGAACCTCCAAACAAAGGATTGCCTCCCTTGCTTCACGATGGTGTCATTCTTCATCCTTGCAGCATCTTCCCTCAGTGCAATATGGGATGAGAGAATGGATAGTGAAGTTAAGGGGAAAATGTTTTCCCTCTCCTTGTACTTTCCCCAGACCCTCAACTCTAAAGCATGGTCTTCTAAGGCTCCCTTCCTCCTTTGATCTATGAAAAGAGCATCAATGCATGAAACATATCCCATCAGATTTTAATCAGGTGGTATACCACAAGATAATTATGTCTCATGGCTCATTCCCATGTGAATAATAGATGGGAACATAATATTACTACTTACACTTTGCAAATCCATCTCTAATTGCTATGTGGAAGTATCATGATAAGGAGAAGTTGGAGCAACTCCCCCATCCTCTTCTTTATTGCCCACCTTCTGCAAGACTTCACATTCTAAGGTGATCCCTTGTTTTTTCTCTTTGTCTATCATCATAGACACATGCTGCTCATCTTCTCCATATCTCAATGAAAAGAGATCCCCTCCTGTTGTCACAGCGTTGGAGGAACCTTTCAGTTCTTCTTATTCCTTCTCCTCATCAATGGAATATGCCCCATCAGTAAGAGATATTTCCTCTTGATCTCTCCTTGAAAGAGGAACACCCATGTCTTCTCCTTGAGAAGAATGTTTTTTCTGCAGTGGGGCTTTTTCCCTTGGAAAATCATGTAGCAGATCTTCACCCCTTTCAGCAATGTTCTGAAATAAAGTTATCTTCATAGATCTTCCCATCTCATGCAAAGGTTCTGATTCCTTGGGCTGAGTTTTCTTACCCAAGGAATTTCCAGATGGCATAGAATCAAATCTCTTCACTATCCTCTTAATGAAATTTGCATAAGTATAGATGTTTATAATTTAGATAAAATAAATTTTGGATTAATCACATCATTAGGATTGAACTAATCCTAATGATGTGATTAATCTGAAATTTCTTTTATCTACATTATGGATCACAAAAGTCTTTGATCTAACATGTTTATACTTTTCAATGAAGAAGACTCAAACAACCACCAGGCATAGGCTTTACCTTGGAGGTGCAGCGCTGCTATTCTTATGGCTTCTTATCAAAGACTTGATGCAGCTGAAAGTATGTGTCCAGCCTCTCTACCCAAGACTTGGTAGAGCTCTTAGGTGACCCATCAAAAGTAGGTAGGAAAGTTCTACCCAAGGTGTGTTGCATGCACCCTCTTCTCCTCATAGTTTTACTGGATATTCTTTCTTTTTTGAGTTGAAAAAACTCTGGGAAGCTTATATTCTCCCTAAATATTTTAGACTAAGATTCATATTCCCATAGATAGTCACCAAGAGTCTCCTCCTTTGGTGTCTCTCCCCTCTCTTCTCCTCTTGCAAGGAATGTAGGCATGCTACAACGTTGTAGATCAGATTGTGTGGCTGAGTGCTCACACACATCAGATGAAGTAGTGGGGCTCCCTTGATAAGAAAATATCCTTGAGGGATCTGCATGTCTCTCCCTCCTCATTCCCCATATTTCTTCCTTCAACTCATGCATAGCTTGAGAAAGAGTGTTTGAAAACTCTTCTCTTTTGATCCTTTCAGATATAGGGGTTTCACCCTTCTCCTCTTTGTCTTCTATGTAATATTTCTATTGTCTTCTTTTTTGGTACCCATACTCTCTATCAGTGAGAGGTTCTTCTCCTTCTGAATACATATTTTCTCTGCAAGAAAAGCACAGGCTGTGCCAAGAAAGATTCTTTGATACCACTGTAATATCCCAAAATGGGAATGCACAGCAATGCCTGCTGAAATAATGCACTTCTGGAAAATATGTGCATAGAAATGAGTTTTCAGCTCCTGTACCCCTTATATCAGCTCATATAAGATCTAAATCCAAAAGGAGAAAAAAAAAAAAAAACTAGATGTGGTAAACAGATCTCCCACCACCTAGTCTAGCTGAAAAACACCCAATGAGAGGAGTTGTAGCTATGTACAACAAACCGCGTCAGAAATAACATAGTTTTGAAAAGCATGAGCAGGAGGCCGTTAAATAAGATCATCCTTTGAATATATAGCAGAAAATCATATTTATATTGATGCTCTTACATTATATAGTAGAATATAGAAGACAAGAAAGAAGGAAATCTTCAGAAAAGAAGGCTGAAACACATGTATTTACTGCAAAATGGCTTAACAGTGTTATTTTATGGAGCTGCAGTAGCTTAATGTTACACTTCAGATCTAGAGCAGATCTGTGTACAAAATATCAGATCCATTTCATATCTGTACACTAGAAAGGCTCTATTACAAGATCCCCTTGGGGTTTTAATCAAATCATGCAATACAAAGAGTAGATCTGACTTTAAAGTAGCAGATCTGCAATATTATTCAGAAAATTCTGAAGATAATTTTACATTAGAAACAGATCAGATCTATAAGGACATGGATCAGCAAGCTAATCCATGGATCACCAAAGTGGAAGGCAAAGCCCAGCACTAGAGATCTCTCATCAAAAAGGGGATCAAAACACCCTGCAAAACCTCCACTGAGAATAACATAGTTATGGAAGGTAAACTACACTGTAGCTTAATATATTGAGTTGGCCTGATGCCAAGATACAAATATGAAGCTCAATCAACCAATGCACTCTTCCAGGAGGATAAAAGACTCACTCATTGAGAAGAATCACTAATATGGTCTAGATCTGACTAGATATAAACTCCACTTGCTGCAGCTTACAAAAAAAATCAAACCCTCAACAAGATCTGAATTTTGGTTGGAAGATGAAGCTTAGCCAAATGCCAGATAGTGGACAAGATACAACAAGACTCCTCCAAGAGCTACTCTAGGAAGGAGGCAGGATTCCCGACCAGGAACACCCAAGTGCTAAGCAACATTATTCTCAGCTAAACAACTAGAGAATGAGGGATGTCTAGATAGAAAATACCTTCAAGAATATAAAATGATAAACCCTCTCCTTGGTGTCCTCCTCTTTCTTTTATAATGTGGAAGTATTGCCAAACCCTAAACCATCTTGATGAATTAGCTTCATTCACATGAGTGGCCTCCAACATGGACTGCACTGTGCCTTTTGGAGATACATTGGACCTAGACATCACTATTGATTTGGTCCTGTTGACCCAGTCAATCGATCCAGCCTCTTTCCCAATTAAGGGTGTTTATAAAAATAGCTCAAATTTAGCTTTTTTCACATTGAGCATTGATTTATTTTTCTGTTTAGGAGTTTTATTGATCCTCCTTCACAATTTTAGTCATCAACATGAAAATCAAAATAACACAAAGAAAAATTCAATATTCCCATTAGCTTGGGCTAATTGGGAATATTACATGATTCAATATATCCACAACATATCCCTCTAGCTTACTAACAATATATTGATTGCTTCACCTATCCTTTGAGAGTCAAAATAATTGAAGCCAAATTGAATTGAATCTTGGAATATCAAATTAAAGTATTAAGGATGATTGAACAAGAAATCATTAGCATATGGTTTCTGCCACTCTTAAGAACATGTCGACACAAGGGAATTTGAACCTTCAATATCATGTTCTGCTACTCTCGTAAGTAAGAAAAAATTCATTGGGCCTATTCAAATCAAACTAATACAGTGTGTCATATCAAATGAAGTTGAGGTCAAGGTAGATGATGTTGATCGACAAATCAAGCAATTAGATATAGATATCAAACAGACCTTAAGGAATATTGAACCTAAGGATTCGGAGATCCAAGCTCTAGATATCAAACATTTGTTTACTAAACAAATGGAGGTAATGACATTGAGAGAAGAGTTAATTGTAGTCACTCAACAGTTCCAATCGGAAAACACCTCAACACTTAGAGAGGTGTTTCCCTTGAGTGGACCCTGTTTTATGTCAGTAATAGATTTCAAGAAGAATGTCCTAAATTTCACAGAGATGCAACTAGAGATAGGAGAAAAAAAATAAATGGTTGGGTTACGAACATCTTCTATGTCTATAAACCTTGGGAAAGTATCAAACATGGATGTGATTTACCTACATCAACAATCAGGTGAGATAGTCATGTGCAGACTCCTTGATTCAATAGAAGGAAACTTGAAGATGCAATCTATGCTGGAAAAGGTCTCTGAACAACTGAATATAGCACGTATAACTCTCCATACAAAATCTAACTGAATCAAAGAGCTAGAAGACATTTTTGTTCGGTAATCCGGGCACCCTAAAGACACGGCCCCCGTGAAGAGACTACTCGAAGAGAAATATAGAGAAATGAAATCTCTTTAGGAAATATTGAAAATCTTGGATCATGACCTCCATTTTCCTATACAAACCTTTGAAAGGAAGGAAGAACTCAAGCTTCGCCTTCAAGAAATGGAAATTGTAATGTGGATCAAGGAAGAAGAAACAAAAAATTCTCTCAATCATCTACAGGCGGTCCAAAAATAATCTCACGAGAAAGAGGAACGAAATTTGAAGATTTTAACATAATATAAGGCTTCAATCAACAAGGCTCTTAGCTCAGCCCAAATGAAGGAATCTGACGATCCTAAATTATCATATCAAAATCACTCAATTAGAGCAGGAATGCAGGCAACTAAGGAAGAGATCGTGAGAGTTGAACAAATAACAGAAATAGCCATGGAGTGGAAGAATGAAGAGATCAATAAAATCCAAGATATGCTGAGGGATAGAAACAATCAGATTAAAATCATCGAGGAGGTTGCTCACGTTACCATCACTGGAAAGAAATTACTGATACAAGTTAAAGGAGAAATATGGAGGCAGGTATGGTAGAAGATTCCTACAGTGGAGGCATATTTGAGAATTCTCTCAAAATGTGAAAAATTACTGATGTAGAGTGCCATCCTAGAAGTGAAGTCCCTTGCTGACGTCTTAGAAAAGAGGATGGAAAACCTCGATGCCATCATTGACCTGGTTAATAATTTATAGGATGACATTGTAACAGAGCTTGAACTACCAGTCATAGATGAATGTATTTCTTATTACATATGCTAAAGGATAAATAGTTAGCTATCCAGGCCATGCAAGAAGAGTTTGATAGGGAAATCAAGGAAATCAATGATTTCAGGACTAAATGGAATTATTTAGGAAGATATGGTGTGCCTTTATTTTGGAATGAAGAGGACTGGGAAATTTCCTGGAAATGATTCTCATATCAATTGAAGGAAACTGATAAATACCTCGGTTTCTTGTCTATGTTGGTAGAGGAGTTTGTTTCCTTTGTCACCATTGTTAATGCCCTCTGCAGGGATTTTAATATCTTGGCAAGAGTGAATAAGATTATTCAGATTTTTCCTACCTCTAGGTATCAAAGTAGATCTTGATTTGTGGTGGAAATCACAAAATATAATAATGTGCCCTCGATGTCGCCCTTTGGCTGGGACAAATTGGTCAAGGTGAAAAGTCATTTTAGGCATAACAGGATGGTCTAACACCTTGCCTGTTCATCACAAAAATTTGAACTGGTCCCACCGATGCAATTTTTCATTGATCAACTAGAGGATTGGAATGAGATTCCCCTTATTACAACCCAAGTGTCGACTGGAAAAATACGTGGAGCACATATGCTGAATTCACCTAGATTGATCAAGAGGTCTAAGTCATCAAAGCCGCGAAGGTGACACAATTTTTAAGTCATACCTTTATCATGATATATTTACTTTTACTTATGTTATTTTTATTTTATGATAAAAAACACTTATCAAGCAGTTACCTTAAAACTATTCTTTAAAAGCCTTGTTTCCCATAATGGGGGGTTGTTAGTAGATTGGAGAAAAAATTTGCAGATACTGAAGCTAATTATACAGGGTACACTGCTTTCATTGCTTATTTTGAAATGTGTTCCTAGTGATTTTTTGTCTTTAAGTTTTGTCTGTTGTTCAAAATTGCAATTACTACTAATTAAATCTTAGCCTTGATCTTGGTTAAAACATTCAAATCTTTAGTGTTGTGTTTTGATATTGATATTATCATCATGATTACTAAATGATTAACCTTGAACTATCAGCGACCAAAGATTTATCTTTTGTCGATTTAATTCATGCTTTACAGTGAATGAAATTCTTAGCTCTTGTGTCATTTTTTGATGTGTTATTCCATAATAAAAATACACGTTGTCCTCTGAAAATCTAAAATTTTAGTATTTCATGAAGTACAGTCATAATATAAACTATTAGTTCTTTTTCAACACAGAGTGAGATGAATATGCTTGCACCTGCTACACATACTATCAGATAATTTGAGCACAACGTCCTTTGAAATTTATATTTTTATTTACATTCTCGTAATATTTCCAAATTTTCACATGATATTTGAAATATTAGAGTTCTTAATAAACCTTCTTAATTAATTAAATAAAAGGGTGGAGGGACCCATAATCCTCAAGATGAATAAATATCCACTTTTTATGTGTGAATGTGGATTAATTAAGCCTAGATCTACATAAAGGAGGTAGTGGAGCAAACACTAATGTGAATGAATTGGAGAACATGTCTCATTAATGAGATAGATCATGGAGGTTGATACAGTCAACTAAGATCTTGGAAGGGGTCAAACATAATATCATGGAGAATTCATGATGAGATGATGGAGGAAGTTGTGCAATTAATGCACACATGATGGAGAGGGTGTACATTGCACCTAGACATGATGGATGACTTGGAAAGACAGAGCAGTCAAACATGGAGGATCTTGTCCACATGCATAACACAGTTTAGATGAGGGCCAAGGCATGGGAAGGCTCATAAACTATATAAAGGAGATGAAGACAACGATGAAGGGGGTGATTGATTATTGATTTTGAGGTCTGTTTAGATCTAGAATTGTCATGTGACATTCCATTGCTTTCTTGGGCTGTTTAGCAAAGATTGCAAGTGTTGTTTATCACAGGGTGTTCCTGGTCGGGAATCCCACCTCTTTCTTTGGGTAGATCTGGAAAGAGTATTACACTTCATTCTACATCAGGCATTGGTGTCACTTATATTTTCCTACTTTTTGTAGAACATTCATATTCAGAAATTTCAGATTTATGAAGATCAGTTTGGAAGGTGGAGGTTGTCTTCAGTATTGCAGCTTCCTATCACCTCATACTTGAAGATCAACATTCCCATAGCTTCATTTCAGATCTGGCATCAGGCCAAAATTTATTGACCTCCTAGTAGTAGTACTTCCATCCAAAATTACATTGTCCATTATTGTAGATCCAAAGGAGGAAGGAAGTTGCTAGCATTTCAGCTAGTAATCATATGAGGGATCATCCCCTCACCTTGCCATCAGTATTTCCATCAGCCTGGATTCTATTGCAACAGATTTCAGTAGGCATAGAGCCTCTCTCTCCCTTACAGTGTAGGTTTTATGAGAAGTTGTGTAGCAGCAGCTGCAATCATCATTTGAGGATTGAGAAGCTAGATCTAGAGCTTCTAGCTTGTAGATATGAAGGAGGGATCAACCCTTCAATCTTAGATCTGATCTTGTGAAATATTTTATCCATCTATTTGTCAGATCTAGCTTCAAATTTGTAATCCCAACAGATAAAAGATCAAACCCTAGGAGGGTGATTTTCCAAAGTTGTATATCTGGAAAATCCTTTATGGGTTATCTTTGGAACCCATCATATTGCCTAGATCTTGAATCTTAGCATCATCAAAGCTCTTGAGCTCCCTAGATCTACATTTTCCTTTGCAACGTTTACATGTATATTAGCAGCAAAAGGGACAACGCAGTATTGCTTCTGTAAGCTCACCAGTTACGCAGTGATAGTTACAACACCATTGTAGGGTGATTCTAGGCCTTCTCTTGGGCTAGATCTAATCATTTTTTGTACATTGTGTAACTGATTCATCTCTATATAATAAAATGGCTTAGCTTATCTATAAATTATGATGTTTTCTTTAGATCTATTGTTTACTTAGTTGTAGTTCTTATATTGTGTTTAAATATTACTACATTCTCCCTTTTGGGATATTACAATGGTATCAGAGCATGACCTTTGGCTCATCTTGTGGGCAGTTCATCTTTTGCATCAAAATAATAAGCAGATAGATGAGATCTATCATGAAGGAGGATATTTTTTCCATTCGTCTCTTTATATCCATGGAAGATCTCTCCAAGGAGGTCTATCAAATGAAGGGAGAAAGGCAAAGGAAGGATCCAAGAATAAGATTTGAAGAGGAAGGTCGAAGCACTTCCTATCAGCAGAAAAGAAAACATGAGAATCATAGACCTCCTCCTAGATCTACTATGCCCACTTTCTTTGGTGAAGGTGAGAGGTATATAAATGAAGAAATAAGAGGACCTAAGACTCATGAGACTCTGATTCTATATCTTGAAGAGTACAAAGCACATTCTAGAGAATTCAGAGAAAGTCTAACTCTCCAAGAATTCTTTGAAATCAAGGAAGAAAGAAGATTCTATAGAAGCAATAGAAGAAAGAGGCACAATAGATTTTATTTGCCTACATTTGATGGACCTTCATCAAGCACTGTTAAGGCTTGGAGGAAAGAGTTAGATGCATTTTTCATGCTACATCCTATGGCTGAAAGAGAGGTTGTCCAAATTGCAGCACTTCATCTTTTAGGTGAAGCAAAAGATTGGTGGTTTTGTCACATGGAGCATGCAAAGGTGACTAAATATTCAGATTTCTTTCACAAGTTGAGGAAGAATTTTGATGTGAAGAAAGAAAATATGTGTCACAAAGAGACATTTCCTAAGGAAACAAAGGAGGATTTCAATATTGTCACTCTGGACAAGAAGTCACTACATTCACCACCAGCTACAGAAGTACTTACATCTAGAGAAGAGACACTTGCAACCTTTCAAGATCGTCTTGAGCTCTTGACATATAGAGTCCCATGCATGATTCAGAAAATGCATGAGGAAGAGGAGGAAGATTCCAACGTTGGTACATTGGTAGAAGAGCAACCATCTCTCTTACCAACAGCTGGAGATATCATTGTCCCGGTTGGAGGAACTCTTGTGTTTTTTCAAGAGGTTCCCACACACCAGTTGATCCAAGGTATGCATACACATTCATCACCTATTGTTTTAGTAGATCTTATTTAAACTTATGGGGACATGCCATCAGGGCCAATGTATAACCAAGGGTTAGATCAAAATGCTGATTTGAAGCGATAACATATCACAGCGTAGAGGACCCTTTATCTAATCAAGGATGAGATGAAAAGATATCCTAGTTTATCATGGATGGACTACATTAAACCTCTTGAGTTGAAGTGTAGAGTTGTAGAAAAGGGGATGAGCATATTCCTATATACAGTGACTGGTTATGAGATCAGTATTGTGCGTTGCTTTTAGATAGCACATATAGTACCATGTAGATCTACAGCGTTGTCACTTAGTAGCAGCGATAATGAAGAGGACCCATTATTCTTGGAGAATTTTGAAGGTAACGTCACTCATGAAGCAATGGAGGTTAAGATGATGAATGGTAGACATCTTGATATGAGAAATATTTTCTCCTTTCTTGATGACACTTTCTTGATGAGAATTTCTCAGCTCAAAGAGAGACTTATACCTACAGTAGATCCAGAACCTCATTGGTTTTGGAAGGTCATGGATGAGAAGAAGGTCTCATTAAGAGATCTCATTGGAGGTGCATTTCAACATTTCATGGAGTGCAAGGTTCTTTATCAATTTGAGGTTGGTGTCCTACAATGGGAGGATACCAAGTATTTTCAGAATGAGATCCATCATCCACACTAGGATGAATGGTTGATAGTATGGAGCAAGGGGTTCCCAAACCACTTGCAGATCTACGATACAACCCAGCAATAAGCATGGTTGCGTTCGTTGCTCTTCGGTGAGTATGGTTACTACCCAAAGGTTCCTATTTTCTTGTCTCATGCCTTATGTCTCAATGATAGAATGCATAAGAAAAAGGCATGGCTACTTTGGTTGTTGATGAGAGAGTTTGGACATCACATGTTATATCTTATGTCCATGTATTTACTTTTTTTGGGATATGTCTCATGTATTTACATCTATTCCTGTTTGGGATGTATCTCATATTCATGTGTGTACTTGGGTGTGGGAGAAAGCATAACTCTCACATGATGTGGCATAAGGGAGTGTGTTTGTACTATGTTGATGAGACATTTCACATGTCCATTACTATATTGTTGCTCAATGACTTGCACTATGATAATGTAAGGAGGTAGCAAGAATCCTTGTTGCTTTGGTTACTTTCCGGTGAGTATGGGTTGATTTCTTCCCATACATTGCATGACTTAAATGGAGGATGGCAACAAGAGGCCTTACAGTGTTGGCTTCTGTTGGGGGATTATGGTCATTGTACATGGTATGATGATGCTATGATGGGACAGCAAGATGCCTTATTAAGGTGGATTCTCTTAAAAGAATATGGCGACTACATTTGGTACAATGATGATGTGGTATGGCAGCAAGAGGAATTTTTTTGGTGGCTTCTATTGAGAGAGTATGGCTCTCACATTTATATTGATGCAGATTTGGGATGGCAACAAGAAGCATTGTTGCGGTGGATTATTTTGAGAGAGTGTGGATCTCTTGTTTGCTTTCATGATGATATATCATGGCATTAGAAGGCTTTGATGCGTTGGTTTTTATTAGGAGAATATGGCTTGACATACTTCATATTCATCCATATGTCTCTACTTCTTGTTTTTCACTATGATGGTGTGATGTTTGATTCCTACATAGCCAACAGGGCTAATGATGAGGGCATTGATAGATGTAATCTACTCTATGTATCATGGGTTGGAGAGATAATTCATGAGTTGGGACTTTCCACTTTGGGAATGAGCCACTTCATCTTATGTATCCCATGTATAGAAGAGAACCTTGGTCATCATATTGTTGAAACTTGGAGATTAATTGATGAGGAAGGGTATCTAACTTTTTAGTTGGAGGTCATTCTAGACATTCTAGAGAGGTATCTTTAAAGCTGGACATGCATGAGACATTGTGACAGATGGGAAGGCCTTCCACATGAGGATGCCATTTGGAGGAAGGATGTTTGTTGTAGCATCCACTTGTTTCAGTTGCTTGAGGACAAGCAACGTTTGCCGGGGAGGACTGTAATATTCCCAAATTTTCACATGATATTTGGAATATTAGAGTTCTTAATAAACCTTATTAATTAATTAAATAAAAGGGTGGAGGGACCCATAATCCTTGAGATGAATAAATATCCACTTTTTATGTGTGAATGTGGATTAATTAAGCCTAGATCTACATAAAGGAGGTAGTGGAGCAACTACTAATGTGAATGAATTGGAGATCATGTCTCATTAATGAGATATATCATGGAGGTTGATATAGTCAACTAAGTTCTTGGAAGGGGTCAAACATAAGATCATGGAGCATCATGATGAGGTGATGGAGGAATTTGTGCAATTAATGAACACATGATGGAGAAGGTGTACATTGCACGTAGACATGATGGATGACTTGGAAACGATAGTGCAGTCAAACATGGAGGATCTTGTCCACATGCACATCGTAGTTTAGATGAGGGCCAAGGCATGGGAAGGCTCATAAACTATATAAAGGAGATGAAGAAAACAATGAAGGGGGTGATTGATTATTTATTTTGAGGTATGTTTAGATCTGGAATTGTCATGTGACATTCCATTGCTTTCTTGGGTTGTTTAGCAAAGATTGCAAGTGTTGTTTAGCACAGGGTGTTCCTGGTAGGGAATCCCACATATTTCTTTGAGTAGCTCTAGAAAGAGTATTTTACTTCATTCTACATTAGGAATTGGTGCCACTTATATTTTCCTACTTTCTACAGAACATTCATATTCAGAAATTGCAGATTTTTGAAGATCAGTTTTGAAGGTGGAGGTTGTCTTCATTATTGCAGCTAGAGAACCAGTGTAGGATTATTCCTATCACCTTAGACTTGAAGATCAACATTCCCAGAGCTTCATTTTAGATCTGGAATCAGGCCAAAATTTATTGACCTCCTAGTAGCAGTAATTTGATCTGGAATTATGCTATCCATTATTGCAGATCCAAAGGAGGAAGGAAGTTGTTTGCATTTCAGCTAGTAATCCTATGAGGGATAATCCCCTCATCTTGCCATCAGTATTTCCATCAGCCTGGAATCTATTGCAGCATATTTCAGTAGGCATAGAGCCTCTCTCTCCCTTACAGTGCAGTTTTAATGAGAAATTGTGTAGTAGCAACTGCAATCATCATTAGGGGATTGAGAAACTAGATCTAGAGCTTCTACCTTGCATATTTGAAGGAGGGACCAGCCCTTCAAGCTTAGATCTGATCTTGTGACATATTTCAACCATATATTTTTCAGATCTAACTTCAGATCTGTAATCCCAGCAGATAAAGGATCAAACCCTAAGAGGGTGCTTTTCCAAAGTTGTAGATCTGGAAAATCCTTTCTGGGTTATCTTGGGAACCCATCATATTGGCCAGATCTTGAATCTTGGCATCATTAGAGCTCTTGAGCTCCCTAGATCTACATTTTCCTTTGAAAAATTTACATGTATATCAGCAACAACAGGGACAACACAGTATTGCTTATGTAAGCTCACCAGTTACGCAGTGCTAGTTACAGCACCATTGTAGGGTGATTCTAGGCCTTCTCTTGGGCTAGATCTACTCATTTTCTATACATTGTGTAACTTATTCATATCCATTTAGTAGAATGGCTCAGCTTCTCTGTAAATCTTGATGTTGTCTTTAGATCTATTGTTTCTTAGTTGCAATTCTTATATCGTGTTTAAGTATTACTGCATTCTCCCTTTTGGAATATTATAGTGGTATCAGAGCATTATCTTTGGCTCAGCTTGTGGACAATTCATTTTTGCATCAAAAGAAGAAGAAGATAAATGAGATCTATCATGAAGGAGGATAGTTTTTCCATTCCTATATTTAGATCCATGCAAGACCTCTCCAATGAGGTCTATCAAATGAAGGGAGAAAGGCAAAGGAAGGATCCAAGAAGAAGATTTGAAGAGGAATGTCCAAGCACATCCTATCAAAAGAAAATAAAACCAAAGAATCATAGATCTCCTCATAGATCTCCTATGCCCACTTTCTTTGGTGAAGGTGAGAGGTATAGAAATGAAGAAAGAAGAGGAGCTGAGACTCATGAGACTTGCAGTCTATATCTTGATGAGTACAAAGAAAAATCTAGAGCATTCATAAAAAGTCTAACTCTCCAATAATTCTTTGAAATCAAGGAAGAAAGAAGATCCTATAGCATCAATAAAATAAAGAGGCACGATAGATTTTATTTTCCTACATTTGATGGATCTTCCTAAAGCACTGTTAAGGCTTGGAGGAAAGAGTTAGATGCATTTTTCATGCTACATCCTATGGCTGAAAAAGAGGTTGTCCAAATTGTAGCACTTCATCTTTTAGGTGAAGCAAATGATTGGTGGTTTTGTCACATGGAGCATGCAATGGTGACTAAATATTTAGATTTCTTTCACAAGTTGAGGAAGAAGTTTGATGTGAAGAAAGAAAATATGTGTCACAAAGAGACATTTCCTAAGGAAACAAAGGAGGATGTCAATCATGTCACTCTGGACAAGAAGTCACTACATTCACCACCAGTTGCAGAAGTACTTACATCTAGAGAAGAGACACTTGCAACCTTGCAAGATAGTCTTGAGCTCTTGACATATAGAATCCCATGCATGATTCAGGAAATGCATGAGGAATAGGAGGAAGATTCCAACGTTAGTACATTGCTAGAGGAGAAACCATCTCTCTTACCAACAGTTGGAGATATCATTGTCCCGGTTTGAGGAACTCTTGTGTTTTGTTAAGAGGTTCCCACACATCAGTTGATCCAAGGTATGTATACACATTCATCACCTATTTTTTTAGTAGATATTATTGAAACTTATGGGGAAATGCCATCAGGCCAATGTATAACCAAGGGTTAGATAAAATGCTGATTTGAAGCAGCAACATATCACAGCGCAAAGGACCCTTGATCTAATCAAGGATGAGATGAAAATTTATCCCATTTTATCATGGATGGACTACATTCAAACTTTTGAGTTGAAGTGTAGAGTTGTAGAAAAGGGGATGAGCATATTCCTATGTACAATGACTAGTTATGAGATCAGTATTTTGCCTTGCTTTGAGACACCACATATAGTACCATGCAGATCTACAGCGTTGTCACTTAGTAGCAGTGATAATGAAGAGGCCCCATTATTCTTGGAGAATTTTGAAGGTAGATTCACTAATGAAGTAATGGAGGTTAAGATGCTGAATGGTAGACATCTTGATATGAGAAATATTTTCTCATTTCTTGATGACACTTTCTCGATGAGCATTTCTCAGCTCAAAGAGATACTTCTACCTGCAGCAGATCCAGAACCTCACTGGTTTTGGAAGGCCATGGATGAGAAGAAGGTCTCATTAAGAGATCTCATTGGAGGTGCACTTCAACATTTCATGGAGTGCAAGGTTCTTTATCAGTTTGAGGAGGTTGGTGTCCTACAATGGGAGGATACCAAGTATTTACAGAATGATATCCATCATCCAAATTGGGATGAATGGTTGATAATATGAAGCAAGGGGTTGCCAAACCACTTGCAAATCTATGATACAGGCTAGCAAGAATCATGGCTATGCTGGTTTCTCTTGGGTGATTATGGTTACTACCCAAAGGTTCATATTTTCTTGTCTCATGCCTTATGTCTCATTGATAGAATGCATAAAAAAAAGGCATGGTTACTTTGGTTGTTGATGAGAGAGTTTGGACATCACATGTTATATCTTATGTCCATGTATTTACTCTTGTTTGTGATATGTCTCATGTATTTACATGTGTTATCACTCTAGTAATTCTAAAGTTGTGATATTTTGGTTTTTAGTCAAAGAATACTAGAGGTAACCACAAAACAACTTCAAACTCTAGGATCTAGCCTTCCTAGGGTTCAGAGAGGGCTCTCTCTTTAAAATTTAACTTTGTTTCAATTTGTAAATATTAGGCTAGTTATGAAAGTGTAGCTTTGGTTTTGGTTTTGGTAGATATGGTAGGAAAAATCACTTGAAAGGAAGGATAGTGGGAAATATATTTGTCCATTGGGCTAAGGAGTCAAAATCAAGCAAACAGAACTGGGATCAAGGTCAAAAGGTCAAATGTTTTTAGGGTAAGATAGATAACCCTTGAAGGTCTTGGAAAGTTGTTTTTATGAGGTGATATGATCGGGATATAGGGAAATTAAGAATCCTTTGATCTGAAAAGGAAGTAGTAGGAAGAGGTCAAATGAGAGAGGTAGCAATTAAGGGTTCCCTACACTGGAAATCATAGGAAAACATAAAAATGATAACTAGTTAAAAAGAGGGTGCTTTTAACAAATCCTGTAGTAATGCTCCTAGTTATACATTCATATTTAGAATAAACATAAATGGATGCATGTAACAAAGAAATATAGCAATGACAAGTGAGGAAATACTTCACTCCAAATAGATCATCATAGGAATCCTGAAGTATGATGCCAATGGATTTGATCCAGCCTACTAACTCAAAATTTGACACACAAAAGCTTTGAAGTCCAAGAAAAAATGACTATAACAAACCCAACAATTTTATTCCACACAAAATACTTATAAAGATGAAGTATTTATACATATTTCTTTACAAAATATCCTAGAAAGCTTCTAGGAATTATCTTAGGAAAATAAAATATGTTTACAACAATAATAAAGACAGTTGCTTAACAAATGAGCAAGCTATCCTATTTATCCAAAATAAATAGAAACTATTTTGAGGATAAGATGCAGCTGGATGCCTTGGTGTCCTCCTTGCTAGATCTTAGATATTTTTTGGAATCTGATCTGCCTTGTCTGGTACTCTTTCTATGATTCTCTTTATTCAATGATACTCTTTAACCATAGTAAAAACTATTTACTCTTGTAAAAATTATGTTTTGACTGTAAATTAGAAAACAGTTTTCTTCTCATTTCATATGTTTTTCTTTTATCCTTCATAATAAATCTGTGAGTGCTTGCCAATCCTCATCTTTAGGAATTTGTATCTTTTTTAATTTCCTAAAGTTTTTATCATCTTCAGTATATCTGTTAGGGTCCTGTGATTTGGCTGATTGGCAAGCCAAGTGACAGGGTAACATCAAACCAACTTTGGAGCCCAAGGACCTAGCCTTCCTGGACTCAGAGAGGGCTCTCTCTATTTGTATAAGGGATATCTATGTGTTTTGATTTCTTATGTTTCTGATTTCAGGCTAGTTATGAAGTAGGATTTTGGTTTTGTTTTTAGGTTTTTGAGGGAGGAACTGATCAAATACTAAGATAGATAAAAATATTGTTAGATCAACTGGGCTATGGGGTCGAAAAGGTCGAGAGAGCCTCATATGGTGATACAAAGTATGTTGAAGGGCCGATTTGATCAAGGTAAAATGAAATGGGATCACTAAGTTTGTGAAGGAAAAAGGCTTTCAAACATAAATAGTTCAATAGTAGACATTTATATGGTAGGGCTAACCATTAATCATGATAAATGTAACTTCAAACTGATAGATGCATAGAAATAAAAATTCAAGAAATACATAGAGATATATGACTCTCTAACTTTAGGAAAATCGCTATCAGACTTTGGGGAAAAGCAATTAATACAAACAAATAACTCAAACTACTAAGAGGGAATTCCTAGACATAGTATTTTGGGCTATGAGGCACTTTGAACTAAGATTGCAGAGTTTTAGGCAAAGGGCAAGATCGATACAAGACCTCCTTGGTTCAACTAGGACAATCAGACATTCAAAGAAAGGTTTTAGAGGTGGAAGCTTTGACTATCGATGAGTAAGTAGGGCATACTTTGAATCATAGTTAGCATGCATAACAACCATAAATGAAACAAGCAAACAATTTCTTCAGTGATCAAAGAGAAATTAAGAATTCTTTGATATGACAAAGAAGGAAGAAAACATAGAAGCTATAATGAAACAGGAAATCTGAGGTGCCTCCAAGGGCATGTCTCAAATCTATTCTCTACTGTCTTACAGCAAGCAAGAACATGAAATATGTATGAAAACTAGGACACATAACAGAGAGAGACACTATACCATTTTACCAAGTCAAGGAATCCAACAGCAGTCCTCTTTCATCATCCAAAACATTCAAGAAACTATCCAATGCATGAGACAAGTATTTCTTCCAAGCTTGTATAACCATATATTGCTCTATATCATCAAGTTTAGCCTTTTTTACAATGAAATATCTTGGAATATATAGGCCAAGATGAAGGAGAACCTCCTAGTGCAACTAGCAAGCTCATTGGCCCATCAAAAATATCTGATTTTGTCCTTGAGGCTTTGCAAAGCCCAAGGAACAAAATATCTATAAAAATATCCTAAAAATGATAAAAAAGGAAATTAAATTGACTTTTCCCAACTAACAGAAAACTGCATTTTTTACAAAAAAATACTTCATAAATATAGCAGCAAAAAATCCCCCGTCTTGTGGGAAACTTTTGGAGGCCTGCTCGATGTCGAAACGAGGCTCGTGATGGCTCGTTGGAAATCTCTGGATGTCTAGTTTCTGAAAATTATTTTTTTTCCCCAAACGGATCACTGGAAGCCTATGAACATCTGACCTGTGTGGAAAACCCCAGAAATTAGTCTTTGCTGATATGCGGGGCAGAGTGTTGAAAAAGTGGTTGTTCTTCGCCACTTTGGGGGACCAAAACATCTTCAATTGATCTAAAATTTTCTGAGTATATGCCCCCAAAATTATGGCATCCAATGATACCATTTTCATCCTTTGAGGATGCTTCAAACAAAAATGGAGGCGCCCATGATTTTATGCAATTAGGCCCAAAAATGTCAAAAAACAAGAACTTGTCAAAAATTGCTCAATTTTGGTGAGAAAGTACCTCAAGGCTTCTTAGAAACATATCTAGAATCTTGGGCCAAAATTTCAAGCCTAGAGGTGTCTTTCTCCCTTTTTCTCACCGGGTGCCTTCTTTAGGTGATTTTGAGTTTTTCTTGTGCATCCTTCAATTTCCTTCGGGCAAACTAATTTGGCTTTTTGTAGTGCCCGTTGCTTCTGATACTCTTCATTGACTTACCAAGACCAAATTTTTAAATGATAATTGGAAAAAATCTTCAATCAAGATACCTTTTAATCCTTTCAAATCAATTTGTTTCTTTGATGCTAGCAAAAAAGTATTTTTCAAAATGAAAACAAAATTACTTCTTTATCATTGTGTTTGATTTTTGATTTAGCAAACAAGGTATGTTCTTTGTTAACACGGTTAAGACACCTTTTCAAAAAAATTTGAGACCTCTTCACGACTCTGCTCCTCTGATTTTGGAGTTTGCACAAATCCTTTTCTTCTTCACAACACAAGAAGACCTCCTTCAATTTTGACAAAAGCTCTATCCATTTTACCATTGTTTCTCTCTTTTATTTTTAGCAAACAAAGTGCTTTTAAAACCACTGTCAAGATGATCCTTTAAGTTGATTTGAGACCTCTTCAAACACACTCTATTTTTATTCTTAGCAACTGTGTACATTCTAAGCCATTTATAGAAAGAAAAACTTCTTAAAATGACACATCAACCATTATCCTTTTCACTTTCCCTCTGCGGTTGTTAGAAACAAAAGGGATTTATTGAAAACACTCTTTTAACATACTCCTTCAACTAATTTGAAAACCTCTACAACTCTGTCTACTTTCTCTTAGAGATTGTGCATACTCTAAGCTATCTCATAGCACAAAAGGACTTTCAAATTTGCATATCAAACCATCTTCCTTTCACTGTTTTTATAAACAAACCCTTTGCAAACAGATCTTCAATAAAACTATGATGATTTTTTACCTTTCAATCCCTATTTTGGTCTTTGAAACTTGTGAACAAACCCCCCTTCAAACTAAAACTTAGGAAAAAAACAAGAGACACCTTTGGAGAAGCTTTCTTGATGTGCTTGGAGGTGAAATTTTGTGGGCAAAATTGCATGGGCACTTTTTTTGAAAAACTGTGTTGCTGGTGGCTCAGGTGCCTGGGCAGTGGGCGATTCAGGAGCGGACCAGGTGGGGTCGAAAAACAGAGGTTTAGAGGCAGTTTTTTACAAACTCAATGGTAGATAGTAGAAGCGGAGTGTATTGGGGGTATAAGGCAAGTGAGTGTGGCTTTTCCCGTGCTTGAATGGCTTTGAGAAAGGTGAAAAACGCATGGGCCCTGCTGTTCAGGAGTCAACACTGGGCAGGCGCCAGGCGCTGGGCCGTTTAGAGGTGGCCCGGGCCGTTCAAAAAAAGATGGTGCAGAGGTCGAAAAAGGTTGATTAAATTGCTGATAATGCAAGGCAATGGTGTTTAAAGCACAAGACCAGTGGGAGGACAACTTACTAGGAATTGAACGCTCGAATGGAGGTGATGAAAGGCTCGGGCACAACATTCAGCAAGAGATCTGGGCCGTTAAGGAGCAACCGGGCGCGTTCAAGGGTCACTAGATGTTGGGCACAGGCGTGCCATGCACTCCTACATGTGTGCCGCGCCTATGAAGAAAGTCTTTTAAAAATGACCTACAAGCCTGCCTCGCACAAACACAGGCATGTCGTGCATGACCAAGCCTGTAAATGACCCAAAAATTGTTGAAGTAAATTCCCCTTTAGCATTCTCCACAGCTCTTCTTGCATATTCCACTCCTTCAACAGCAAGATGGAAATCTTCAGTACAATCTTCGCTGCTAATAACAATGCTAACAAATCATTTGGCTTTTCTGATTTGCTCAATGACTTTCTTAGAAGATTTAACACAACCAGATTTTTCCTCGCACCACTATAACAAAGAGCCAAATCATTCCATCGATCAGACCTTGCATAAAGTCCAGGTAAGACCTCTTCAACTTGTTTTGCTAATACAAGGGATTGTCCAGAAAGAGAAAGTGCAAAAGTAAAGTGATCCAAGATTGTAGGATCCCACACAATTTTGCGTAAACAACATTTTCTTAGGAGAATCATAAGAAATAGAATAACCTCATCTGTATTATTCTTTGGTACATGTTAGAGTCGGTCTCTTCATCCCTCCGTCAGAGATCAAAATATCTTTTGTTGCATTTCATTTTAGGTGTCTCATTCAGTTCAGTCAGCTGCATTCCATTAGGAGCATGGATCATCTAACGGAAGGGTCTTTTCACTCATATCCCTCATGTCATGTACCTACTGGTCCATATCTATTCATCCAAGTTCATCAAAGTCAATTTTACAGTCATTTGCAGTCATGTTTGGCCTCTTGGTCAGCAAAGAGTCATTTTAGGGTTTTAGGTCTCATTACGTCTAGGGTTTCATTTTCAAAGTGTCCAATAAAGTCAGTAGGCACATGAGGGAGTTTCGAAATAAGTTTTCATTTCAAAATTTTCATCATCGCAATACTTGATAATGATTCTTCTTCAAAACTCTGTTTTGAAGAAAATTTGTCAATTTTTTCTTTTGTAATAAATGCTATGTAATTTTCAAATTTTTTCAGCTGTGAAGATCTTCAGGCGCAGCCCTGGTCACCTTTTCCAAATCCCATGCCAGCTATCCCTGCAAAACATAGACAAAAGTTTCATTATTCAGCTCAAAAAATCAAAGGAAACAAACAAAAACAGAGTTTATTTTAAAATGTGAAAGTGCCAAAGTCAAACATTAGAAAGTGGGTTATTTGAAATCAAAAATCAAAGTCCATGGCCACAAAATATATTTTGGTGTTTAAACATTTCATTTGCACGCAAGGGTTATCAAAGAGCAAAGAGAAAAATTGTGGAGGGCGAAGTCAGTAGTTTGAAACCGAAACTGTGGGTGAGTTACCTGCGCGGCGCACTGGTTGGAGGTCACGGTGCACATGGTTGTCGCGACACATTGGGCCGCTCAGCACTGTGTTGATTTGAACGTGCTTGGCACATACACTAGGTGCGACACACTGGGTTGTGTGTGCGGCGCACAGGGCCGACATATAAATTTTTATCACTGCTTCCAAAATTTTCAAAACGACTCAATCTCCTATGCACCGAGTAAGTTTATGAGATTTTTTCATTGCTATTTGTCAACGTTTGGTGTAGTTTGAAATGGAATATGAGAATTTGTAATGTCAAATTGCAAACCCTATTACCTTGTTTAAAACTGCTCCTTAGGGTTTTGAGTTGGTGTTTTAAAATAGTTTGTGCCACATATCCCATTCTCTGTTATCTCCTCAATACACCATCCTCTTACATCCCAAGGTCATTCACTCCTAAGTTCTATTATCCCTATTCCTAAACCCTACCATTCCCTATCACTCTCCCTCTCCCATATCACTTATAAAAATTCCCAAAATCCCAAGTTCCCCAAACAGTCAAGTGACTGTCCTCACACTTCTAATTTCACTTGATTGAACCACTTTTCCCGCTGTCCATATTTCCCACAGTCCCTTCCTATTTGACATATTTGGCATTAAAAAAAAAGGTACCAAATTCTTATTTTCATCTCATACAAATCAACATACACTTGGCATAGACTTTCAACACCATGGAAATGGATACAGATTCATCATATGAACAAGACAGTGATTCTACCACTGAGCTACATGCACCGAGAAGGCCTCGTAAAGGTGGCAAACAAGTGAGAGAAGAGCCCACCTCATTGACCCAATTGCAGGCATGCCCACTTGCCATGGCATTTTTTTTAGAGAAGTCATGCTATCAGTATTGTGAGATGATTGCTCGGATTCAACATCATCAGGAGTTGGCTCGGTTATTTGTATTACATTTGCATGATGGTCAGGTAACTCTTGCTGGTGTAAATTTCACCTTGACACCGGAAGCCATTTCTCAAGCAAAAGGAATACTGAAAATAGGTGAAGAGTGGAACAAAAGACAGCAGGTGGACAAAGTGCATTATGAACCATACATTAGGCCTAGCTATGTGAGACAACTTAGCAAGGTATTCCCATTCCGGTTTCTGAAGGAATCCTATGCGCCTTTGATGAGACTCATTATCAGATACTTCAGTTGTGAGGGCCGGTTCTCATGCCTCTATGCCTACCACATCAGGTTATTGATGCATTTCATGAGAGTGAATATGATGAACATACCTTATTTCATGTGATAAACCATCGAGAGAATGACCACTCTTGTGCAGAATAAGACTCCCGAGCAGCAGTACAACAGTATTTATCACTATGCTCTCATCAAGATCATTGTTGTACATCAGCTTGGATTGCAGGGCATTGCATGGGAGGATTTCATTTCCCATGACTTCTTCACAGCCCCTCAGCCTCCTCCAGAGATTGTTCATTATGCAGGTGAACCTTCACATCAGTTTGAAGGTCCCGAGACAGAGCCTATCAGTGTGCCAGTGTTTGTTACTTATCAGAGAGGCAGGAGAGCATTATTTGCAGCAGCCCAACGAGTACTATCTCCACCCGGGGTGGAATGGGTCTCGTTGCCGTCGTCAACATCACATGTACAGGTATAGGAGAGAGGTAAGAGGCCTATGTAGGATGAGGGCCCTTCAGGAGGCCAGGATACTGATTTCATACTTGTTGATGAGGATTTGAGCTCTCCAAGATCAAAATTGAGAGAGATGATTCAGGAGCAGAAGGCCGAGATTGACACATTAACCGACAAGTTGCAGAGAGCTTAATGGATCATAAACTACTTGGAGCAGCAGAACAAACAGTTGGAGGATCGGCAGACGATCATGGAGTTGCAAAATATCTGTGAGAACCGGCAAGCTGCCCGAAGAAGCCCAACCGAGATGACACCTATTAAGCGGGAGATTGAGGCTGATAGAGAGACTTGGCTTGAGAGGGTCAAATTCATCTCTAGAAGTTGTTGGATAAGGAAAACAAGGAGAAAAACATGCTCAGACACATGAAGAATCACTATTGGGTGCGCAATCATGTTTGCAAAGCGAGGATCAAAATCCTGAAGGCAAGGCTAAGGAGGGCACTGAAGCGTCGCAAAAGGCATGATAGGCTCCAAATTTTGGCTGAAGCTTCTTTGGCCCAACGTAGCACTTGATGAGGGACCTTCAGCCCAAATTTCAAGAAATTTAGGAAAAATTTTGTCAATTTTGAATTTTTTTGGTCACAAAACAGATCTTCCTGCCCGACGCGTAGCGCCACTTGGCGCGCGCTTATAATTGGCAGCTCTTCAGGGGTAAAAATTTGTATTTATGGATTTTTTTTTTAAATTTATGGATGCTCATGGATTACCTAAGGATTTCATCAATTTTTTGGGTTGCCTAAAGGGTCAAAAACACCCTAAAAATGGCCTTTCTGCCACTTTTTGCACACACAGGAAGCATTGTTGGGAGATTGAACTTTTGGAGGGGCAAATGGAAACCAAATCTAGAAATTCCACTTAGGTTGGAAAGTAGACAAGTAGGGCTTTCCAATGAGATATCCTACACTCAATTTGGACTTTGAGAAGGGCCTCAAAATCAAATCCAAACTTGTTCTACGCATAGAGATTCCAGGCGCGGCGCATAGAGGAATTTGGCCTATTTTTCACTCAGCAGCTCAGAATTTCGCCTAGTTTTGGCTAGTTTCACTTTTTCATGTAACTCTTGATGTACCTTGATTTAATTTCATGATCATGATGTAATTTTGGCACATTTTTAATCATTCTAGAAGATTCATTCACCAAAAGGTGAAATGTGAGTGAATGGATCAGTTTCCTAGCATATAGAGGCAAGTTGTTTCATTGCCTATTTTTTAGTTCCTAGTTTAGATATGGTTGAAACAGCTCCTAGAATGGTGATCTTGACCCCTAGAGGCATGGGAATGAGTTAGGCTTGTCTATATCATGTATTTTCTTAGTCATTTTCAGGGTTGGACACTTGGGATTGCTTGGCACTTCATTGTACATTTCATCTCTGCACTTTTGGCAAAGGAATAGACCAGGGTTTGCAGCACTCTTTGGGATCCTTGTGGCTTTGTGTTTTGATGGTTTTTTTCTCTATGTATTTGTAATTTCACTAATTTTTATGTGTATCATTTCCCTTCTCCTTTCTTCTTAGATTAAACAAATCAGTGTTAAAGGTGGAATTCATTAGCTTGCTTTGCTCTGCCTTCAGTTTGTTTAATTTTCCATGTTTTCATATGTTTGAAGAGGATTCTTGAGAGCCTCTTGCCCTCTTAAGCTCTTCACCAGTCTGAACCATCCATTCATTCAATATAAAGCATCAAAACAATTGCCTTCCTTGCCCCAATCAGAACTCTACAAAAACTAGGCCTAATCCCCGCACCCAAAACTGCCTTTCCCTTTGATCCAACAAAAACCCTCAAAAACACAATCAAACTCCTTCACTTATATACCTAGCCTAAATTTAGCTTTTATTTCAAGTCATCTCAAGCCCTATTGATTATTTTTGCTGAGATTGACCCGGAGAGAGCCCTCTCCTGTTCTAGTAGGGCTAGCTACCAGACTGAGCGTGGTTTGATGTTACCCTGAACTCTGCCTTCTTTCAGCCTGAGGTAGATTTAGGAAATAACATAGTGGCGACCATATTGGGGAAGAAAATGGTTTTATTTTTGGTGTTATTTGTTTTATAAGCTACAGACGGAGCCTGAAGTTATGCCAGGTAGCCTTCGAAACGCTCTTGCTTTGCATTAGCGAAAGTAGATAAATGTTGCTTTAGTCAATCTCTGGTCTAGCTTGTAAACGTGACGCTTGACTTGTGAATTGCCCCAGTATATCAGATCATTCTGGACTTTTGGGTGATGAGTATAGAATTTGATAGGCTGAACAAGTTGGTTTTTTCCCTTTGATTTTTGAAATTAATCCAACACACTGGCTTCCAGAAGACATACTAGAGCAAATCCAGATCCCGATCCACCTCCAATGTATGAGAATCCCAATCTGATTTCAAGAATCCTTCGTCGAGAAAGTCCCGTGATCCCTCTATTCAAATCTCATTCATGTCCCGCTGTGTTTGAATATCTTGAAGATCTAGAATTTGACGAGCAATTTGAGTTGTCGTTGTTTGAGACGAAGTCTGAAAGTGCTATTGGTTCTACTGTCATAAATCCCGAGTTTATCAAGTATCTTGAAATTGAACAAGCTAATAGATCCATTGACAGTTACATTTTGAATATTAAAAACTCTATTGTGGCAACAAATATTCCTGAGTTCATAGAATCTGAATCTGAAACTCTTGGGCCATCAGCAGTTACATCTGGTTCACAAGTTCATACCGAGCCTCCTTTCATTCCTACCATTCCCGTACAACCATCTATTTCTGATCAAAAATCTGCATTAGTTTCTCCTCCATCCACACCACATACCCCTCATACATCTACTGCTCCTACTCCACCTGTATCTCCAAGACCGGTTATGAATCCACCAAGAGAAATGGCTGCTAGATTCGCACCCCTTGTCCTGCATCAGAACTTGGATGCCATGCCCGCTGATTATCAAAGTAAGATCCCATTGTTTGATGGCACTCCTCAAAGTGTTCCTGCTCAGCAACATATTGACAGAATGGAAAATTTCTTTGATCTTCATGAAATTGATGCAGAAAATGTCACCATGAGATTTTTTGTGCAAACTTTTGGAGGTGAAGTACGAAAGTGGTTCAGAGTTTTGTAGCCTAGAAGTATTGCTACATTGGCCGAGCTTCAGAGACAGTTCTTGGATCGGTAGGAAGTAAAGAAATATCCTCTCCAGATCACTTCTGAATATACCAAGATCAAGCGCAATGCTGGTGAGCCCGTCTAAGACTATTGTATCATATTTAATGCGGTTTATAATGCAATTCCTGATGATTTAAGGCCATCTAAGAAATCAACTTTGCTTAATTTTCCGGATGGTTTAGATTCGCACATGGCCTATCAATCAAGAGAACGAGATCCGGCCACTTTGGAGGACATGCAGAAGATTGCAGTGAGTGTTGAAGCTAATTTGAATGACAAGAGAGCTAGATTGAAAGCCGAGAAGAAAGTCATGATAAAGGAAAAGGCTTCTACTTCAGATCAAGTACTTCACAAGGTGGAAAAGATAATTGAAATATTGACACTTGATAAGCCTGAACCACAGATCATAAATCCCAATTTCTGTGGCCAGTAGCAACCACAATTCAGGATCAAACAAGGAGAGCAGCGAGCACAAGAACCGCCAGCACAACACCAGGTAAAGAATCCTTTACAGAAGAATTTTGTTGGTCCGGAATCAAATGATGAAGACAATGTAATAGGGGAAGAAATTCACTTCTTTACACCTGATGACATGCCAACCTTTATCACTGAAGATGAGGAGTATGTAGAAAATTCAGCTGAACAAAAGGATGAGGATTTTATCTTGGCAAATGAGACAGCTCTTGAAGAAGAGTCGGATGAGTATCAGAAAGGTTATATGAATGCTTTTTCCGCCCAACAGCAAAAATATTCAGAGATGTGCCTATCAACCCAATCCAAAAGAGAAAGGAAGTTTCAGCATCAAATAATAATGTACCCATTGCACAGAAGAAGGGAAAAGAGGTAGCTGATCCCACTACTAGCAAGTCTCCATCAGCAAATGAAAAATCTAATCAGCCAATTGTGTCGAGGGAGAAAGCTGAAAGGAAGGATGCTTCAGCCAAAGAGGTAGAAAAAGCTTCAGCTTTTAACTTAGAGAGTTAAATTGCTAAGTTAAAATTTTCCATTCCTTTGACTGAGTTGATGAGAAATAGCAGCTACAAGGGTCAAGTATCTAAAATTTTGAATTTCGATCCAATGTCTGATATGGTGAATGTGGAAGATGATCAACCTGAGTTGATATTTGGACCAGCATTGGATGGTGAGTCTCCCGATAGTGATGTGCCTCCTTTTTATATCAGCCTTAGATTGCATGATTTTGTGTTACATAATGCTATGTTTGATTCTGGAGGTTCTCATAATCTCATTCCAAAGGCGATCATGGAGAAATTGGGATTGGACATCACTAGGAAATATCATGATATGTATTCTTTCGATTCTAGCAAAGTAAGATGTATTGGGATTATCAAAGATTTGGTGGTTAGTTTAGATCAGATTCAAACTAAGAATGTTTTGATGGATGTGGTTGTGGCGGATATTCCTCCTAGATTTGGCATGCTTCTTTCCAGATCTTGGGGAGCAAAACTGAAGGGAACATTGCAGCTTGATTTCTCCTATGCTACCATTCCTGTGTTCGGTCAGATGAGAAAACTATATCGGGAGCAAAAGATGAAGTATATGATCACCAGCAAGGAGAAACTGGTAAATCATCCGATTAATTATGTACATACAGATTTAGAGTCTTTTGTTTTGTATTCAGATAGTTTCAATGATGTAGATAGTCAGTTAGTTGAAGCACAGGACATTCCGGAAATCACAGAAAATTTCAGAGAAGTATTGATGAAAGAAAGGCAAGAACTTGAAAGTTATGCTGAGCAATCAGCCTTCCGACAGCAGCAGAAAGTTGATGGACAACAAGCAGAAATAACAAAGAAAACACAATTTCAGCACTTGGAAGAAGATGAATATGGTTTACGGACTATGGATTTCGATGGTGTAGTAGGAAGTGATGGTGCTGGAATTGGTATTTGGGTACGCAGCCATTTTTCTGCCCCAAACAAGGTACCAAGTAATGTGAGGGTTTGTTCTTACAAATTAGCATTTGATTGTTCGAATAATGAGGCAGAATACGAAGCTTTGATTGTTGGTCTGAAAATACTTAGAAAGTTGAATGCTAAGAGGATTGCAGTCTATGGCGACTCCGAGTTGGTAATTAAGCAAGTGAAGGGTGAGTATCAAGCTAAGCATCCTCGAATGCAGGCTTACCGAAATGTTGTTCTTGATATCTTGAAGTTGTTTTCAGACTATACTTTGACTTGTATCCCTCGCATTCAGAATGGTATTGCAGATGCTCTTGCTAAGGCAGCAAGTAATTTGAAGATTCCAATGAACTCAAGTAACAATTTTTAAATCCATGTGAAACATTGTCCAACTGTCCCGAACAATCAAAGGTATTGGCAAGTATTCCAAGATGATAATGATATCGGTGAATTTCTGCAAAACAAAGGTAAGTTCAAAGAGACTTCAATTGACATGGAACACGATGATGGTGAGGCTGATGTGCAAATAAATTAGATGGAAGTATTATAGCTGAAAGATAATGCCATTCCTAAGGGTTTGATACCTTTAGAAGAGCTCTTTGATCAAGATGATGTAGCTATAAAACCAACCTTACGGCCAACCGAAAAGGGAGTTGAATATGTAAACATTGGATCAGCTGAGAATCCAAAGATGGTCAAGTTGTCCAAAGCATTGCCACCGGAGGTAAAAGCAAAATATGTTAGTTTTTTGTATTCTTTTGCTGATGTATTTGCTTGGGACTATTCAGATTTGAAGACGTATGATACCAACATAATTCAGCACACCATTCCTATTAATCCAAATCAAAAGCCCTTCAGGCAGAAGTTGAGAAGGATAAATCTGAAGTTGTTACCCGCAATTGAGAAGGAGGTGAATCGACTATACAAGGCTGGTATCATTGTTCCTATAATATTTTCATATTGGATTTCCAATTTGGTGCCCGTACGCAAGAAGACAGGTGAGATTCATTTGTGCATTGATTTTAGGAATCTGAACAAGGTTTCTTTGAAAGACAATTATCCATTGCCCAAAATGGATCACATATTGCAGCGAGTAGTTGGAGCATCTCGTATGTCACTACTCGATGGTTATTCTAGGTATAACCAAATTCTGGTCCATGAGGATGATAGAGACAAAACAGCGTTCACCACCCCGTGGGGAAATTTCCATTATGCTAAAATGCCTTTCGGTTTGAACAATGCTGGTGCGACATTTCAGCACGCAATTGGTATGGAATTTACGAATTAGAAAGATTTTTTTCTAGTTGTGTATCTTGATGATTTGACAGTCTTTTCCAATTCTGATGAAGAGCACCTTTACCATTTGAAAGTTGTTTTTCAGCGATGTAGAAATTATGGTGTGTCACTCAATCTGAAGAAGAGTTTGTTTTCCATGGATGAGGGCAAACTTCTTGGTCATATTATTTCAAAAGATGGCATCTGTATTGACCCAACTCGAGTTGAAGCTATTTAGCAAATAGATCTTCCCCGGAATAAGAAGGAGATTCAATCTTTCAATGGTAAGATGATTTTTTTACGCCGCTTTGTGCCTAATATTGCTGAACATTTAAGAGAGATTACAAACATGCTTAAGAAGGATAGCGTAGTAAAATGGTCTGAGGAGGCGGTAAAGTCTTTCAATATAGTGAAGTTGGTTCTTTCTTCATCTCCTATTTTGATCAGCCCGGATTATACTCAGGATTTTATTTTGTTTTCATTTGCTTTGGAGCATACTATGGCAGCAGTATTAATGCAGAAAAGAGATGGGCATGAAAAACCAATCGCTTTTTTTAGCCGTACTATAAGAGATGCAGCCTTGAAATATAACATAATTGAAAAGCAAGCTCTTGCTCTGGTGAAAGCGTTGAAAGATTTTCGAGTATATATTCTGCATTCTCATATTCTTGCTTATGTTCCTAATGCTACTGTAAAGGATGGTTTAGTGCAAACCGATCTAGAGGGGAGACGAGGTAGATGGATTGCTGCCTTGTTGGAATACGATGTGGAGATAAAGCCTACAAAACTTATCAAAGGACAAGGGCTGCCTAAGCTAATGGCTGAGTCGAATTTGCATGCTTTGGACATCAATCTCATTGCTGCTATGTCCGAGGAGAATGAGGAAAGTTCATCAGTTCAGGTATCAGAAATATTTGTGCTTTCTCCTTGGTATTCAGATATTATATATGTGCTTCAAAATTTGTCACCGCCTCCCAGCATGGCTAGAAACAAAAGTAGAACTCTGAAATTGAAGGCTGCTAAGTTTTGTGTTTTGAATAATTCACTCTATTGGAAAGATCCCGGTGGTGTTTTGTTAAACTATTGGTGCAAGAGAAGCAAATCAGGTTATGGAGGATTTTCACAAGGGAGATTGCGGGGGTCACCTTTTTTGGAAAACAACGGCCAATAAAATTTTGAGAGCGGGATATTATTGGCTGACATTGTTTGCTGATGTGTATAAGACTGTCAAAAGCTGTCATGAATGTCAGATTTTTGAAGGGAGGCAGAAATTGCAGCCTTTGCCGCATAAGCCCATTGAGGTAAGTGCTCCTTTTCAGCAGTGGGGTTTGGATTTCATTGGTGAAATTCATCCCGCTTCTTCAGGTCAGCATAGATGGATCCTAACAACGACATATTATTTCACGAAATGGATTGAAGCAATTCCCACCAGGCAAGCTACATATTCGGTAATAATTTATTTTCTTGAGAATAACATTTTGTCTCGTTTTGGTTGCCCGAATAAGTTAATCATTGATAACGCAGCAGCTTTCAAATCAAAAAATATGATTGAGTTTTTTGATAAGTATAAAATCATTTTGGGACACTCAACCGCTTATCATCCGCAAGGCAATGGATTGGCGGAGTCTTCCAACAAATCTTTGGTCAACATCATTAAAAAGTTGTTGGAAATAAACAAGAAAAGTTGGCATAAGAAGTTGATCAATGCACTTTGGGCAGATCGAGTGAGCCAGAAGAAATCCATTAGTATGTCCCCCTTTGAGTTATTTTATGGAGTTTATACAGTGTTTCCTACCTCTCTCGCAGTTCCAGTGGTCAAACTTATACAGGAAGCTGGCAGTGAAGAAGATCATATGCAAAGAAGAATAAATCAAATGATCCATTTGCAGCAGACGAGGGAAGAAGTTTTTCAAAACACATTCAAGCTGCAGGAGAGAATTAAGAAAATCTATGACAGAAAAGAAAAAGCGGACAAATTTCAATTGGAAGAAGTGGTGCTGAAATGGGATGCAAGAAACAAGGAAAAGGGTAAGCACGGTAAGTTCGAAAATCTCTGGAAAGGACCCTTTAAAATTGCTGCATATCGGGGTCAAAATGATTTTCTTCTGAAGGAGCTGAACGGGGAAGATTGTCCAGGAGGGCCGGTCAATGGTCGGCTGCTCAAGCGGTATCATTTCTGAGATGTTTTCTGCTGTTTACATTGTCATTGTACATACCGTTTTATTTCAGTTTCATTGCAAGTGTGTGCTGTGATATTTTCTTCAGTTTGGGGCCCAAAGTGAAGGCTATAATTCTGAAGATTGATTTTAGTTTTGGTTTGAGTTTGTCGAGTCAGGTCTTTCAGTCAGTTTGGTTTCAAAATTCAGTCAGTTTGAGTCAAATTTTCAATCAATAAATGAGTCAAGAGTCTTGTGTGGATTTGTCAAAGTTATGGACTCCATAGCCCAATGGACGAAGGCACTTCCTACTCTCCCAGAAATCTGTAGTTCTTGGCACCTCCCAGGAGCTACCATCCCCATTGGAGCCAATGTTAGAGTCGATCTCTTCATCCCTCCGTCAGAGATCAAAATCTCTTTTGTTGCATTTCATTTTAGGTGTCTCATTCATTCCAGTCAACTTCATTCCATTAGGAGCATGGATCATCTGACGGAAGGTTCTTTTCACTCATATCCCTCATGTCATGTACCTGTTGGTCCGTATCTGTTCATCCAAGTTCATCAAAGTCAATTTTACAGTCATTTGCAGTCATGTTTGGCCTCTTGGTCAGCGAAGAGTCATTTTAGGGTTTTAGGTCTCATTAGGTCTAGGGTTTCGTCTTCAAAGTGTCCAATAATGTCAGCAGGCACATGAGGGAGTTTCAAAATAAGTTTTCATTGCAAAAATTTCATCATCGCAATACTTGATAATGATTCTTCTTCAAAACTCTGTTTTGAAGAAAAACCGTCAATTTTGTCTTTTGTAATAAATGCTATGTAATTTTCAAAGTTTTTCAGTTGTGAAGATCTTCAGGCGCAGCCCTGGTCACCTTTTCCAAATCCCATGCCATCTATCCCTGCAAAAAATAGACAAAATTTTCGTTATTCAACTCAAAAAATCAAAGGAAACAAACAAAAACAGAGTTTATTTTAAAATGTGAAAGTGCCAAAGTCAAACATTAAAAAGTGGGTTATTTGAAATAAAAAATCAAAGTCCATGGCCATAAAATATATTTTGGTGTTTAAACATTTCATTTGCATGCAAGGGTTATCAAAGAGCAAAGAGAAAAATCGTGGAAGGCGAAGTCAGTAGTTTGAAGCCGAAACTGTGGGTGAGTTACCTGCGCGGCACACTGGTTGGAGGTCGCGGCGCACATGGTTGTCGCGACGCATTGGACCTCTCAGCACTGTGTTGATTTGAACGTGCGTGGCGCACTTGGTTTTGCGCGTGGCACACAGGGCCGACATATAAATTTTTATCACTGCTTCCAAAATTTTCAAAACGACTCAGTCTCCTATGCACCGAGTAAGTTTATGAGATTTTTTCATTGCTATTTGTCAACGTTTGGTGTAGTTTGAAATGGAATATGAGAATTTGTAATGTAAAATTGCAAACCCTATTACCTTGTTTAAAACTGCTCCTTAGGGTTTTGAGTTGGTGTTTTAAAATAGTTTGTGCCACATATCCCATTCTCTGTTATCTCCTCAATACACCATCCTCTTACATCCCAAGGTCATTCACTCCTAAGTTCTATTATCCCTATTCCTAAACCCTACCATTCCCTATCACTCTCCCTCTCCCATATCATTTATAAAAATTCCCAAAATCCCAAGTTCCCCAAACAGTCAAGTGACTGTCCTCACACTTCTAATTTCACTTGATTGAACCACTTTTCCCACTGTCCATATTTCCCACAGTCCCTTCCTATTTGACATATTTGGCATTAAAACAAAAGGTACCAAATTCTTATTTTCATCTCATACAAATCAACATACACTTGGCATAGACTTTCAACACCATGGAAATGGATACAGATTCATCATATGAACAAGACAGTGATTCTACCACTGAGCTACATGCACCGAGAAGGCCTCGTAAAGGTGGCAAACATGTGAGAGAAGAGCCCACCTCATTGACCCAATTGGAGCCTTGCCCACTTACCATGGCATGTTTTCGAGAGCAGTCATGCTATCAGTATTGTGAGATGATTGCTCGGATTCAGTATCATCAGGAGTTGGCTCAATTATTTGTATTACATTTGCATGATGGTCAGGTAAATCTTGCTGGTGTAAATTTCACCTTGACACCAGAAGCCATTTCTCAAGCAACAGGAATACCGAAAATAGGTGAAGAGTGGAACAAAGACAACAGGTGGACAGAGTGCATTATAAACCATACATCAGGCCTAGCTATGTAAGACAACTCAGCAGGGTATTCCCATTCTGGTTTCTGAAGGAATCCTATGCGCCTTTGATGAGACTCATTATCAGATACTTCAGTTGTGAGGGTCGGTTCTCACGCCTCTATGCCTACCACATCAGGTTATTGATGCATTTCACAAGAGTGAAGATGATGAACATGCCTTATTTCATGTGCCGAAACATCGAGAGAATGACCACTCTTGTGCAGAAGAAGACTCCTGAGCAGCAGTACAACAGTATTTATCACTATCCTCTAATCAAGATCATTGTTATACATCAGCTTGGATTGCAGGGCATTGCATGGGAGGATTTCATTTCCCATGACTTCTTCACAGCTCCTCAGCCTCCTCTGGAGATTGTTCATGATGCAGGTGAACCTTCACATCAATTTGAAGGTCCCGAGACAAAGCCTATTAGTGTGCCAGTGTTTTTTACTTATCAGAGAGGCACGAGAGCATTATTTGCAGCAGCACGACGAGTACTATCTCCACCCAGGGCGGAAGGGGTCTTGTTTCCGTCGTCAGCAGCATAGGTATAGGTACAGGACAAAGGTAAGAAGCCTATGCAGGATGAGGGCCCTTCAGGAGGCCAGGATACTGATTTCATACTTGTTGATGAGGATTTGAGCTCTCCAAGCTCAAAATTGAGAGAGATCATTCAGGAGAAGAAGGCCGAGATTGACACATTGACCGACAAGTTTCAGAGAGCTAAATGGATCATAAACTACTTGGAGCAGTGGAACAAATAGTTGGAGGATCGGCAGACGATCATGGAGTTGCAAAACATCCGTGAGAACCGGCAAGCTGCCCGAAGAAGCCCACTGAGATGACACCTATTGAGCGGGAGATTGAGGCTGATAGAGAGACTTGTCTTGAGAGGGTCAACATTCATCTTGAGAAGCTATTGGAGAAGGAAAAAAAGGAGAAAAACATGCTCAGACACATGAAGAATCACTATTGGGTGCGCAATCATGTTTGCAAAGCAAGGATCAAAATCCTAAAGGCAAGGCTAAGGAGGGCACTAAAGCGTCGCAAAAGGCATGATAGGCTCCAAATTTTGGCCGAAGCTTCTTTGGCCCAGCATAGCACTTGATGAGGGACCTTCAGCCCAAATTTCAAGAAATTTGGGAAAAATTTTGTCAATTTTGAATTTTTTTTTTCACAAAACAGATTTTCCTGCCCGACGCGTAGCGCCACTTGGCGCGCGCTTATAATTGGCAGCTCTTCAGGGGTAAAACTTTGTATTTCTAGATTTTGTATTAAAATTTATGCATTATCATGGATTACCTAAGGATTTCATCAGGTTCTGAGTTGCCTAAAGGGTCAAAAACACCCTAAAAATGGCCTTTCTGCCACTTTTTGCACACACAGGAAGCAGTGTTGGGAGATTGAACTTTTGGAGGGGCAAATGGTAACCAAATCCAAAAATTCCACTTGGGTTGGAAAGTAGACAGGTAGGGATTTCCAACGAGCTATCCTACGCTCAATTTGGACTTCGGGAAGTGCCCTCAAAATCAACTCGAAACTTGTGCTATGCATAGAGATTCCAGGCGCGGCGCATAGAGGAATTTGGCCTATTTTTCACTCACCAGCTCAGAATTTCGCCTATTTTTGGCTAGTTTCACTTTTCATGTAACTCTTGATGTACCTTGATGTAATTTCATGATCATGATGTAATTTTGGCACATTTTTACTCATTCTAGAAGATTCATTCACCAAAAGGTGAAATGTGAGTGAATGGATCAGTTTCCTAGCATATAGAGGCAAGTTGTTTCATTGCCTATTTTTTAGTTCCTAGTTTAGATATGGTTAAAACAGCTCCTAGAATGATGAGATCGACCCCTAGAGGCATGGGAATGAGTTAGGCTTGTCTATATCATGTATTTTCTTAGTCGTTTTTAGGGTTGGACACTTGGGATTGCTTGGCACTTCATTGTACATTTCATCTCTGCACTTTTGGCAAAGGAATAGACCAGGGTTTGCAGCACTCTTTGGGATCCTTGTGGCTCTGTGTTTTGATGGTGTTTTTCTCTATTTATTTGTAAGTTCACTGATGTTTATTTGTATCATTTCCCTTCTCCTTTCTTCTTAGATTAAACAAATTAGTGTTAAAGGTGGAATTCATTAGCTTGCTTTGCTCTGCCTTCAGTTTGTTTAATTTTCCATGTTTTCATCTGTTTGAAGAGGATTCTTGAGATCCTCTTGCCCTCTTCAGCTCCTCACCGGTCTGAACCATCCATTCATTCAATCTAAAGCATCGAAACAATTGCCTTCCTTTCCCCAATCAGAACTCTGCAAAAACTAGGCCTAATCCCCGCACCCAAAACTGCCTTTCCCTTTGATCCAAAAAAAACCCTCAAAAACACAATAAAACTCCTTCACTTATATACCTAGCCTAAAATTAGCTTTTATTTCAAGTCATCTCAAGCCCTATTGATTATTTTTGCTGAGATTTACCTGGAGAGAGCCCTCTCCTATTCTGGTAGGGTTAGCTACCATACTGAGCATGGTTTGATGTTACCCTGAACTCTGCCTTCTTTCAGCCTGAGGTAGATTTAGGCAATAACAATACAAATGAACCATCAATATAAGCAGCTAAACTAGGTGCACCTGCCTCAAACCCCCCCATAAAGTAACAAAATAGAAAATTCTTTTTGTATTCTTGTGCAACAATCTGCATCAAGGTTCCATTGATTAAGGAGAGCCCGTATATATGTAGTCGTTGCTTCATGCTGGAGACCTACTTTCTTCCATAGTTCTGGTAGAAGCTCAACAACATTGTCAACTGTCTCTTTTAGTTTGTTATCTCCCAACAACTCATGCATGCCCTGAGGAAAAGCTGTTTCAATTGTGTCTAGAACACTTTTGCATTCTTGAGCAGCTTCTATTAATCGACCAAGCTTTTGTAGCGAAAATGCCTTCAAGTATATCGCCTCAAGAAATAGGCTGGCTACATGTAGTGAAACTGATTGTGATAGTTCTTGGCATGATTGACCTCATTTAGAGTGAGATTTTTCTGAAATAGATGACTGTAAGCGTTGTTTTACAACATGTAATTAAATTCCCTCAAATACTTGCAAGGCAGCCTCAATGTTTCCTATTTGATACTCTAATCTTCCTAATAGAGCTCTAGCCTCCTCATAATTTATAGATAATGCCTCATGGAGTGAAGACTCAGCTTCCTCAATGTTTCCTTCATCAAGTTTCATTTCAACCTTGATTGTTTTAGCAGAGAATCCATTGGAAGAGACCTCTTTGAAATTCATAACATCTTTGGAGAGGCCATCTTCCTCTACCCCAACATGTTCCCTTGAACAGGTACACAACATTTTGCACAACACACTTTTGATTCGAGGCATCCACTAGGTCAAATTGGTGTAGCATTTACCTACGTTATAATACTTTGACAAATTTTCACAAAAGTATTACGAATATACCCTTAATAGTAAACACCCATATGTCCTTTCAAACTCTGTCTTTCATCATTTAATGGAGGAGCCTTTTAACTGTGAGTAAAACATGGCTTTATCATACTTTCAACCTTTTGAATCAGTTACTTCACTGTGTAAATATTTGGGGAGCTGACCCTCTGTTTCTCTGTGAAGGAGGCTATTCTTAAGTTTCCAAAACCAACTTCTTTTTCCCTATGTGACTTTGCTAGTGACATCTGTCTCTTTAATCACTGTGTATCCTTTGAAATTTTAGACAAGAAACATAAGTTTTGATCATGAAAGCACTCCTTGTCTATCTTTTGGGAAAGGCACTTGGATAGATAGCAATGCTCTCTCTGAAGATATGACTGTATATCCTTTGAAGGAAATCCTTTGTAAATATAAGAAATAGAGACTTTCAACACCCTTATGCCACTGTATGGTTTCTATGTAGAAGAGGTTTTCAACATAATGAATTTTCATTTATATTAACCATGATTTCTCAACTGTTATCACCAATAAAAACCCTTTCAAACACACTTTTATATCTTTTCCATGCATCAGTTGTTCACCCTTTTGGAGGAGGTGGTGTAAACAATTTTTAAGTCATTTAAAACACCTGTTAGTTTTCTGCTCTTTGAATGAGGCTATACCTTTGTTCCTGACCCTCTGCTTTTAAATGACAAAGGTCCTTATCATGTTCCCAACCATCTGCTTTTAAATGAAGGAGGTTAACATAATTTTTCCAAACCATCTGCTCTTGCTTGGAGGAGGTTAACACAATCATGCTATTTCATCTATTTCTCAAACTGTGTCATCTTTCTTTGTAATACATATCTTTTCTTGGTATATCACAATAAGTAATAAAGTGAAAAATTTGACAATATGCTATAAGAGGCATGTTCTGAGATATGTATCCTGTTGTCAGAATATCCTTGTGAACTTTTAAACCAAGGGCCACATGACTTGTATTTTTAGAGTATTTTCTTGCTAGTCATTACTTACTAACCTTTCTTGACCATGTTTGCAGAGGTTTATTGAATTTTCTCTCTGACTAGTATTCTTATCCCAGGCTCAAGACAACATGAGAAGCAGTTGTCTTCTTATGTTCAGTTTGATGATGTCTTTTGGAATACTTGTGCATCTCTGCTTCTGAAGGAGACATTGAAACACTGTAGATCAACATTATATCAGTTTGGCTTTTGAAACATGTACTCCTGCTTTATTTTCATTGCAGCTCTCCATCTGCTTAATGATGACAAATTTCTTCAACATGAGAGACTTATTTGGACTTGTCTCTTTGCTCTTGTCTGGATATTGTTTGTCATTCAATTCGCACCCTGCAGAGATGCAAGAAATATGACTTTGAACCTTGGAGAGCTCCTTTGGTGTCTTATGGAGATTTTTCCCAATCTTAATCATATTCTTTTAGAATGTGAACATGCTTATCTTCTTCTGATTTGGATCTTTGCTGAATTTCTTCTTAAACAGAGATAGAATGACCTCTTAGTGGTGTGCAACCTATGGATGTGTCAAGACTTTATTTTTGCAGAAAAGGAAGCCAATCTATGGCTGATTGGTACTAGACAGAGGCTCTTTGGCTTAAGATGTTTTTTCCAAGGAAATGACTCTTAAACACCACTATCTAACTTAGGGGCAGCTTTCATTGATTATGATTGTGTTTGACAAGAAGATAAAGGATAGGAAGGGAGACACTTTGTCAAATATTGGACAGTGAGTTTCATGAGAACCAAGGGGAAAGTGATAGTATACAAGCAAGACCAAGACAGCTATAGACAGGGATATTTTGCTGAAATAAGACATGACTTTGAAAATTGAAGATTGCTCTGATCATAGGCTGACAGGAAGGGCTAGGAAAGAAAAAATTTGTTTGGGGGCTTTCTAGATGACAAATTGACATATGGAGATCAACTTCTAGAAAACTCAGCTAAGGAATCTAGTCATCAACAACAGGTGAAAAATACTGATGACTAACAATATCTAGCAAAGGTTGGCTTGATGACAAACAAGTGTTTTATCTCATGTTGTATGTAGAATAAGTCTTCAAAACTATTGAGTAACACTTTTCCAGTTGGAATGCCTTGACTTGATGGTTTATTTACCTGTTCTTTTGCAAACTCTCTGATCTTCTTATCATATTCATTATGAGGCATCAATTTATCATTAATGATCATAAGGTCAGGAAGTCCTTTTTGCCTAAAATTTGTAAATTTAACCATAAACCTGGTCATGGCAGTATTCATACTTTCACACTTTTCTTCAAGTTGCCTCATCAGATTTTTCTTTGTAGTAACTTTCCTAATTTCTAAGATAGTGTTAGTTTTGTCTATAATCTTGAGTTCTTCTAACTCCTATCTATTTTTGTTGTTAAGGAAGGTGACTAGCCTTAAAGCTTGCTCTGGTTTGTCAGCCAGTTCAGTTTGAGTCTTTTGAATTTCTGCTTGTGCTTTTAGTAATAACTCTCTTTACTGAAAAATTACCTGAATTGAAGGCCACACTTCATGGATGGCTTCAATGACATTGTTCCAAAGGTGATTTTTGATGTAAGATATTTTCTCCTTTAATGTCAATTCCTTTTGTAATTTCTTCAACTCTTCATTCAATCTAATGGAATTTTGTTCATGTTTTTTGCATTTATCCGAGCTAATTTATTTGACTTCTCAAGATTTCCTACCATCTTTGTCAACTTGTTAATCTCATTTGTCTTTAAAGAAATTTCTTCCATTGCTTTCACTATTTTTTTGGCCTCATATATAGGCTGTACTGCTCTTGTAGATGATTCAGTAGTTGAGGTTGTGGAAGAAGTCACTAGCACTGCAGTAGCCAGTGGTTCTTTGGGTGCCAACTATTAGTCATCCATAATTATGATGATATCCAAAGATGACTAAATTTCCAATCTTATATTTCTAGAAATAATAATTCAAAGAAAGCATTATGAGTTCTAGAAATCTCACTGCCTTCATCATTTTGAGTTTTTCAGTTCACCAAAATCTTCATCTATGTCTCCTAAAGGTTATCCTGTTGTTTCAAAAGAATAAAGCTCATTTGAGGCTATTTAATCCCTGTTTTTATCAGTCCATTTCCCTCTGAAAAATATCCCATTTTCCCTTTATCAACTCTTCATTTCCCTCTAAAAACCCCACTTTTTCCTTCACTAAAATTCCTCATTTACCCATAAAAACCCCTTTAAACCTATAAAAACCCCTTTTTTATGGTTTAAACTTCCTTTTTATACCTATCGGAACTTCTAAATTGGCCTAAAAACCCCATTTTTGGCCTAAAAGCAGTCTTTCTTCAATTAAGGGTTTAAGCCCCCGAGGGCTTAAAATCTTTAGCCCCTCTGTCATATGACCTAACCCTTGACCATCGACTAATTCTTAGCCCCCTAGCCCACTTTTTCCTTCGGCCCTGGTTCCCTACTCCTCCACACGACCGCACTTCTACCTTTTCCCTAGCCCCCCTTCCCTTATCTTCTAATTTACCCCCACACCTATGGAAAAACATGTTTTTTCTTTGTTTTCTCCCTGCCACACTTATCAAAACCTACATTAATCTAAGTCTTTGATCCATTTTGATCCTACGGTGCTAACTCACCCTACCTTTCCTCACGTTTCCTCCTGCCCTTCTCTTGCTTTCCTTCTCCTCCACACTACACTTTCTCATAACCAATCTCAACTGTCGATCTCATTAGATCAAACGGTAGTTGCCATCTCCCCTCCCTTCCTCTGATCACCCGGCTAATACATATCCATCCATCCCTACCATCGATTCTTTTCATCCGAGGGTCCTCGTTTTATCCGATCAAAACAATCTCGCCGATCAACCATCGCGCTACCAAACGAAATAGGTGATGTCACCTATCGGTCCCACATCCCACTGCCCAGTCCCCTCTCCCAATCACTAGCTAACACCTGTCTCCCACTAAAACTCCCACCCCTGCACCTTTCCATTGCGCTCCTCTCCTCACCATCGAATCTGCCCCTTCCCATCTGACGGCTCATATGCGATATCGTGCAACATTTGCTCCCAAGGTTTAACAACCAAAAGTTACACGAAACCGATGGTTTTCTGAGGGATTATTGTCGTGAAATAACTGGATCACGTTTGATTTGGGAAAAACCACAAACCATCGTTGCCCCGCGTGAAAACCACTGGTGGTTTTTCAAAACCACTTTGCCCATTTTTTGTGCCAAAGTCATTTTAAACCCAATTTTTCATGGTTTTTGCCATGGAAAGCCCTTCCGTGCATTCATTTCTTCCTCACTACTCCTTTTCCACTCCATTAGCCTTTGTAAAGCATTTTTAAGCCCTCGTGCAGGATTTTATAACATATTTTGTGGTTTTTTGCAGGTTCTATGGTGGTTTTGGGGCTGAAAGCCCTCCTACAATCCATAAAAGGACAGGACCAGAAGGTGATGACCTTCATGGTCCAAACAAAGGCCAAATAATGAAGAAATGGTTTGTTAGTGTTGAGAATGCAGCAAGATGATGGAGCTTAGTGAAATGAAGTCGCCTTCACTAAGTGGGCCCGCAGGCAAATTCTGGCGCAAAGTCTATTTTTAGACTATGTCTATTTTTAGACATACGGAGCATAATTTGGGAATTCTACTTGGAGATTCTTGGAGTATGCGACATGTCGGTAAAAATAGATGAGACCCTAATTTTTAGGACCCAGGCTATTTTTAGACTGATCTCCTAAAATATGGAAGTCAAATATTATTTACCCTTAATAATATTTTGACTATAAACAGCAGTTTACTCTCTTGGCGCACTTCAGTTTGAGTCATGGAGGTGACTCATGCAACTGACACAAGGAATCACGTGGTTCCTAGGGTTTGATGGTATCTTGCATGGTTGGCTTCAGTTAGACTTCAGTGGCAGGAGTTTTGGAGGAGTTAACGGGACAGATAGTGGAGTTGTGTTCTGTTTGTTTTAGTTGAACTAGTTGGGATTAGTTAACTAGCTAATCAACTAGATATGAGTGGAGTGAATTAAATAATATTTAATTCACTAATTATTAACTCATTAGCCCCACTAAGAACACTCTCTACCAACTGGCTGCATGATCGGGCCAAGGAGACCAAGGAAGAGGGATGAAAGAAGAGGAAGCTACTTGAGCCCGCTTTTGCATGGGATTTGCATTACACTTGGAGGAATTGAGTCCATGACAATTGCGCAATTGGCCAAGGGTTTCCGAACCTTTGGATCTTCATATATTGTTAGCTTTTTGATTACAAAGAATAGAGAAAGGTATCATGTGAGTTTTAGAAACCAAGAAACCAAGACTTGCTCAAAACTAGTTAGATTGTAGACTTATGAGAGCACGGTACTTCAGGAGAGTATTGTACTTGTTTGGTTACATGATTTCTCCATTATAATATGCAATAATAGTCATGGGTTTTCAGCTATAGGCTTTCTTCCCATACATAATGTAGGGTTAATGTGTGATTGATTTGATGTGAGATTGCTTCTATTATTTCCGCATGTGACAATTAATTGTAGAAGAAGGTTATGTGTTATGCATGCAATTCGAAATTGATGTATGATCGGGTTAATCTTCAGTGAATAAGTGATTTATTCAGCTAATTTCTACAGTTAGGTTTCATTTTGTGGTTTGATCAGTGTTTTGTGAGCACTGTTTATACCATCACACCTTCCAATGCACTAAAAATCCACCTGCACACAATAGAACAAAGAAGAATCAGTGAAGTAAGAAGAAAGGCCAAAGAAACAGAGATTAAAGGCTTAAAGGAAGATTAAGGAAGAAAAACACAATTAAAGATAGGTGAAAGAAGTTTAAAAGGTCCAGAAGGAGATAAAAGAATAGAACAAATGATTTAAGAAGTGATAAAGCAAAAGACAACAAATAATATTAATGTAAAAATCAGATCAAGGCTAAAGGGCCTTAAAACACAGTTTTATGATGAAATCAAGGCAAAATGGGCTTAGAGACAGCCTCAGATACATCAAAAGGAGCAGTTATTCACTTGATAAATCAAAAGAGACACCTTTCACTTTCTTTATACCTCAAGATAGAAAAGGGCCTCAAAGTCAATCTTTCAAGCTATTTTATCCTCAGTAAGTAAAGACAGATTTATTACACAAAGAAGTAGTTGAGATACATTCCTACCTTATGCATTGCATGGTTTTTAAGAATAGGAGTGCATTTACTATGTCTTTAATAACATTTTGAACCCTAGATAGTTCCACCTCCTCATTTGCAGCATAAATACTACATTCGAACTCATTATATGGGGGCATTTGATGACTCTTTTGAAGTAATACATAGTTTTGTTGAGATTGAAAAGAAATTGATGTACTAGAACCTGTGGATGTTTTGACCTGTTTGTTGATGGAGAAAGCTCTGTCAATGGATCCCTAAGCTTGGATGTTGGTGAAGTATTCTAAATTGTTGATGCTTTTCCTATTTTCCATTCTGTTTTCATCATTTTCTTGCTTATAGTAGAGTAAAAAGTTAGGCTAAGAAATGTCTCCTAGAAACACCTTAGACCTGTTTACTCTTCACTGTCTTCATGTTTTCATCTGCTGAAGGTTTTATTAATTAGTTTGATTTCTTTTCAACCCTAATGCTTGTTTATTTCTTAAATAGTTCAATACAGTGGACTCAAGAATGATTTATGGTTTTCCCTGCTTGCTTGTTGCTTTTTAAAAAACTGTTTTTGAAGTCTCCCTTCAAAGTACCATTGTTCAAAATCTGCCAAAGAGGTCTTCTTTGATCATACCCTTTGTACTTGCTCAAATAATTGTTTTGAAGGTATTTATAGATGTAATCACAAATTTTTAGGAGTTCCCTCTTTTATGAATGCAGTTATTTGTGAATCTTGAATGTTTTCTTATCCTTGAAAGTGGAATCTTTGATGAAATAGAGCATTCCTCGACTCTTAGATTTCATTTTGAAAGTTTGTCTTGAAATTGTTATTTTTTGAAGTGTGATTTGTAGAATTCATGGTTAGCCCTGTCTATAAAATACTTCATCCTTTTCAAATGATGCTTTAAGTCCCTTTGTTGAAAATTACATATAATTAAGGATTCTTAACTGCCCTTAGTTCTACTTTTCATTCTAAACCCTTAATGTTCATTTCATTTCACCTGAAAACTTTGTAGATCCAACAACCAAGTTATATTTGCCCTTTGATACCCCTAATTCATCTACAAACTTGTTACAAACTTCCATTTGACTCCATTGCCCAATGACTTAGAGATTTCCCTTTTCTATCTATGCTGCCTAGATCATCATGTCCCACAAAACAATCAAACAAATTCATTCTTAATAACTAGCATAAAATCAACCTTTTTCAACCAAAAAATTCATATCTTTGCAAATATATTGAGAGATCCCTCTCTGAGACTAGGAGGGCTAGATCTTAGAGCTCTAAAGACTGGTTTATATGTTTCCTTGTCATTTGGTTTGTCAATCGGCCAAATCACAGGATCCCAACATTCTGGCGATCACATTGGGACCTCTGAGTATATAGTCACATAAATAGCTTTGAAAACTCATTAGACTCTCAGTAAATCAAAGAATATCCAGTGAATCTTCCACCTCATTGCCACACTAACATTTTGGCGATCACGGTGGGACCTTTTTGAGTAAAATTCCCTAAACAAGATACTCAGTATTCATTTAAGTGAAATATAACTTCTTCAAGCACCACCAGCATAATGGTAATCTTTATAGGATCTATCTGAATCAGTGTCAATCTAAGTAAACCTTAGGATTCTAAGAGACCCTTATCCAACCTTGAAGAAATCAGCTAGATAAGCCATAGAGTAGACTCTGTTTGTTTCACCACCTTATCTAAGTGTTGAATCAGGTATAGGACACTCTCATAACCAGAGAACCACATAAAAATCAGAAAAACCCAAAAAAATTCAGATTGATTTTTAAATAAACCATTGGTGGTGGACCATAAAACATTTTGCCTTCAGAAAAGCTAAAAAAAATTCCACCTAGCGACTCCACTAGCCCCAGTAGGCCTATTACTCATATAATATTCCATATTTCCTTGAAATTGTGTTAACCAACCTTGAGGAAGTTTAGAAACCTAGTCCCCTATTATAGAAATCACTGTGAGAGGAAAACTTTTGAAAAAATAGTCCTAAAAACTTCAAACCTCTCTAAATTTTGGAAAACTGAAATCTGGCTTCACATAGGATCAACACTAGATCCCATCTAGATCCTAATTCCCCTAACATAGTTGACAATCTAGAGAAGATTTTGTGGCAAACTTCTAGATCAGGAAAACCAACTACTAATAGGACTATCCTAAGAACAAGATCTGTCCCTAAAGATCTTACAGTCTTAGAAGATCCTCACTTTGACTTACCTTACACAAAGAACCTGTTCAGAAATAAGTCTCAAAGTAATTTAAACCAAGCTCACTTTGAAACCACAGATTTTCAACAGAGCTTTATCAAAGAAGCTTCACTTTCTAATCCACTTGATTCTCAGCTTCTTCATAATTTCAGCTCCTTCCATAGCAAATCTGCTCATCATCAATTTGTTGGCCCAAGTATTTCTTCTACTCCTATCCATACATACACTATTCAAAACACTCCATTTCAGCCCACTTTCCCTCTTATTAATCCACCTCTTGTAAATCCCCCATTATTTCCTATCATGACAGCATGGTATGCTCCACTAGTGTTACCACAACCTCTGGTTCTCCTACCCAATGATTACCAATCCAAAATTCCGCATTTCTCTAGAAATGAACCTACTACTGCCCAATAGCATGTAGATAAAATGAATGATGCTTTTTATTACATGGAAATAGAATAAGAGACCATTAAGATGAGAATTTTTTCTCAAATTTTAGGAGGATAAGTCAAGAAATGGTTTAAAAACTTACCTCCTCGCAGCATAAATGATCTCCCTTATTTATATCAAACATTCATAAACAAATGGGAAATTAGGAAGAACCCTCTTCAAATCCTTTCAGAATATACCAATCTCAAAAGAAACAGTGGGGAAGGTGTCCAATAATATTGCACTAGATTCAATAGTGTTTATAATGCACTCCCTCCAGACATGAAACCTCCATTAGGCTTAGCCTTGGCTAAATTTCCAGAGGGCTTTGATCCTAAAATGGCCTACCAGCTAAGAGAAAGAGACCCTTCAACTTTAGAAGATATGCAGAGGGGAGCCTTAAGTGTAGAAGCAAATCTGATTGAGAAAAGAGCTAGGTTGAGAGTAGAGAAAAGAGTTACATACAGGGATGGTACAATATCATCAACCTCATCATCAGATACTAAAATTGATGACTTAGTGAAGGTAATGGAGAGGATGCTTGAAAATATAAATCTGAATGATAGAGTGCCTCCTAGAGAAAACCAAAACAGAAATAGAAACCAAAATATCAGAAGAGATCCTAATCAAGATAGGCAAAGAGATAATGACCAATAGATTAGGCCTCCCTTTCAAAAAAACTATATTGATCAAGAAGAAGAAAGAGAAGTTGAAAGGTTGGAAGAAAATCATGTGAATATGATAGGATCTGACAGTGAGACAGGTGTTTTTCTCACTGAATAAGAACAAGGATTCTTCTCTTCAGAACAAATTGTAAACAACCTTGAAGATTCTGAAGATTACATATTGGGGTTTGAAAATGCAATCATGGAGGTACACAAACAATACAATCTTAGAAGAAAAGGGAGCCCAGAAATTTCTAATGACAAAAACACTAGTACTTTTGTTAATAAAACTTCAGAAAATCAGTCCAAAAAGACAGCCAGTAACATCAACACTTTGGCCAAGAAAACTGATATAAATAAAGACAAAAATAGTCAGCAAAGTGTTGAAAAAAGCTGCCCTAGTACTTCTGCTAGTGGCCCTAACAAATCTGTCCCAAATAACAGTCCAAATAAAAATCAGAAAATCAGAATTGCTGGAAGAATTGTAAATGAAAAAACTGATGTAAATATGTCAAGAACAATAGTTCCTTTCACTCTTGAAGGGGAAATTTCCAAAATGAAGATTACCATACCCTTAGCTGAACTAGTAACTCAGGATGTATATAAAAATCAAGTTTTGAAAGCTTTGAATATAGGTAATGACACTGATACTTTAAACTTGACAGATGATAAACCTAAGTTATTGTTTGGTCCTAAAGTTGAAGGAAAATACCAAGAAGGGGTTGTCCCTCCCTTCTATGTCAGCCTGAATATACATGACAAAATCTTGCATAATGCCATGCTAGACTCAGGTGCTTCACACAATCTTATGCCCAAATTAGTAATGGAAAGCCTAGGCTTAGAAATTACTAAACCATACAAAGACCTTTACTCCTTTGGTTCAAGTAGGGTCAAATGCTTAAGCCTAATCAAAGATTTGTGTGTCAACTTGGCACAAATTCCTGCTAAGAGTTTAGTAATGGACATAGTAGTAAGTGACATTCCCCCTAAGTATGGCATGCTTCTATCTAGATCATGGGGAGCCAAACTTCAGGGGAGCCTTCAAATGGACATGTCTTATGCCACCATCCCAGTATTTAACCAAAATAGAAGATTATACAGGGAATCCCACATGAAATACATGGTGAGAAACATAAATAGACCAAAAAATTCTCCTATCTACACCATCCATTCAAATTTGGATTCCTTTATCTTATATAATGAAGATGAAATCAGCCAACAAGAAAAGGAAAACAAAGGAGAATTTAGTCTACCAGAATAGTCAAATCTACCATCAATTCAAGAAAAGAACAGTCCAGATTTTAGTAGCCTTGAACAGAAAAAAGAAAATGAAAATGAGATTGAAATACCTTGGAAAATATACTTTGATGGCTCTTGTAGCAAATTAAGTGCAGGGGCTGGTGTATGGATACAGAACATAAACAAAGTATTTTCCTATAAATTGGATTTTCCATGCACAAATAACATTGCTGAATATGAAGCCCTCCTTATTGGCCTACACTTACTCAAAGATTTAGGAGCCAAAAGAATATCAGTCCAAGGGGATTCTGAGCTAATTATCAAACAGATTAAAGGGGAGTATTCGACCAAAAACCCAAAACTCAAAGAATATAGAAATTCTACCCTTGATCTCCTAAAAACCTTTGAAAAATATGAACTCATTTTCATCCCAAGAGCTCAAAATCATCTAGAAAATGAACTTGTCTTTGCTGCTAGTAATTGCCAAATACCACAGAAAAATGAACAATCTGATATAAAGGTAAAAAACAGACCTGCAATACCTGACAATGAAGATTATTGGCAAGTGTTTGAAGGAGACAAACACATAGATGATTTTCTGCAATCAAAGAATTATTTTGCCATACCAACACCTTTTTCAAGCCATGAGGAAAAATGTTTTAATAAAGGAAAAAACCGTGAAACAAAGTTGTATTTTTCTATTGATATAAACCTTTTTGAACATCCTTTTCGAGCAGAAATAGTTGACATTATAGACCAGAAAGACCTGGAATTTTTACAATGTAAAAATGATACAATTACAAAAGGTCTTACACCATTAGAATAGCTTTTTTATTTCAATGATGTAGCCAAAGAACCAAGGATGGAGCCTATGGAAACAAACATCGAAGAACATAACATAGACAGCTTAGCAGAACCCAAGATGATAAAATTATCCAGCAATCTCCCAGCTCATATCAAACAACAATACATAGAACTTTTCAAAGAATTTAAATATGTGTTTGCATGGGGATACAAAGATCTGAAATCATATGATACCAGCATCATTCAACACAAAATTCCCCTCAAGGAAAATCAGAAACCTTTCAAACAAAAACTCAGAAGAATAAACCCTGTTTTATTGCCTTTGGTTGAGAAAGAGATTAAGAAAATGTATGATGTTGGGATCATAGTTCCCATCAGGTATTCAAAATGGGTTTCCAACTTAGTATCTGTTAGGAAAAATACTGGGGAAATTAGGTTCTGCATTGATTTCAGAAATCTAAATAGAGCCTCCCTTAAAGATAACTATACCTTGCCAAAAATGGATCATATACTTCAAAAGGTGGTTGTGTCTAAGAGAATTTAATTGTTGGATGGGTTCTCGGGTTACAATCAGGTTTTAGTACTCCCAAGTGACCAACATAAAACTGCTTTTACTACACCTTGGGGTACATTCATGTATGTCAAAATTCCATTTGGTTTAATGAATGTAGAGGCCACCTTCCAATGGGCCATGGACATAGCCTTTTCAGAAGACATAGGCTATTTTATAATCATTTACCTTAATGACATTACTTTTTTCTCTAAAACTGATGAGGAACACTTGATTCATTTAAGAAATTTTTTTGAGAAATGTAGGAAATATGGCTTATCTTTGAATCCCAAAAAGACACTCTTTGGTCTCCAAGAAGGAAAGCTTCTTGGCCACATAATTTCTGAAGAAGGAATCATAGTAGATGCTAAAAGAATTGATGGCATATTGAAAATCAGCCATCCTAGAAACCTTAAATAATTACAATCTTTCATTGGGAAGATAAATTTTTTGAGATTCATCCCCAACCTTGCTGAGCTATTAAGAAATATCACAAACATGCTTAAGAAAGAGGTAGGTGTTAAATGGACAATACAGGCTAAATAGTCATTTGAACTAGTAAAACAAGCTTTAACTCAAACACCGGTTCTCATAAGTCCTAATTTCACCAAATATTTCTATATCTTTTCCTTTGCATATGAACATACAATAGCTGCAGTGTTACTACAAAAGAATGACATGGGGCATGAAAACCCAATATCCTTTTTTAGTATGGCCTTAAGAAATGCTCCACTCAAGTATAACATCATGGAGAAACAGGCCTTAGCCTTGGTAAAAGCATTGAAAGACTTTAGAGTCTACATCTTGCATTCTCACATCATTGCTTTTGTCCCACATACTGTTGTTAAATATATTCTAAGTGAAGACCCTAATGGTAAAAGGGGAAAATAGATTGCTGTTATTTTATAATATGACTTAAAAATCAGGCCTACCAAACTAATCTAAGGTTAAGGATTATCAAAACTCATGGCCGAGTCAATATTCCACGCACTAGATATGAATATGGTTGATGTTTTGTAAGAAATAGAAGAATTCATGGCTCCATTTATTGAAGAAAATTTTGTGAATTCACCTTGGTATGCTGATATCATATATGTGCCACTTTACCTAAACACCCCTCCTTCTCTGTCTAAAACTAAAGCTAGATTTTTGAAACAGAAAGCTTTAAATTATTGCATACTAGATGGGGTTTTATATTGGAAGAATTCTATTGGAATATTTCTTAAATGTTTTCTTGAGGTTGATGCAGGAAAAATCATGCATTAGCTACATGAGGGAGAATGTGGAGGACATCTTTACTAGAAGACTACATCAAATAAAATCCTCAGATCTAGTCACTACTGGCCCACCTTTTTTCCAGATACTCAGAAACTTCTCATGTCTTTCCATAAGTGTCAAATTTTTTATGGAAAGAGAAAAATCCTACCTTTACCATTACATCCCATCAGTGTTGAGGCTCCCTTTCAACAATGGGGCTTGGACTTTATTGGGGAAATTCACCCATCTTCATCAGCCCAACATAAGTGGATCCTCACTGCCACTGATTATTTTACCAAGTGGATAGAAGCCATACCTTCTAGGAATGATACTGACTCTGTCATTATCAAGTTCCTTGAAACCAATATACTATCCAGATTTGGTTGTCCTAGAAAAATTATCATAGATAATGCTGCTGCCTTCAAGTCTAAAAGAATGGTTGACTTCTGCCATAAGTATCATATTACCTTGGGTCATTCCACTGCCTACTATCCTCAAGGAAATATATTAGTTTAATCCTCCAACAAGAGTCTTTTCAATATTATCAAAAAATTGTTGGAACAGAATCAGAAATCATGGCATAGTAAGCTTATTCATTCTTTATGGGCTGATAGATTAACCACCAAAAATTCAATAAATATGTCACCCCTATCAGTTGGTTTATGGCATGGATGCAGTCTTCCCAACATCTTTAGGAGTTCTAGTCATGAAACTCCTTAAAGAAGTACAATCTGAGGAAAATGATATGTAGAGAAGGATCAATCAGACCATCCATTTACAGTAGTCCAGAGAGGAAGTATATAAGAGAACACAAATAGTCTAAGAGAATATCAAGAAGTTATTTGACAAGAGGACTAAATAAAATGATTTCCAAGTTGGAAATGTAGTTCTAAAGTGGGATTCTAGAAGGGAAGAAAATGGAAAACATGGCAAATTTGAAAATATGTGGAAAGTACTGTACATTATTCATTCTATCACGGGTCACAATGCATTCTTTCTGCAAGAGCTGAATGGAGAAGATTTATTTGGAGGTCCTGTCAATGGTAGGATGATCAAACACTATTTCTGCCAAGAGGTCTAAATTTCAAAGCTTTTATTTTTCACTGTATATAACATTGTTTCTCAAATTTGAAAAATAAAAAACACAAAAACAATAGAAAAAGAAAAGAGGGAAGATTCAAAAGAGGTACAACCCCATACCCAAAAAAGATAATTTTCTGAAGGTGAGAAAATCTAAGTGCCACTATTGATTAAGAAATGATATATTGTTCAGTCATCTAGCTTAAACATGGTTGAACATACTTTCAATTTACTACTGATAGGTTAGTGAATCAGATTTGCCAAACAATTTAATCTTCGCTTATCAGTAGAGTAGATTAGGATAGAAGAAAAATGATTCAAACATGCTCAAAATCTGAACCAGGAATCAAAAGAAAAGATGGCTCTAACATAACAAAAACTTGGGCCAAAGAGAGAGAGAAAGTATAGTTTTAATATGCTAAAAATTTGAACCAGGAAAAGAAGAAGAAGATAGCTCAAAAGATCAAAATCAAGAGCTGAAAAAGGAAAAGAAGGATGTCTTTAATTTTCAGATCTTAAGCCTTCACAATTTTGTTTTATTTTTCTGCAAATAAAATCTATGTGTAGCTTGTACATACAGCCATAGACACCATAGCATATCAGATAGTCTAATCCTGATTTGACTATGTTTAAATTTCCTATTTTAGAAATAGAGAATAAAATCTATCAAACGGCTTAATCTTGACAGATAGTAGCTAGGTAGAAAATAAAGAGTTCAACAATGTAATCTGGACTCTTGGAAGAAATACGGATAGGATTAGATAGTTTATTTCTATTTTCAAAAATAAAATGTTAAAGAGTTTGCTAGTTCAAATGCACTCAAAAAAGGAAGAAAAAATGATAGGACAAGTAAGATAGGGTAGGTATAGATGTTGTTTTGAAGAAATTACATGCTACAGATTGATAAAAGTTGTCCTTTTCAGAGAAAGATCAACAAGAAAAGAAGAAATATGCCTAATGGATAAGGCACTGGTCTGCTGAAATCTAGAGATTAATAAACTGAGGTTCTGGACACCTAAAAGTACAACTGTCCTCCCCAAGTGGAGCCACTATTAGTCATCCATAATTCTGATGATATCCAAAGATGACTAAATTGCCAATCTTAGATTTCTAGAAATAATATTTCAAAGAAAGCATTATGAGTTCCAGAAATCTCAGTGCCTTCATCATTTTGAGACTGTCAGTTCACCAAAATATTCATCTATGTCTCCTAAAGGTTATCCTACTATTTCAAAAGAAGAAAGCTCATTTCAGACTATTTTATCCCTGTTTTTATCAGTCCATTTCTCTCTGAAAAATAACCCATTTTCCCTTTATCAACTCTTCATTTCCCTCTAAAAACCCCACTTTTTCCTTCACTAAAATTCCTCATTTACCCATAAAAAACCCATTTAAACCTATAAAAACCCATTTTTTATGGTTTAAACTTCCTTTTTATACCTATCGGAACTTCTAAATTGGCCTAAAAACCCCATTTTTGGCCTCAAAAGCAGTCATTTTTCAATTAAGGGTTTAAGCGCCCGAGGGCTTAAAATATTTAGCCCCTCTGTCATATGGCCTAACCCCCGACCATGGGCTAATTCTTAGCCCCCTAGCCCCATTTTTCCTCTGCCCCTGATTCCCTACTCCTCCACACGACCGCACTTCTACCTTATCCCTAGCCCCCCTTCCCTTATCTTCTATTTTACCCCCACACCTATGGAAAAATGTGTTTTTCTTTGTTTTCTCCTTGCCACACCTATCAAAACCTGCATTAATCTGAGCTGTTGATCTATTTTGATCCTACGGTGCTAACTCACCCTACCTTTCCTCACCTTTCCTCTAGCCCTTCTCTTTCTTTCCTTCTCCTTAGCACTATGCTTTCTCATAACCAATCTCAACCGTCGATCTCATTAGATCGAACGATAGCTGCCACCTCCCCTCCCTTCCTTTGATCACCCGACTAATACATATCCATCCATCCCCACCATCGATTCTTTTCATCCGACGGTCCTCGTTTTATCCGATCAAAATGATCCTGCCGATCAACCATCGTGCTACCAAACGAAATAGGTGATGTCACCTACCAGTCCCACATCCCACTACCTAGTCCCCTCTCCCAATCACTGGCCGATACCTGTCTCCCACTAAAACTCCCGCACGTGCACCTTTCCATCACACTCCTCTCCGCACTGTCGGATCTGCCCCTTTCCATTCGACAACTCATTCCCATTCGACAGCTCATATGCGATATCGCGCAACATTTGCTCCCAAGGTTTAACAACCAAAAGTTACACGAAACCGACGGTTTTCTGAGGGACGTGTGTCACGAAATAATTGGATCGCATTCGATTTGGGAAAAACCAAAAACCACCGTTGCCCCGTGTGAAAACCACTGGTAGTTTTTCAAAACCACTTTGCCCATTTTTCATACCAAAGTCATTTTAAACCCCATTTTTCGTGGTTTTTTCCATGAAAAGCCATTTTCCGCATTGATTTCTTCCTCATTGCTCCTCTGCCACTCCATTAGCCTCTGTAAAGCAGTTTTAAGCCCTCGCGCAGGATTTTATAACATATTTTATGGTTTGTTGCAGGTTCTATGGTGGTTTTGGGGCCAAGAGCCCTCCTACAATCCATAAAAGGACAGGGCCAGAAGTTGATGACCTTCACGGTCCTAACAAAGGCCAAATAATGAAGAAAGGGGCTGTTAGATTTCATTTCGTGGTTTGATCAGTGCTTTGTGAGAACTGTTTATACCATCACACCTTCCAACGCACTAAAAATCCACCTGCACACAACAGAACAAAGAAGAATCAATGAAGTAAGAAGAAAGGCCAAAGAAACAGAGATTAAAGGCTTAAAGGCATATTAAGGAAGAAAAACACAGTTAAAGACAGGTGAAAGAAGTTTAAAAGGTCTGGAAGGAGATAAAGGAATAGAACAAATGATTTAAGAAGTTGTTGTGGTAAAACACAACCCCCCCCCCCCCCCCCATTTTTGACTTGTTCACTTCAAATAATGGGGACCCCTTCTATAAAATTCTTGGCTAAACACCTTTTAGGATTTTTATTAAGTTGATTATCCTACAATTTTATTATTTTTTCATTTTCTTTAAGATTCATGTTTTGATTGCTTTGTTACGATCGATTTTTTATAAGCTTTTCGTTGATGCTTGTTTCACCTCATTTGGTCAACTGGTTTGTAAATGGCACCCCTTTGAAGTCTAATCATTTATGTCGTCTGGGTTAAAAATACATAAAATGTACAATATTCCATTTTTTTAATTAAATTTGTTCAATAATGCATTTAGTTTAAATATTAACCCGTAGTTAGTTATTACTAACATTTTTTCATTTTTTTTACTTATATAGCCAAATCATAAAGCATCGAGATTTCAGTCATTTATTCCAATTTTCAAATAAATTACTAATCTTGAAAATCCAAAATGTCAAAGTGGTTGTAGTTCAATTTTTATTTTTTCATTAAAGTGGCTGTAGTTTAATTTTTATTTTTTCATTAAAGTGGTTGTAGTTTATTTAGGCAAATCACACTTTAGGTAATTTCATAATTCATAAAAAAACAAAAAACAAAAAAACAAAAAAAAAAAATTTACATCGCATCGGGGATTTCCAAAGGATGCACTCCTTAGAAACCCTGATGGCTTTCATTTGCCGATACTCCGATTGCAAATAAGTCAAAGGCATATGATACATTTTATTACATCGCATCGGAGGTTTTAACTAACACATTTTTAAAAACACCCAATGGCCCTCACCTTCGATATGCCGATTGCAATGCTATAACCCATGCATTTCTTTGTTTGACTTTTAACTCACCCGTGAGTATAAGAGGAATAGTGTAGTGTTAGTTGTTAATATTAATGTAGTGTTAGTGGTAGTGGTAGGTGTAGTATTAATTTAATGTTAGTTTAGTGTTAGTGTTAGATTAAAATTAGTGTAGTGTTAGTTTAATATTAGCATAGTTTTAAGTTAGTATAGTTTAGTGTTAGTTTAGTTATTTTAATTTTGGATTTAATATTTAATATTTGAAATAATTAATTTTAAATTAATTAATAGAATGTAATTATTTTAATTAAATTATAATTAATTATTAATTAGATTAAGATGTTTATAAATATTTAATTATAATTATTAGTTAGATTAATATTAATTAATAAATAGTTTATTAAATAATTAGTTTATAATTAACAATTAATAATGTAATTATAATTAATTAATAGATAATTAAAATTTAATTTAGAATTAGATTATAACTAAATTAGATGAATAATATAATTGCAATTAATTAGAATTAATTAATTAAATATCATAATCTAATTTCGGATTAGAATTTAATTTAAAATTTTGATTTTTTAGCCCAAGCAATAAAAATTCCAAATTTTTGGCAATTTTAATATATCAACTTTAGAGGCTCATAAATGGAGTTTTACTTAGCCAAATGAGGCACAGGACAGCTCATTGGAAAGATAAAATGATGGAGATTATTCCTGAAGAGGTTTTATTTCTAGATTTGATCATTTATTGGATCTAAAATTCAACACAATATCAAGCTACGAATTTTTAAAACAAAACTAATTTTCTGAGTTTTTTTTTTTTTTTTGCATTTTAATTTGCCACAACTTCTTATGAGTGAAAATTCATTCGTCTACGTTTTTATTGGCCAATTAGATCAGCACAGACATCAAAAAAAAACTTATGTTTCCTTTTTTATTTATATAATTAAGTTTTAATTGGATTTATTTTAATTTCTAGATTTGACATTTTGATTTTGCATTTTAATTTTGTTTTTGATTTGTTTTTGCAGGAAAACAATTGAAGAGATGAGAAGAAGAAGCTCTCAATCAATGAGAAGACTCCAGCAATTAAAAATTGGAATTTTTGAGCAATTAAAATTGGATTGTGCAGATTTTTCTTAAATAAACTCTCCTCTCAAAATTCTTTTGGAAATATTATAAATGGAAGATTGTAAAATGTGAAAAGAGGTTGCTTTCCTCTGCAATTTTGGACTTCTAAAAGCATTTCTGTAATAGGAATTTAGAGTTGTAGATGGGGAGGAGAGAAAATTTCAGATCTGAACATTATTGAGGGTTTTTTTTTTATATCTTGAATGATGTATGATGGGCAGAGTTTGCATTTCTGTAGCTCTAGTTTTGAAAACAGAAATTCAAGTAATGTAAAGGACTGTTAGAGACCAGGATCAGAGAAGCAGATTCAATTAACTGGTATTTTTGGCATTTCTATATCGAGTACTAGTTTCAATTTTATGATAATAAAATTGTTGTTTCATTTTATTCATGCTTATACATTTCTGTTGATATGGATAATTTGTCTCAATATTTTTATGTATCTCTATTCTTATGGATTAAACTCTGATTTCTGAGTAACTATTTACTCAGAAATCTGTCTTATAAAACTGATTTATTAAATATTAATGTGTTGTGAATTTCTTCCACATGTTATTGTTTAATTATTGGCTTCACTGATTTGACAATCAATATCATTTTTGTGAATTTCTTCCAAAGTGTTGTTGATTTATTATTTCAGTTAAATGGTCTCAATAGGATATGTTTTGGTATTCACAAATGTCGTGCTAATTGAATTTCTTCGTTAGCTTGACATTAATTAAAAGCCAGACATATTTAAATTCTCATAATTTAATTATCTTGCTCTTAGTTGGGTTAGATCTATATCTACCTAATTAAGATAGGATTTATATTAGTTTCTTTTACTTGCATTATAGAATAAGTTTGAATTTAGATTAAGTTCAGCATTCTTTTAAGTCCTCTTCTCAAAGAGGAAAAATTTTATTTGTGGTTAGGCTGAACCGAAATTGGCTTAAGGGTCATTCTCTTGCCCGATCAGCAAGAAGAATTGATCTGATATCCCTGTCTATTGGTAGTTAAAGATACATCGTAAACCAAAAGAGATAAGGAAAAGGTAACTGGACCTAGTTAAACCAGTCGAAACCACTATCATAAATGGAAAAAGAGGTGTATTAAGGTCCGGATCGGGTGGTTATTCCCCAATGTTGTTGCAACAATTTTTGAGGCTTCAACAGAAGTGATAAAGCAAAAGATAGCAAAGAAGATTAATTTAAAAATCAGATCAAGGCTAAAGGGCCTTAAAACATAGTTTTATGATGAAATCAAGGCAAAATAGGCTTAGAGACAGCCTCGAATACATCAAAAGGAGCAGTTATTCACTTGATAAATCGAAAGAGACACCTTTCACTTAATTTATACCTCAAAAGACAAATAAACAGTTATTACACTAAAGAAGATATTTTAAAACTGTTAGACAGTTATTGTAAAGACAGAAAAGGGCCTCAAAGTCAATCTTTTCAGCTATTTTATCCTCAGTAAGTAAAGACAGATTTATTACACAAATAATTAGTTGAGATACATTCCTACCTTATTCCTTGCATGGTTTTTAAGGATAAGAGTGCATTTACTATGTCATTAATAACATTTGAAACCATAGATAGTTCCACCTCCTCATTTTCAGCATAAATACTGCATTCAAACTCATTATATGGGGCCATTTTGACTCTTTTGAAGTAATACATAGTTCTGCTAAGATTGAGAATGCAGCAAGATGATGGAGCTTAGTGAAATGAAGTCGCCTTCACTAAGTGGGCCCGCAGGCAAATTCTGGCGCAAAGTCTATTTTTAGACTATGTCTATTTTTAGACATACGGAGCATAATTTGGGAATTCTACTTGGAGATTCTTTATGGATGCGACATGTCGGTAAAAATAGATGAGACCCTATTTTTTAGGACCCAGACTATTTTTAGACTGATCTCCTAAAAATATGGAAGTCAAATATTATTTACCCTTAATAATATTTTGACTATAAACGGCAGTTTACTCTCTTGGCGCACTTCAGTTTGAGTCATGGAGGTGGCTCATGCAACTGACACAAGGAATCACGTGGTTCCTAGGGTTTGATGGCATCTTGCATGGTTGGCTTCAGTTAGACTTCAGTGGCAGGAGTTTTGGAGGAGTTAACGGGACATATAATGGAGTTGTGTTCTGTTTGTTTTAGTTGAACTAGTTGGGATTAGTTAACTAACTAATCAACTAGATATGAGTGGAGTAAATTAAATAATATTTAATTTAATAAATATTAACTCATTAGTCAACTCAAGAACACTTCAGTTCACTACAGTGCATGATCAGTTCAGTGGAGACCAGTGGAAGAGGTAGATGAAAGGGTGAGTAAAGCTATCGGTTGGTAGATTTGTTTTGCATGAGATTTGCATTACACTTGGAGGAATTGTCCATGACAATTACGCAATCAAGGGAAGGGGATTCGAACCTTGAACCTCTTCATATACAGGCCATGATTGCGCAATAGAGGCAAGGCAATTGGCGGGGAGTTTTGAACCTCAGACTTGTTCAAAACTGAGTCAGATTGTGAGTAACTTCATGAGAGAGTACTGAGTACTTGTGAGGAGTATTGTACTTGTTTGGTTACTTGAATTCTCCATTATAATATACACAATAGCTGCGGGGTTTTCAGCTATAGGCTTTCCCCATACATACTGAGTTAATGTGTGATTGAATTGATGTGAGATTGCTTCTATATTATTTCCGCATGTGACAATTAATTGTAGAAGAAGTTTATGTGTTATGTATGCAATTCGAAATTGATATATGACCGGGTTAATCTTCAGTGAATAAGTGATTTATTCAGCTAATTTCTACATGGTATCGGAGCGAGATTAATTGTCGAAGTCTATTACGGTGATTGCAAACTTATTTCCTCAGACAGAGTCTGCATGCGGGCCAGGTAGCCTCCGGAATATTCATCCTTCTTTGTAAGGTGAAAGATCTGGTGAATGCCCTTTGCAGTCAATCTCTGATTTGGAAATAATTTGTTTTCAAGTATAGATCGGAAGCGATAGAGCTTTGAGTTTGGAATTTGAATTTTGCAGAAGGTTGTTTTTCTTGGTGCCGGTGTTGAAAGATGTCTTCTTTCAACGGTTTGCGACTCGAATATGCTCTTGAAGGCAGTTCGAATTATGTTGCATGGAAGGATCGCATGGAAGCAGTGTTAGAAGATAATGGTCTGAAGGAGTTCGTGGATGCGGATGTCCCAAAGCCCACCGATGCAGCTTTGGTCGATGCATGGCAAAAGAAGATCGCGAAATGTCGAAGGATCCTGTTGGAGGGCGTCAAGGATCATATTGTATCCAGCCTGCATGGGAAGGCTACTCCATATTTAATGTGGAAAGCTTTGACGGATCTATTCCAGAGTAAGAGTGACCAAAGGAAGCTGGCGCTCAAAGATAAGCTCAGGAACATCAAGATGGAGAAGGGCGACAGTATCGCCAAATACCTCACGAAGTTCACTCAATGCAGAGATGAGCTGGGAAGTGTGGGAGTTACTGTCGATGAAGAGGATATGGTCGACCTGGCTCTCCTTGGTCTTCCGAAGGCTTGGCACTCATATCAAGATAGTTTCAATGGACGGGAGAAGCTGCCGGGATGGGAGCGCCTTTGGGCGGATCTCATGCAGGAGGAGATAAGGAGGACTACTCGAGATGGATCTTCATCAAAGGGAGCTGATGAAGAAAACTGCGCTTTGGTGTCCAAAGCTAAGAAAGGGAAGGGTAAGAAAACCTCTCATTCGGGAGCTAAGGGCAAGAAGCAGGATATGGCGAAAGTGAAATGTTTTCACTGCCATGATCACGGACATTATGCTACCAATTGTCCAAAGAAGAAGAAGAACAAGCAAGCGGAAAGATCTGCAGATGGAGAAGCTTTGGCTTCACAGTTCGAGCTTGACTTTTCACTGATTGCATGCTTGGTTTCAAGTGTGATGGGATCCGTGTGGTTCTTGGACAGCGGTGCGTCATTTCATATGACGGGAGATCGGGAGTTGTTCTCAGATCTGGAGGACAAGGATTTGGGTATGCACATCAAGATGGGCGATGACGGTAGATACAGTGCGACTGGTATCGGTACCGTATCCTTTCAGAGGGAGTCTGGTAAACCCTTTGTCTTAAAGGATGTCATGCATGTACTTGGATTGAAGAAGAACCTGATTTCAGTAGCGATGTTGGAGGATAAGGGGTATGATGTGGTCTTCAGCGAAGGAAAAGCCTTCCTGCATAGTAAGACTACTGGAGAGACCCGGAAGATAGGGGTTCGAACTCAGAACCTTTATCAGTTGCAGGTAGATGACTGCGCAGCTATGGCATGCAAGGCGGGAGAAGTGGTGAGCCGGGATGATGAGGGCGAACTGTGGCACAGGAGATTGGGCCACCTTCACCATGGAGCTTTGAAGATTCTGCAACAAATTTCTACTGGGCTTCCTAAGGGCACCCTTGCGCAGTCAGATCAGTGCAAGGGGTGTACTTTAGGGAAGTATGTGAAAGCCACCTTTCACGAGAAGGATAGTCGCGCCACGACGATCCTTGAGAGAGTTCACACAGACGTGTGTGGTCCTTTCTCTGTTGCTTCGACAGCAAAGCACAGGTATTATGTGATCTTTGTCGATGATTTCTCTCGAAAGTGCTGGATCTTCTTCATGCAGAAGAAGAGCGATACATTCGCGAAGTTCTGTGAGTTTAAAGCACTGGTCGAGAAGGAGTCGGGGAAGAAGGTGATTGCTCTAAGGAGGGATAACGGTGGTGAATTCATCTCGGCTGAATTCAAGGAGTTCTGCAGCGCAGAAGGGATTCGGAGAGAGCTCATCGCACCCCATAACCCACAGCAGAACGGGGTGGCTGAGCGGAAGAACAGAACGATCGTGGGTGCCGCACGGGCGATGTTGCATGATCAGGGCCTACCCCTTCACTTGTGGGCTGAGGCATGCAATACAGCAGTGTATGTGCAGAACCGTTGTCCTCACAAGGTTCTTGGCATGAGTACACCGTAGGAGGCTTATTCTGGCAATAGGCCCTATATTTCCCCATTTGCGGATTTTCGGATCTCCCTGTTCACATGCATGTGACGAAGGATGCAACATGGTGTCGGATCCAACTGGTTGAACATTTGTGGGGCATGACTGATACACTTCGAAGGTCTATCTATGTGTATAAAGGTATGGCCGTAAGACCGTCATGTGTTACTCGGATATAAAATTTCTGATAGTGAGGAGGAGCCATGCGTTGTTCGGGCTGAGAGGGAGCTACACTTGCATGCAGATGAGGAGTTTTAGTTCCTAAGGAGAGAGCCTTGATGTGGATCACCCACAAGAGGAGGTTCGTGGAGGTGGGAAGAAACCACCAGCACTGGGCCAAACCATCATGGGCTACATATGTGTGTTTCGAGCTAATTGGATCTGATGCAGAGAAGGCTGCAGACCTCACCCACAAAGACAACAAGGCAGTATTGCAGGAGCAAATACCCTACTCTGCAGACACCGGATACATGGCTCTTATGAGTCAATGTGTTGTGACGGAGCCATCCTCTTTTGAGGAAGCTGTGGAGGAACCCGCATGGGTTGATGCCATGATCGAAGAATATGATTCGATCATCAGGAACAGTGCATGGGAGATTGTCCCAAGACCGGGTGGGAAATCAGTTGTAGGTTCGCGATGGATCTACAAGGTGAAGCAGGCGGCTGACGGGAGTGTGGAGAAGTACAAGGCGAGATTTGTCGCCCGTGGCTTCTCACAGATCGAGGGGATTGACTAAGAGGAGACTTTTGCACCTGTCGCAAGGTACTCTTCCATACGGACGATCCTTGCTCTCTCAGCGCAGATGGGGTGGCACATTCATCAGATGGATGTGAAGACTGCGCTCCTCAATGGAGTTATTGAGGAAGAGGTGTACATAGAGCAGCCTGAAGGTTTTGAGATCTTCAGCAGTGAGTCGCATGTGTGCCGACTCAAGAGAGCACTGTACGGGCTGAAGCAAGCACCTCGTGCTTGGTACACTCGGATAGACAGCTACTTCACGGGGCTTGGATTCTCCAAGAGTGAGGCGGATCCAAACCTGTACCAGATTGTGGTGGAGGGGAAGCTGTTGATCATCGTACTGTATGTAGATGATCTGATTTTGACTGGCGACGAGCAGCTGATACTTTCATGCAAGGAGGATCTTGCACGAGAGTTTGAGATGAAGGACCTGGGCATCCTTCATTATTTCCTGGGATTGGAGATTTGGCAGCGCAGTGGAGGACTGTTTGTTTCTCAGGGCAAGTATGCCCGGGAGATTCTGGAGAGGTTCAACATGCAAGGTTGCAAGCCTGTTGACACTCCTCTTCCTGGTGGTTGGAGGAAGGAGGATGCTACTTTAGCGGAGGTAGTGGATGCCACTATCTATCGACAGTTGGTGGGGTCGCTTATGTATCTGGTCAATACACGACCCGATATATGCTATGCAGTTAACCAGCTTTCGCAAGCTATGGTTAAGCCTACCAAGCTCTTTTGGAAGGCGGGCAAGCATGTATTGCGATATATCAGGGTCTATGGTACAGACAGGAGGATGGAGTGAAGCTTTCTGGCTTCACTGATGCAGATTGGGCAGGGAGTCCAACGGACCGGAAGAGCACTTCTGGAGGAGTTTTCAGCATTGGGTCGACAGCAGTTTCCTGGTACAGCAGGAAGGAGAGATCCGTGGCACTCAGTTCAGCAGAGGCCGAGTACATGGCAGCAAGTTTGGCTGCATGCGAGGCTATTTGGATGAGGAAGATCCTCGCAGGTTTGTTCAGGTTGCATTTGGAGCGTACAGTGATCTACTGTGATAACCAGAGCTGCATCAAGCTCTCGGCTAATCCAGTTTTTCATGATAGGTCCAAACATATCGACATCAGGTACCATCACATCAGAGATTGTGTTCAGCGGAGGATCATGATGCTTTCATATGTTCCCACGGAGGATCGGGATGCCGACATCCTGACGAAGGCGCTCACCAGGAGCAAGTTCGAATTCCACAGAGGCAGGATAGGGATTGCAGATAATCCATATCTTGCTGAGAGGGAGTGTTGAGAATGCAGTAAGATGATGGAGCTTAGTGAAATGAAGTCGCCTTCACTAAGTGGGCCCGCAGGCAAATTCTGGCGCAAAGTCTATTTTTAGACTATGTCTATTTTTAGACACACGGAGCATAATTTGGGAATTCTACTTGGAGATTCTTAAAGTATGCGACATGTCGGTAAAAATAGATGAGACCCTTATTTTTAGGACCCGGGCTATTTTTAGGCTGATCTCCTAAAAATATGGAAGTCAAATATTATTTACCCTTAATAATATTTTGACTATAAACAGCAGTTTACTCTCTTGGCGCACTTCAGTTTGAGTCATGGAGGTGGCTCATGCAACTGACACAAGGAATCATGTGGTTCCTAGGGTTTGATGTCATCTTGCATGGTTGGCTTCGGTTAGACTTCAGTGGCAGGAGTTTTGGAGGAGTTAACGGGACAGATAGTGGAGTTGTGTTCTGTTTGTTTTAGTTGAACTAGTTGGGATTAGTTAACTAACTAATCAACTAGATATGAGTGGAGTAAATTAAATAATATTTAATTTACTAAATATTAACTCATTAGTCAACTCAAGAACACTTCAGTTCACTACATTGCATGATCAGTTCAGTGGAGACCAGTGGAAGAGGTAGATGAAAGGGTGAGTAAAGATATCAGTTGGTAGATTTGTTTTGCATGAGTTTTGCATTACACTTGGAGGAATTGTCCATGACAATTACGCAATCAAGGGAAGGGGATTCGAACCTTGAACCTCTTCATATACAGGCCATGATTGCGCAATAGAGGCAAGGCAGTTAGTGGTGTGTTTTGAACTCGAGACTTGTTCAAAACCAAGCTAGATTGTGAGTAACTTCATGAGAGAGTACTGAGTACTTGTGAGGAGTATTGTACTTGTTTGGTTACTTGATTTCTCCATTATAATATACACAATAGCTGCGGGGTTTTCAGCTATAGGCTTTCCCCATACATACTGAGTTAATGTGTGATTGATTTGATGTGAGATTGCTTTTGTTATTTCCGCATGTGACAATTAATTGTAGAAGAAGGTTATGTGTTATGTATGCAATTCGAAATTGATATATGACCAGGTTAATCTTCAGTGAATAAGTGATTTATTCAGCTAATTTCTACAAAGAGTGCATTTACTATGTCATTAATAACATTTGAAACCATAGATAGTTCCACCTCCTCATTTTCAGCATAAATACTGCATTCAAACTCATTATATGGGGCCATTTGATGACTCTTTTGAAGTAATACATAGTTCTGCTAAGATTGAAAATAAATTGATGTACTGGAACCTATGGATGTTTTGACCTATTTGTTGATGGAGAAAGCTCTGTCATTGGATCCCTGAGCTTAGCTGTTGGTGAAGTATTCTAAATTGTTGATGCTTTTCCTATTTTCCATTATGTTTTCATCATTTTCTTGCTTATAGTAGAGTAAAAATTTAGGCAAAGAAATGTCTCCTAGAAGCACCTTAGACCTGTTTACTCTTCACTTTCTTCATGTTTTCATCTGCTGAAGGTTTTATTAAGTAGTTTGACTGCTTTTCAACCCTCATGCTTTTTTATTTCTTAAATAGTTCAATACAGTGGCCTCAAGAATGATTTATGGTTTTCCCTGCTTGCTCGTTGCTTTTTTAAAAAGTGTTTTTGAAATCTCCCTTCAAAGTACCATTGTCCAAAGTCTGCCAAAGAGGTTTGTTTTGATCATACTCTTTGTACTTGCTCAAATAATTGTTTTGAAGGTCTTTATAACTGCAATCACAGATGTTTAGGAGTTTCCTCTTCTATGAATGTAGTTATTTGTGAATCTTGAATGTTTTCTTATCCTTGAAAGTGAAATATTTGATGAAATAGAGCGTTCCTTGACTCTTAGATTTCATTTTGAAAGTTTGTCTTGAAATTTTTATTTGCTGAAGTGTGATTTGTAGAATTCATGGTTAGCCATGTCTATAAAATACTTCTTCATGTTCAAATGATGCTTTAAGTCCCTTTGTTGAAAAGTACATATAATTAAGGATTCTTAACTGCCGCTAGTTCTACTTTTCATTCTAAACCCCTAATGTTCATTTCATTTCACCTGAAAACTTTGTAGATCCAACAGCCAAGTTAGATTTTCCCTTTGATACCCCTAATTCATCTACAAAATTGTTACAAACTTCCATTTGACTCTGTTGCCTAATGAATTAGATATTTCCATTTTCTATCTATGCTGCCTAGATCATCATGTCCCACAAAACAATCAAACAAATTCATGCTTAATAACTACCTAAAATCAACCTTTTTCAAGCAAAAAAGTCATATCTTTGCAAATATATTGAGAGTTCCCTCTTTGAGACTAGGAGGGCTAGATCCTAGAGCTTTAAAGACTGGTTTATATGTTGCCTTGTCACTTGGTTTGTCAATCGGCCAAATCACAGGATCCCAACACCAACTTTTTAGCTAAAGTTGAAGGCACTGTTCTAGTGATAACTGGAAATACCGTAGGAATCTATGTTTCTTTCATTGTTTCCTTCTCCTGGACAAGTTTGTCCATCTAAATCTCCATTTCCTTAACCTAGGCTGTCAACTGAAGAATAAATTAATCATGTCATCTTTTCACTTTGTTCTTGTATGACTTATTTTGATTGAGGATGTTCACTTTGAGGAAGTTTGAGTTGTTTCCTCAAGGCTACTATATCTTCATTTTTCTTCTTCACCAATAATTCTGCTGCTTTGATATTAGCTGGGTCATATCCCACCTGCAACACTAGTTCTTCTAAGGCTTTTATTCTTAGATCCTTGGCATACAATGAGGCTTTGTCCAACTTCATCTGATCTTGCATGTTGGAAATGGTGTTTTGGAGCTTCTGAGCACTCATGGCTTTGTTTACGACAATAGAATATAACATTTTAGAGGTCTTTCTATGGAACTCAATTCTATCAAGAGCATGGATCCTATCTGTCTGGACTTCCAAATCAACTTTCTTATAATCTGCCACTGTCTTTGGAGATTTGACTGTGGGCTGTAACACTGACATGATTAGATTTTGATTAGAATAATCCAATGCAAAAATGAGCCTGTTTTGCACACTTGGATTCTGTTTGAGATATTGAGAATAAATATTATTCTTTATTTCTTCATTCCTCAGTTTAATCTACTTATATTTTTCTTTGATATCCAAATCCTTTTCCTCAATTGTCTGTGAGGAAGAGGCTTCCATGCTTTGTTGTCTTTCCATCAATTGTGTGTCTTCATTGTTGATTTGTTCTTCATTTTGATTTTTAGTAGTTGGCTTATTGATTATCACAGTAGCAACATTTGTCTCTGAATAATTTTTATTGGTATTTAAAAGCTTTGTTTCTTCCACATCAATTGTTACTTTTCCTTTACCTGCTGAATCTAACTTGGGAATTTTGTTATATATGAGCTTGAACTTTGTTTCAGTTGTAGCTTCTGCCACATAGGCTCCTTCTTCCCTTACTCTTTTAGTGGACTTTTCTAGTTGATTTGTAGTCTCTAAGGTATGACTAGTATTACCTTTGTTCACTGCATCTGTTAAAGTGTTTTCAGTCCATTCAATCTGATTTGCAAACTTTTCTATTTCTGGTTTTGCTTCATGGATGAAGGGTGTTAACTTGAATTTAACCCTTAGCTTACTCAAGATCTCTTGTAGATCATAATTCCAAGGAAAACTTTCTTCAAATTTATATTCCAATAACTGATTTTCTGCTTCTTTCCCTGCATCCCTATGATTACATATGAATGGCCCTATCTGATTCTTTAGTTTGAATTGGGTTTTCTTCTTAGCTACCATGAAATTTATGGAATCAGAGTTTAGGATCTGCCTGATATACTCCAAGGCAAATATCCTCATTGAAGGATGTTTGGGTAACTTATAAGGTAACAATTTTGACCCAAAGACTCTGATCTCAATATATTTCTCATACAAATACCAGTCACCAAAATTAATCTGCTCTGATAACTGCAATATCTTTTTCATTCCTTCATTTATTTTTGGCTGCTCTGCTTTGGTTAACATTGTGATCACTGGATGTAAAAATAGCTCTGAAAATTCTTAATATGTGAAATATGTACATTCTTTCCTGAGCAAGGATGTCCAAAAAATGACAGCTAGAGGATTTCCCTCTATGTCAAGTTTTTGGACAGTAACTGGAAAATTATCTGATTGGAAGTATAAAAACATATGGAAAAGGTAGGAGGTATATCTAAACACTCCCTCAATTTGCAAATTTATCAATTGATAATGAATATTAACAGCAATGAAACCAGCATAATCAAATATTACTGATGGGGGCTGACCTGGGGAGAAAGTGGATAAGAATCCCAAGATGGACACATATGTGTGTTCATTAGTAAAATATCCAAGGATGAAGGAAAGCATGGAAATCACATGTCTTGAACCTTCAGGGAATTTAGCAGTAGAATATGGGGGATTTAGCTTAGGAATTTCTACATGCAAAGGCATAAATGTCTGAAAAATCGTAAATCTCTTGGGAAAATCTAGGCCAATATATAACTTGGTGAGGGCCTCTATAGACAAAGGGACTACTTGGGGGTCAGGTTGAAGTTGTAACATCTGGTTAATTAATTCTGTAGTAATGGTAAAAATCACTTCTTTTTTTGCATTTACAATGGCTCTTTGCTCAGGAACATAATACTGCTGACACAATCTAATGACCTCCTGACATGGGTGAATTAATGGGACAACATATTTGGGCAAATGAGATTCCAAAATATGGACCTCTTCTTCATTATCTAATGAATTTTCATAGCACCAGTTATGTATATCTAGCAGGTTAAATTCAATAATGGGATCTACTATCTTATAATCAGTATCAGCTAGTGGGATGTGTTCAATATCAACAACAGGTGGTTGAAGAGGATTTACAACAATAGCAGTATTTGAATTCATGGCAGGGGTTGGTTTAGGTACTTTGGAACCTTTAGGCTTGATAAATCTCTGTTTTTTAGGCATTTTGGGCTACCTCTGAAATTTTAGACAGTTTGCAGAAGTAATTTGTTTTAGCAGAGGATTTCTTGGACAAATTTGGCAAAGTATAGATTTTTCTTTGGGCTTTCTTTCCAATTAGGTCTATGAAAGAGGTTTATAGGCTTTCAACTGGTTTTAAAACAAGAAACAAGGGTTTCTTGAGTATCTTACTGAGAAATAGGGCTTAAAGTCTCCTAAAATAGGTTATAGAGGCTTAGGATACTTGCAGAGGTTTTTTGGTTTGATTTAAAGCTTGAAACAGTTCATCAAGTTGTGAAAACTTACAAATTTCTTCAAAAATTGTGCGCAGTAGAGAAACAGGGTTTCTAGAATAAATTTGATAGGGTCTGGCCTGTTTTTGGGGATTTTTGACAGTTTTTATCAATTGATTTTAAAATTCTAAGTGTGTTTTTTCTTTTAAAGGCTTTAAAAATTACTTGCAGGCTCAAATTTCAGAAAAATACTTGTTTGTATGCATGTATTTGGGCTTCGTAATGATTTCTCAAGTTTTTTGTATGAAACAACAACTTTTGTAAAACTTTTGAAGCAATATTTGCGGTCTTCAAAGGTCATAGGGTAAATCTTTGCGGGCTTTTGGTATGAAAATGGCGAAAAATGGCTGCAAAAGGATGTTTTACAGTCAGGAAGGCTTGCACAGAGCTTAGGTTAATGCACAGAAAAGGTAAGGAATGAATTACATTTCCAATGTTTTATTATGAATTTTGGGGCTAATGGGAAATGGCATTTAATTGCAGTCACATCGGGCGGGAAATGGCGGTTTCAGGCCTCAAAGGATTGAAACAATTAGTGGTTATTGCGCTGCATTATGGCAGTAAGCGGTTTTGGATTGAACCCATGCAATCCAATAAGTAAAGGGCACGTGGAGGAGAGATACAATTGTGAAACCACCCATTTTGCGTAGATTTGGAGCTTGGGTGATCACACAACTTTTCAACGCGATATTGTGTTTCAGCCGTTGGATCCGAGCTTTGAATGCAAACGGTCTAGATTGGTTTGGGAGTTACATTGAAATGGGAGTGGGGCCAGGGTGTTTTCATATGCAGCGGGATATGACTTTAAACTTTATAACAATGTGTTTTTAATAATGTTTAAAGTTCGGGCATTATGAAAATAGGTGGGGGGTAATGTTTTATGCGTTAGTTAAAATAATTCCAAATGTTTTAATTATACATGTGGGTGTGGTATTATATATTATATAGTTTTTCAACATTGAATAGTTGTTTAAAACTAGAGGGGAGGGATATTCGCATATAGATATGTTTAGACCAGAAGGAAAATTGGGTGGGGTTTTTATATTTGCGCACATGGGATATAAAACTTTGATCTAAACTTTAAAATGGTGGGTTAAGGGAGTTATTTTAAATATAAGGGGATTAATAACATATGGATAGGTGTAGTTAGGATATGGATAGGTGTAGTTAGGGATTTAATAAAATAAGTTAGGTGATAATATGAAAAAGGGTAGTAAAATGGAAACAAAACACATGTTAATCTCTAAGTAAAGTGTAAATCATAGACAAGGTAAAGCATTGTTGCCTTTTAATATTATTTCACTTATACTTAGGATAAATGCATTTTGAGGATTTTATGAATGATTTTGAAAGGGAATGAAGTTAATTATTTAGGATTTTATTTTTACTAAGTAAAAATGGGTTTTACTTAGGAAAAAGTGATTATGATTTATGAATGAAGGTTTAAATGCCAATGAATGTGGATAAAATGTAAGAATTCAATATTTTTAACTAACCAGTCATCGAGCTTTGGGTCTGGTCCCAAAAAAAGTCAGAGAAATGCTCTGAGCCTTTTTGACTGATAGTTTAGAATACTGAATACTCGTAGGAGAGGGGAAATTAGTGATTTTTGCCCAATGATGCTTTATTACATGATTTTTCAACTTCTTTCTACCTACCCAACTTTATTTATAACATTGTTTCTTCATTTTTGTAGGTGCATTTAGGCTTGCAACCTTAAAAAAAAAATCTTTCAAAGCATAAAACTATCTAAGTCTACCTTATTTCATCTGTTGGCTCGAGGGGTCCTGACCCAGGTTCGGAGGTTAAGGTTTGCCAACAAACCCCTATAATACTAGCCCTTTCGGCAGTGATTTTCTTGTGCAAGTCAAAGTCTCACCCGAAGCAATATGGGTGGGTGCTGGAACCAGGTTTCTGCACCCTGAGAGAGGATAGGTAAGCCAATCAGAGCTGCGTTTGGCTTTATAATGACCAGATCACCTATCTCAAAACCGGATCTATAGATCTCCTTCGCATTCACGTGCACAAGGTCAACTATACTTACTGTACTCAACAAATCATATAATTGTAAACAGTAGTGCAACATTACAGTTATTCTTTGCATAAAACATAACAGAACAGACCCAGATGCAGAAGAAACACTTAACATAGTACTTTCGCAGCTTAACACGGAATATGCATAACACATCAGCTATCAAAGATTCACATCAACAGTACAAATATATTCAACTATGCAACAACCTTTCTCATTCATTAATCCTTCAGTTCCTTATTACAATACCTAAACCCGACCTGCGCACACAGCAGGACTTCGAATCTATGCGCACATAGCCAGCAAGAGTCCTTTCCCCAAAAACCCAAATAGATCTACTAAGCCACAATTCACCTCAAGATCTCATCATATTCTTCCATTATAATTCAAAATTTACCTCTATTTATAACAATCTAGCCTAATCTTTCCTATGGTCTGCAAACTATGGTTTGAGAACTCTAGGTCTACCCTTTGACCCATTACAATGCTTTCGGGGCTTTGAACCACCCCAAAACCCCTGGGCTAGACTAATTATACTCAAAAATATACAAAATCGGACCAGTTTCACAGCTTGTAGGAGACCCTGTTCCAACAGTCCCCCAACACAATATTTTGAATTGTCCCAAGTCACGGGGGTGGTTTGGTCTCTACCTGCGCACATAGGGCATTGATGGTTGCGATTAGTGGAGGCAATTCTTCTTGACCCTGAACGGCAGCACTCTACGCGATGTCTATAAGATTCTGGGAGGTCAATCCTTCAGTAGCCGCGGTAACCCACCCTAATATATGGTTGAGTCACTTGATCGCACCATTGGTATCCTGTGACAGCTGGAAAGTGGCTTTGGGCCATGGCTTCAAGCATTTTGTGATGGCATGCTTCATTAATTGGAGATCCTCAATCATATCTCAGAGTGCGTTATTGATCTTCAAACGTGCGAGACGCTATGCAGGGACTAAGGAGGGCAAGGTAGCTTCGATCTGATCAAAATTAGCTTCCTTCTGTCATAAGTCCTATTTGAAGTTCTGAAGAACCGGGTTGAACTGGACCACTGTCTAGAGCTGCATGGCCGACTCGAGAAACTGAGTACCCTGAGTAAGCTATCCCGTAATGATGTTCGTAGCTTCTGTTACGAGCACAGCACGTTGGGCTCGTACCTTCGGAGGTGTGGCAGGCTATAATTGGACCTGTAATGTGGTGATTTGCTGGTCCATTTGGGTCTTGAGGATCTGTATTTCAGTTCTGGACACCTTTAGTGCTGCAACCGAGCCTTCTACTATAGTTCGGAGCGGAGCTATAGCTGGGAGCTCATCTAGGACCTCTGTGCCGAGTTGTTGGACCACTGTTTCGAGCTGCGCCGTCTGCGAGATAGCAAGGGAGACGTCTGCAGTCTGTCGTGCGATGATCAGCGTGGCCACATCGAGCTGTTGTTGCGTGGTCTGATCGTGACGATGGATCTCTTGAAGCATGGTAGTGTGGAAACCCTATAACACCTCGCGGGGCAGCTTTGCCGAGTCCATTTGCAGTCCCTTATCCACTAGAAACTGGGTGCCGACCAGGACAGTGCTAGGCAACGAATAAGCATGACTTTCATTTGCAGTTAACCCGGTACTGCTAGTAGGATGCAGCGTATCCCTCGTTTTCCAGAGGTCTCAAAGCTCAACCCGCATAGTGTCGATTGCAACCTTTTGTTGTGCTTCTATGGCTGCCCACTAATCCTCTATAGCCAGAGTAAGTGCGTCCATGATTTTCTCGAGATCACCATCAGTTAGCATGATCATTGCGTCATATTATGAGCGTTGGGCACACTGCTTTTTCTGGGGCCCCTTTATAAGCTCCCTGTGCCGCTTCATACCCCAGGGGGATGTATTATCCTTGTTAGTCAGCCCTTTCGTTCACAGGACTAGCTGCGAGTTGACTTTGTTAGCTCTGACAGTGATCTGCGGCAGTTGCGTAACATCTTTCGTGGCTGATTTCGAGCCCGTTTGGTTGGATCCTGCGATCATCCTAGGTTTGGAAGGGGCATTAAATTCCATCATATAGTTTTGACACCAATCCGTGCAGGGTTCGAAGTCAATTCTCCCTGCAGGGAGCTAGAGGGAAATTAGCTTATCAATTTCGGTGTCCCCAGACCCCCTCAACGCAATGTCTGCAGGCTCTAGAATGGTAAGCGCCGAAGCGTCCACAGGGTTAGGGGCTGCCATATTAACATAAGGAGCGGATCCAGAATTTGGAGACTCACAGGTACCAGAAGTGGGTTGATTGGAAATGAACAGAACGCTAAAGGTCTAGAAAATCATGCAGCAAAACAATACATCTAGATTACAGAGAAGATATGGAACCTTAGTCAGAGTTATCCTTTCTCCTTTATAGTGCCCGTGGCTATCCAATAGTAAGGTGAATGTTACTTGGAACTTACCATCAAGAAAACGGTGAAAACTCACAAGAAATTGCCTCATTAATTGCCAACCGCCTGTTTTCTGTAACGGTAATATTCCCTTTTTACCATAGTTCAGTGTTCTAACTGTCATCGTTCCCACCCTATGGCCTTCCCATGGATCTACTAACCTTGGATGAAGCATCCATGCAACTTGCACATCCTGAATTATAGCCGAAGTAGGGTGTGTTGTAATGTGATTCAGTTGCATCCTAAACAACTTGGCAACCGTGTGCATCTCGTCCAGTTCCGAGTTTGGAATAGTTAGGGGATCATCCTTTCCTTCCATTGGGCTGAGGCTACAATATTCAACCATGTGTGGTACCTACGTTCCCCATGATTCAGATGCGATGTACAGGCGTGGTCTACCTAATTCAAGGCGTCAGTTTTCTGCAGAGTTGTGTCAAGTGCTCATGTGCCATCCACCATCCTGAATTTTCGCAGAAACTCATTCTGCAAAGTCTCCCAATGGTGAGTGCACTGATGTAGCTCCACGTCTAAATACCATGCAGTTGGATGTAGTCTTAGAGCATGGATAAAAAGGTGGACCCGTTCTTTTAGGGTTCTTTTGCACCACTGTGTTTCCCATGCGAGCAAATATATGTGTGGATCTTCTGACCCAATGAAATTTTTGATCTGTCTCACAGCTAGAGCTTCAAATCGCAGGATCATCTTATCCCGACATTCCTCCCAATTTCGGAATACCTTCCCATGCGTATCCCACCAACGCGCTGGGCTATCTTAAGGGCCCATAGCCTGCATCCCTTGGGAACTTCCGCTTCGAATGCGCGTAAAATTCCTTAATGTTACCTGAATCCCCAAAGTAGGGCAGGTCTCTTACCTCGGAGGAGATGTAGCGGAATTTCCTTGTGACCCGAAGACATCGCAGCACCGAAACCTTATGCAACCGGCCTTTCCAATTCTCTAGTTCATTATCTTTTTCCCAGCAGAGTACTCCTTCCACTATGGGGCTAATCTAATCTTCGTCCTGCATAGTCAACTTGTAAATGTGATCTACTTCCTCCTCATCGCGCGCTGTCCATGTATACCGCGCACCTTCCGCAGGATCCAACGGTACTATTACTCGTGTACCGTTATTTTCAAACACCATGCTTCACGTTTTGAGATTGATAACACCCCCCATATCTATAGCCCAGTCCAGTCCTAGGAGCATAGGGTAGGGGTCCGCATCTTCTATGATTTCTGTTACCTGAAAGTTAGCCTGGGCCTTTACTCCTGCGATATCTACCATGATTTTTGGCAGCCTTCCCAGAGGGATGATCTTCTGTTGATTCACCATGCCCAGCTGGATGGTGGACCATTCGAACTTAGGTTCTCCCATTCATTGCCATGTTTGTTTAGGTAACACGTTTGCATATGATCCAAGGTCCAAAATAACCTGATCCATCTCATAGTCACCAGTGTACACAGTCAACCGCATTTCTCTTCCAGTGTGTTTTTTATACTGGTATAGTTTGTGTACATCATTCGTCCTTGGGGCCGGATCGATCCGCACTGCGCAGTAATTCATTAATGCCTGAAGGTTATCTATAGCCTTTGGGTTACGTAGTAGCTTCATACATGCCTGCAGGAAGGGCTCGACCCCCTCATCTATCTTGGGGTGTGTTGGTACCTGCATAGTAGTTTCTTCTTCCTTAGCGAAGTCCTAGCCAGCTGTGGCCATTGTTTCTTGTCCCTTTTGCACATTCGATCCTTCTTGATGGGTCAGAGGATCCATGGCAGCCTCTTCCTTTGGTCCCTAGGTGGCCATCCCACTGCGTGTTATGACTTTCACTCTTGGGTCCATGTTCCTTAGCTCGGCTTTAACTCTCTGCACATTCTGCGTAGGGGTGGGCTGCTTTTCCTGCATTTTTGTTATTAATATTGGGCAATCTTCGATCACATGGTCCAGTTGTCTGCAATATTGGTAGGATTTCCGTGTAGGATTTGGGTAGTGCCTAGCAAAGTGCCCAGCTTCTCCATAATTATAGCAGATTAGTTGTCCACGTCCTCGACCTGTGCTTCCTCCCTGACCTCCTCCCCTGCCCCTTGCTGGAGAGCCACCAAAGTTCATGAGAGATCTAGGTGACACAGGGTCTAATTGTACCCTATACAAGTTTCCTCGATCTATCATCAGATCATAATTTCGACAGTTCTTCTCACCGTGTCCTATCGACCGGCAGAACCTACACCATTGTTGCTTCAGTTCTGGGACATACGCTCCTAGCCAAGGGCAATGGTTCGTATCGTGCAGCCCTACTATGTAGCATTCATCGCACCATAACGCAGATCCGCTTGAGCCTGGACGCACTAGGTTAGGTTCTCCTGTTTGTATGTAATCTGTCAATAGTGGGCAGTGATCCTTCGTATGGCCAGATACCCGAAATCGTATGCACCATACATTTGTGATGGCTCATTTTCCTTGTTCCTTTCACAGGTTCTGAATTTCCATGTGCATAGCTCTGAGTTGCTCCTAAATTTGTTGTACTCCTAACGAAGTATCTTCTCAGGGCGTAGCTTCTAGTTTCATAGCGACTTCCACAGCTTTTTCCTGTGACTCGAAGGTTTGGTGACTCATTGGTATGCGCAGGTGAGGCAACAACATAGCGATGAACCATTCCATATGTTGTCGATCGTCATACTCAAATCCTCCTTCCCTGATTGCTCTCTTTAGTCATTGATCAACCTCCCATACAGACTCTGACACTCCTTGCTTGAATTCCTTCACATCTGCTACTAACTGAGAGTATGATTTTGGCTTTAGGAACTGTTTCTTCAGAGCATCATTAATATCTTGAATAGATGCATTCCCATTCTGAGGTATGTATCGCATATACCAGTCCAAAGCTCTTTCTTTGAATGCTAGGGACAGCTACACCCTCTTCACTATATCACTTGCCACATTTTGCGCAGTCCATACGGAATCTGCAACAAACCAAAATTGGTCCATATCCTCATATCCTACCCCCTTGAAGGTAGGTAGTTTCAGGTGCGCAGCCATATCACTATTTGGAAGAGGTGGTGGTATGGGTGAATTCTTACCTTTGCACGGCCTGGATGGCGATGTAGCTGGGGGGATCTGCACAGCCATTTCTCGCAGAGGGCTATAGACAGATCTTCCCCCTTCAAGGTTGGTTTGATATTATTTACCACTACATTTTGTGCTCTCGTCTGAATCTGAGGTCATTCACTCGGTGTGACTACACAGAATACTCTTCTCGCACAGTAACATCTTAATTAGTAGGGGTAATGTCTTCAGAAACTTGCCCCGGAAACCTTTAAAGAATCTTCGCTCTGCTTCGGAGTAGGAGACAAACTGCTCAATGGAAAATTTTGTAACAAACCCTCCTAGCACACTGTCCATCCAGTGATCCACTATGAGAGTGATGGTATTATCAGTCCTTTCCAGCTGCTAGATCAGCCCTGGAGTCCACTAAGTGACTTGTTCGTCCTTCCAACACTTCTAGAACTCTATGAGCCTTACCAACCACTCCTGAAGCTCGATTGAAAATGTCACAAATAAAATTTGATAGCTTTCCGTAAGAATGTACCTGTCTTTCCAATTTTCTGTTGTTAACCTCGTGCTGTGATTTTATTTTATCGCAAATTCCTGAATCTACTTTTCGAACCACTCTTCAATTTACTTCCTCTCAGGCTTCCAGTACTCTCTTGTCATTACCTGATCCCTCTCTCAAAATTCTCCCGGTCCCGACAACAGAACCATTTGTTGGCTCGAGGGGTCCTGACCCAAGTTCGGAGGTTAAGGTTTGCCAACAAACCCCTATACTACTGGCCCTTTCGGCAGTGACCTGCTTGTGCAGGTCAAAGTCTCACTCGAACCAGTATGGGTGGGTGCTAGAAGCAGGTTTCCACACCCTGAGAGAGGATAGGTAAGCCAAGCAAAGTTGCATCCAGCTTTATAATGACTAGATCGCCTATCTCAGAACCAGATCTATAGATCTCCTTTGCATTTACGTGCGCAAGGTCAACTATACTTACTGTACTCAACAAATAATATACTTCTAAAACAGTAGTGCAACATTATAGTTATTCTTTGCATAAAACATAACAGAACATACCCAGATGCAGAGGAAACACTTAACACAGTACTTTCAGAGCGTAACACAGAATATGCATAACACATCAACTATCAAATATTCACATCAACAGTACAAATATATTCAACTACACAACAACCTTTCTCATTCATTAATCCTTTAGTTCCTTCTTACAGTACCCAAACGCGACCAGTGCACACAACAGCAGGGTCTGCACACAACAGGACTTGGGATCTCCGCGCACACAGCTAGTAGGAGTCCTTTCCCCAAAAACCAAAACAGATCTACTAAGCCACAATTCGCATCAAGATCTCATCATCTTCTTCCCTTATTATTCAAAATTTCCCTCTATTTATAACAATCTAGCCTAATATTTCTTATGGTCCACAAACCATGGTTTGAAGACTCTAGGTCTACCCTTTGACCCATTACAATGCTTTTGGGGCTTTGACCCACCCCAAAACCCCTGCGCTAGACTAATTATACTAAAAAATATACAAAATTGGACTAGTTTCGTAGCTTGTGGGAGACCCTGTTCCAACATCATCTGAGGGCTCAGATTAAACTGTTGAGCTTCTCATTATTTCTCTACCTATATACTAATTTGTCAAGTTTAAACTATTTGAAAAATCTTTATTCTCTATCTAAAAAATGAAATTGAAAGCATGAAAAGTTAAGATTAAACTGTTTAACTGATCATGGATTATGGCATTTATTGACACTCTGGACATAATCATTATACTTACAGTAAAAGTAAA
>CM076573.1:103880141-104047620 GCA_034641835.2 Pinus albicaulis | reverse complement strand
GTTATATGAACCAATCCACGATGAGGGAGAGTGATGCAAGCCTAGAGCTTGCAATACCCAGGAACTTTAAACTCTGTTCATATGCAAATGCATCATCTTAACCTCCCAATAAAACTCCATGAGTTGAGGCAATCTCAATTTATTATGCAAAAGTTTATCTTTCAATACCTTTATAATTTAAACTCTTCTTGGAATTAAGTTTCAATCTTCAATGCATTCTCAACTCACTCAATCCAACATCAGTCCCACAATAGCATTTAAATTTACCTTACATATTCAGACCAAATGCCAATAACCTCTTATTCATCATATTATGATTTATAAAAACCATTTTCTCATCACACAAGGTTCTTCAGCTACATTCCCAATGTTTCAACACCCAAGTCCCTCTCTTCAACGCGCCTGACTCAACATTTTGAGATTTAAGAAACCCCAATTTGTATGTGTCCATTATTTAACACATTTTAATCATCGATTCTGCTTTTCAACATTCGAACCAGTGTAAAAATACACAACCAATAAACATACAAATACTCACCTTCACCGCTTTGCGCTCTCAACATTGAATCTGGTTCACCAATCATTAATGTGGCGCTGCCTTCACTTTCCTGCATCGCACTATCAGACCATTTGAATTTCTTTCTCTACACCTTCATGAGATCATACAGTCCTCTTTCTAGACTTCCAACTCAGCATTAACACAGTTAACACATCAATCGACTTTCAGCAACATATTCAAGTTACCTCCGCAATACTTTGTACATTCAATCAACTCCAGCAAACAGCGTTTTCACAATTCATCCTTTGTCATATCGATTTCAGGCTTTGTTTAAAATCGAATGTCAACAAATAACTGCGCGCCTCCTCCTGTTTCCAGATATTGATTTCCAAACGTTGTTAATATCTCTGCGCTAAAGATTCTGCTTTCCATTTCATCCATATTTAAAATGGACTCCAGCCAGCAATCTGCTCCAATCTTTGTCAACGTCTTTTTCTAAGGTATTCACTGGTTCTAATTATACGTCTGGTTAAATATCCATTTGTTTCACTGTTCGATCACAATTTCAGTTCACATTAACTCAGTTCAAACATACATTAACCGAATCGATCCTTAACTTTTGGTTAGGTTGAAGATCGCCCTCAGCAAACTTATGAATTGTTTTCAACAGATTCAAATCACATTAAATTACCTCTGTTCCTCTTACAACTCGCTTTTGAATCGAGTCATCGCATTTCAAACTCAGATCTGCGCCCTTCACACATCGATTCCATAATTGAAGACTTATCGCCCCCGTTTTCCCACGTCAACCGGATATTTAAACTTTATTATGGCTTCTGCAAGCAATCTTTTTCTATGACAATCAGTTCATGTAAGATTAGAATTCAAAACCGAGTGCCCACAGAATATCGATCCATGTATATAGTCGAATAGCCAGAACGATTCACAATTTAATCAACACAGTTTCAATGCTTGCTCTGTGTTCATTGCTGCGCAAACTACTTTGCCAATTTGCTATGCTAATCAGACTATTTCACAACCATTTAAAACTGTATTTAATTGGATTTCAAACAAAGTTTGAACCACAACTCTGTGCCTTTTCCAGCGCTTCCAACAAATTGCATATCGATATAAATTCCATCGAATTACCCAACATACTTAATCGATCTCTGCAGATAGCAATTATAATATGGGTCCACTAATTAACATAGAACGGCGCTTTCAATACAATTCTTCACACAGAGAATGCAGGCTTAATTTCATGCTAGACATTTCCACTAACAATTATTTTTAATTCTCTCACTCGCATCACCATTGTAGTCAATAACATTAGTGAGCTTTTCATTAATGCATTCGACCTTCATCACTTTCTGAATTGAATTTGTAATATAAAACTTGAGAGAGAGATATAAAATCGAATCTCTATTCCACAGATACATACAATTCATTACAACCTAATTTCGTTTTATTCATTGAACACATCAATCCAATCTCACGTGAACTCAATACTGGACATACAGTAAAAAAATCAAAAGCTGTATTGACACACAAAACACTTACAATACAATTCTTTCCTTGGCCTGGTTTTCAGTTATTTGGCCCTTTACAATTACCGGAGGCTTCCAAATAGAAACTCCTTCACTGCTCACACTCTACTCACTCACACACCTCATGCCTTTGAGGCTTTGCTGAATTTATACAATTTTTAAAATGATCTAATTAAATGCTCAATCCCCTTAATATCTCAACAATTCCTATTATATCTCAACATCCCTAAAAGATAGATTCTTATCCCTAAGACTTAGAAACTAATTCCAACTTAGGCTCCATCATTAATTCTAAATAATCTAGAAACTAATTTCTCTCACATTTACAAATTCTCACAAATAATTAATCACTCAAAATAATATTAATATTTACATGAAATTTAATATTTCTTCAAAACATGAAACCCCCTAGCTTAAATAAATTACAAGGTGTTTTTCGAAGCTAATGCTCCTGCATCATAGAGGGATCCATCTAAGTCATGGTAGTGAGCTAAGGTGTCCAGAAGAATCAACTCGAAGAAAACTCAAACAAGACACATGAATAACTTCTGAGGAATTTTGTTACAAGACGAATGAAACATATGGAAAGGTATTCATCAGCAAATGGGAAAAAGTATACCTCGAGGAAAACCTCTCGAAAGAAACTCACTAGACCCTCTCGAAAGAAACTCATTAGGCCTTATCAAAGAAAACTCGTGAGGAGAACTCATTAATAACTTTCAATATGAATGTTGTGATATAAGAAATCTCAACAAGGACTAGTCTTGAAAGAAAGAGTTATTTATGGTAATGAGTGAGATATGTGAGAGTTAAATCTGAGATGGTATCTCATGATGGGAAAAGGTAATGGAAAAAGAAACGATTTTTTTTAAAACGAATTTCTCTAGTAGCTCATTGTGTTTGCAAATAAATAGTTAGAATTCAAATGAATAATGATTTAAGAATTAACCAGCCTTATTTTTCCAAGGAATGTCTTTCTACTGTGAATTTTACCCAAATTTATTTACTTGCTCACATAGCTTCCAGCTCGAATGCTTGATCTTATGGATTATCTTCTACCAGTGACACTCAAAATTTAATTACACTAATAAGAGAAGTGTAATGTTATAACCAATCTAATATATTTTCAAAACAAAGGAAATATATAACAAAGAACTTGTACAAATTTAAAATTTTAATTCAAAGAAAAACTCATAAAAATTAAAATTCTAATGAATGAGTGAAAACTTCCATGAACATGTCTAGAAGCATATTTTATAATGATTTCTTTAAACCATTATTTTCCATAAAATTAAGAGGTGCATTTTTCTCTTATTCCACGTTGGCAATACAGAAAAAAAACAAGCCAAAAAACAATATAAACTAGACTAGACCTACTCCTACTCTAATATAATAGGGGAGATTAGAAACAAATGAATTTGTACTTCCAATGGAGGCATTCCATTAGTTTTATTTATGTACATGTGTAAATATAAAAAATTACTATCATGTAAAATGATTACCAAATTATTAAAATAAAATTTAATCCTAATATGTACATCAATTTTTAATAAATTCAGTAAAATAAATTTATTTACAAGATATTTGTCTTGAAATTTCTCTATCCATGTTCCTATAGAATCATAAAAATCAAAATCTATCTTTGTTGATGATTGGAGAAGATCCAAAGGACATGATAACAGAGGAAATTCAAATAATTTACCCTTAAATGCTTTGGCCTAAAGAGACAAATTATTACTATGTACAAAAGAAAGAAAAACATTAGAAATCTTCTTTAGATTTGACATTTCCAAACAATTGTCACATGAATAATGAAATATTGAATGGAAATCCAATGAATCTTTCAAAATATTTTCAGATATATTATATAGTTGGCTTGATTTTAAGGTTACTCTTTCAAGTGTCAAATTTTGTTGAGAATATATTTCAGAAGATAAAATATGCTCGCATGCTATAAGCATCAACTGTAAATAAAAAAAATTGAAGTGTTTGATGCTCATAGTTTAGGCTCTTAATTTTATTTTCATTAATTAACACACTTGACAAGAGATCAAGGGTTGACTACTTAACATGTTAGCATAAAATGTTAAAAATTTGAAATATAAAATTTGAGTAAAGATCTAAAACAAACCAAAATAAATGAAGAAAGAATAACAAAATTACATCATTTACATTAGCGTTACAAGATGGATTAATAGGGAAACTCAGAGACCAAAAATTATTTTCAATCTTAGAATTTCCACTAGAAGTGATTTCCAACAAGTTTCCAAGTGAGTATTAGAATGTGTTTCATTCGAAACTTGAAAACCAGACTCATCAAAATGATTGAATAAAAAATTGCATTTCTTCAATGGAAATAAACACAAATCATGTAAATCTACTAGATTGAAATATTCCTTTGGACGCGATTCACTCTGTAAAGGATGAGAATATGTGCCATTAATATCATGATATTTGTCAAATATAGCTTATTTTTCTTGATAATCACACATTTGATTTAAATATACAACACCATTAAAAGGATACGAGAGAGATTCATAAATGACATTAATGGGAAAAGAACCATCACCCAAACAAGTCACATTCTCAAAGGAATAAGAACTAGTTGAGGGAAAGGTTTCAAGAGGAAGATTGGTAGAATCATTATTTAATGCATTCAAATTTGAAAAAAGTTTCAGATACAAAAATTAATGATTGCAAGAATATAATGAATTAGATGATCGCTGAAATTTTTCGTCATTATGATTTTCAACATCATTGATAAAATTATAATTTTGACTTAATGAAAAACTTTCAATTGTGGAACTAGAAACTAGTTCTAAATTTACCTCTAAGGAAGAAAGATTAACATGTTCATTAGTTAGATCTTATTCTTGATTTATTTTTATTTGAATTTCTTTTTTTTCACTACAGACATTAGGAAATATTTCAGTTGCATTTTCAGATTTCAAATTTATATGCGTACAATCCATTTCAGGAATCTAAAAGTGGGTGAAACAATCTCCTAGACACTGTGGTTGTAATATATCTTCAAGTTTATTTATGGGCTTAGTAAAATCAGATTCATAATCAAGATTAACAAATTAATTTGAGGCCTCTTGTTCATCGTCATTTGATTTAGTATGTTCATAATTATAAGGAACAAGAGAAGTAAAATAGTTAATCAAATATTATTTTGAAGGTAATTCACCAAGATGGAATCTATAGGAAAGTGACATGAATCTAGCGTAAAATTTCTCAAGAGATTCATCTACATGCATGGAAATATTTTCAATCTCTAAACACAAATCTTCATAATTGTAACTATGATGGGATGATAAAAATGCCTTCATAATGTTGGGGTCCTGTGATTTGGCAGAATGGCATACCAAATGACAAGGAAACATCAGAACCACTTTGAAATCCTAGGATCTAGACCTCCTGGATTCAGAGAGGGATCTCTCTATATGTGTTTTCAAAGGATATGTCTTTACGGCTTATGATATGATATTAGGCTAGTTATGAAGTACAAGGAGTTTGTTTCTCTTTTGGTTGGGAATCATTAAATGAGAAGGTCATGTGAAGTGAAGAAGGAAACAAGTGGAATGATGTTTTAGCATGGGAAGATAGGTCAAAAAACAGTGCTAAACCATTGGGCTATGGATTCATAAAAGGGTTTACTTGCACAAAAAATATTCAAGGGTTTTCAAAGGGAAAGTCATTTATATCAGAAGATATTTTAAGTTGAGTTTGTGGTATGGAACATTAAGAAATGATGAGAAATAAGCAAACATGTAAGAAACAAAGGGTAGCCTAAGATCAGGTAACAACTTTGAACCTATCCTACTTTCGACATACACTTAAGGGGAAAACATAAAAAGTAGCCTAAGATCAAGTAAGGAATTTTAACGTATCCTGATTTCGGCATACTCTTAAGGGAAAACATTTAAGATAAAATTAAAAAGTAACCTAAGATCGGGTAAGGACTTTGAACCTATCCTGCTTTCGGAATAATTTCAAGGGATCTTTTCAAAGCAAATGTTCGAGGAAAAACTAGAGGACATGGCTAACCATAGACTTCCCTAGTTCCTAACTCTACTTAGCAAACCTTTCAAGAACATTCAAGAACAGAATCTCAAGTTCTACTCAGCAAGACATGGGCTTACCAACATTCCTTGACCGGTTATACCCTATTGAAATCATTACCAAACACACATTTAGAAGAAAACATAGAGATAAAGCTTATCAGTGAGAGATAGGCTACTTTGTAGTAAATCCTACTCTATATTTGTTGTTCTTTATCAGAGAATATGAAAAAAGTGGAAACATAAGGAGAATAACAATTACAGTAAGAATAACATCACCAATGATTTAGATCAAGATCCAGTGAATCTACTTGTCTATTTGATATCCAAAACCAGTTAAATACTCTGAGTCCAATAGCTTTCTACAGTCTGATACTTCTCTTCCCAGCCTACTATATAACAAAATACTCAGAAACTCTTACTCAATAACACTTCAACAATTAACAATTTTCCAACCCTTTACAATGAATCTTCAATGAGTACTTATAGGTGAATGAGGAGGAGTGCTGCAGAAATGGTAATAAATATTAATTAAGACAGAGTGGGAGAGGTATTCCAATGCATATTTTTCTTAATGACCATTGCATTAACTGATTGTACCATTTATTAGTTTTTCCTTTCTTTGAGGCATACCTGGTAGGCCGGTAATAACTCTGAAGTGTGTTCTTTGAAGCTAACTGTGGCCTGAACTACTCTGTTTGACCTCTGTGACAAGTAACTGTCATATTTCAGTCCTGAGACCTCCCATGACTATGAAATAACTATTTTGATAGCTTTTAAAGAGTTTTTTTCATCAGGATGGTTGTCACGATGTCTTTGAAAGGAAAAGTAGACTACAGGTTTCCTTACGGGTCTCTAAGAAGTAATTGGCCTTGCTGATGTGACCTTTGGAGGCTTTTCTTCTGCTAATTTGTGTGTTTGGGCTTTATACTCTGATCAGACCCTCTGATACTGCTTTAAGATCCTTTTTAATCATCTTTAACCTTTATGTTCTTGCTGACTGTGTTCCCTTTGATTATTTGTCTTTATGCTTTATCCTCTGATCATTGAACATCTTCACTGTTTTGGTGTATAGGTGGCTGCTTGGAGGGTTTGATTTGAAAAGCCGATATCATGATTTATCAACTAAAACATGGAAATCATCTCGTTTGTGCCTTTTCTGCATTAGTTAGGCTATAGAGGATCGTCACCCTCGGCCTCTGTCAACATTCTTTGACTGTGGGACGACTTTTACGAACAACCGCCATTAAACCTGCACAAACCACAAAACTGTTATAAACACCTACAGGATGTGGGTTGATTGCTTTAGAAGGCTCAACGAGGGGTTATGACGCAGTGAGGAGGCAAGGTGAATGCAGTGGGGAAGGGTTTAATCATGGTGGGGACGAACCAGGGTTCAAAATTAATTATGGCGTGAAGATTTGGAAAGGTGGTATTAGAAAACCGGCAACGGTTTTCACGTGAGGTGAAGGTGGTAAGCGGTAAAGGGCGGGGGGAACACGATACACATCAATGGGTGACACGTATGCTCCTAAAAACCACCCATTTTGCATTCAAAGTGCACGGAGGGGGAGAGGGAGAAAAATGGACGCGAAATGGGACCTGGGCCGTGGGATTTGGGGGGTGCAGATCTACGGTTGAGAATGAACGTGGAGGGATGAGAGTAGCATGGTGGGAGGAGATAGTGGGGCTGAGCTAATGCGTGTCCAGGGAAAAAAATACCTTTTTCGCCTTGAAAATGGGTTTTGGACAGCTATGGAGAAAAGGTTCAAAAATTCCTGTGGGCCGTTGGATCTAGGGGGGAGATAGATCAACGGTGTAGATCACCCGGAAACACAATGAAAGCACCCAGCGTGTTCGGGTGGGACCAGCAGGATTATGTGGAAAATTAAAATAAATTACGTGTAGCGAGGGCACTTGAGGTACGGATGGATTTTTGGGCTAGGTGCCTCCACAGTAAATCTGGACTGTTGGATCAATATCTTCTATGGTCAAAGGATTCAACTGTGGGGGCACTCTTATAGTAAATCCATGTGTACAAAGTGCTCGCGGGTGGAAGAGGAGGTGAATCAATGTAGACCATCAGATCTGTGAGATGGACGGCAGAGATCAACTCGGAGGATCGACAATCGGCAGAGGAGAAGGTCTGGGGAGGAATAATTTGGAAGTTGCGATGGCTGATGGTCGATGGGAAAGGTTAGTGTGATGGCTGATGGAGGAGAGCAATTGCGAAAGTGCGACGAAGCGGGAGTCATTGGATCAAGGATGAGATCAACGGTGGGGATTAAATCAGGGGATCGCATCGGCGGAGGAAAGGAAAGCGGAAGGGAAAACGGTGAGGTCCGATGCGATGCGCTGATGCGATGGAGGGGCGTGATGGCCGTCAAATCTTGGGAGAAATGGATGGTCTAGATCTACTCAGGGATCGGCCATCGGCTGAAGAAAGTGCAAGGGGAAAAAGGAAATTTGGAACTGCAAATCAGCGCCTACCATTGGATCTAGGGGAGTCAGATCAATGGTCCAAAGTGCATCGGCGGGGAGGTCTTTCTAAGTGTCGATCGGGAGGACCGCTGGCAGAGTAATGAAACTAGGACCGCCGGATCTATGAGATCGACGGCTTAGATCCCATCAGTGGCGAAACCATCACGCAGAGGAAAAAAATGAAGAAATAAAGGAAAACGGGTAGAAGCGATGCCCGATAGCACGAAAGGGGCTTAAGGACTGAGGTCGACGGTCGCGGGTCTCGGTCTCATGGAGGAAAAGGGGCTAAGATCTTAATCCTGCAGGGGCTTAAAGGTCGCATATGGAAAAGTTAGATTTTCAGGCCAAAATGGGGTTTTTTGAGGTTTTTCGGAAGTTTCGATATGTTAGAAAAAGCGGTTTTAAACCTTATAAGAGGGATTTTACAAGGTTTAAAGGGATTTTTGAGGAAATAGAGGAATAAAAAAGGAAAAAATGATGGAAAATGGGTTTGAAAACAGTCTCTTTTATAACAGTAGGGCTTTCTTTGAAGGTTCTGAAGTGAAGATATCAAAGAGGTGGACTTTTAGGACAAGGTACACAGCAAGGCTTCAAGAAGTCACATATTTGCTCCAAATTTGTTTCTTGAAGACTAATAGAACTGTTTTAGCCATCTTTGAATATGTCAAAATTATGGATGGCTAACAGTGGCTCCAATTGGATATGCAGCTCCTTGGAGGTGTCAAGAAACTCAGAAATATTATCTCTAGAATGTAGATCAATGTCCTACACTTTGACAATCCTCTTTCTTCTTTGATCATGCTTCTTGAAAAGATGATCAATCATTACATTATGAAAAACCAATTTTCCCCAAACAACTACCTATACAGCCTACTTTCCTAACATTTTTTTTTCATCAGGTACACTTGGACTTGCAAACCTCTGACATCAACATTTTATTTTGAAAACAGGAAAACCTAATCTAAATCTACCCTTTTTTCTCCATGAGTTCAGATTAAACAGTTGAACTCATAGCTTCTCTACCTAATCTACTATCTGCCAGGATTAAACTGTCTGACAGATTTCATTCTCTACATTCTAAAACAGAAATTGAAAACAAAGTCAAACCAGGATTAAGTTGTCTAATTTGTTGTGATGGTTATGACATCAAGAACAAACTGCTCATAGACCTTTATTTGCAGAAAATTAAAACAAAACTTGGAAGGCTTAAGATCTGAAAACAATGAGAGCCCTTCCTTCTTTCTTTTAGCTCTAATTTTGATATCTTTGAGCTATCTTCTTCTTCTTTACCTAGTTCAAGTTTTCAGCATGTTAGAACCAATTCTTTTTCTTCTCTTTGGCTCAGGTTTTGATCTGATTCAAGCCATTCTTCATCAAACTTACAGGTTCAGGATTTAAGCTTGTTTGAACCACTCCTTTCTATCCCAATCTAATCTACTGATAAGCCAAGATTAAACAGTTTGGCAAATCTTCTTCACTAACCTATCAGCAGTAAACTGAAATCTATCTACTCATGTTTAGGCTATATGACTAAATAGCAGTGCTCTTTCAAGTAGTGGCATATAAGCTTGCACACTTTCAGACTCTCTTTCTTTTTTGGTATAGGGTTGTACCTTTCTTCTTTTTCTAATCTACCCTCTTTTCCTTTTCTATTGTTTTTGTATTTTTTCAATTTTTCTTTCAAAGCAAAAAACAACAAACTAGCTAAATGCTCACAGCTTGAGCTTTATTGAAATTCCTACCTACCCTAATCTAACTCTGAAATATTTACATATTTAGCTGACAAATTCTCTTTTCCAATACATCCAGTCAATCAGATGGTTCCATGACTGGTCTTTGCTCATCTCTTTGAGCAGGCAGGATAGACAGGGCCACTCCCATCTCACTTGTTCTTTAGCAGCAATGCTAAAAAAAATTGTTGCATCTGGTGATACAGTGCTCCTAACAATCTCTATCCCTTCTTCAAATGTATTCAAAAAATGAGAAAAGGGGTCTCGAAATAATACCTGTTTGGGAGTATTAGAAAGGTAAGTTTCAACCAGGATCATTTTTTCTTCCACTAGATCAAGGAAAATATTCTTTTGAGAAATAAAATCTTCCTCATATTCATTGTGATCTGAACTGGAGGACTCATCATATATTGCAGTGGTATCCTCTTGTAGTCCTAGTATGGTCTGACTCAGTGGACTGAACTCTGTGAAGAGGTCACTATATTCTTGAGCAGGGGTCTCTTTGATTACCTCAACCCTTTCAGGAGAAGGTTCTTTATATTCATCATACTCAAGAAATTCTTCATTGTTTTCCTCCTCAACCTTTGAGCTAAAAGACTGCTGATTCCCAATCACATGAAAACTATTACTGATGAGTTGTAATGAAGCAGAGCAAAGATTCAGAGATTCTTCGCCCTCTTCTGCACTTTTAAAGCTTTCTTCATCAGTATCATAAATAGCCTGCTTTGGCTCATTACTTTCTTGGAGTAGGTGGAACTGATCTTCCTCCCACAAATATACTAATGATGGTCCTGCAAGATCAACTTCTGTTTGGAGAACATCATCATCAGACAGATCAAAATTTGGAAAATCATTAATGTAAGTAATTTCACCAATCAAAAATATCAGATTATCAGCAGGTCTTTCTTTATTCTGATCTACAAGGGAACTTTCTAAATTTTTACAACAAAGTTGATTAGGTGAATGGGCAAGAGTGTTTGTTTCATAAAAAGTTGTAGAGGCTGGTTGTTTATTGATAATCTGATCAATTTCCTCTTCTGTCAAAGGAGGAGATGTTTCTGTGTTTCTTTGAGCAGAAGTATAGTAGTTCTCTATCTCTTGTGAAGACTGAATTGGAGGTTGGATGCCTTCTTGAGCCTCAGCTAAAAGGGATGATGAATCATTATTTGTGCTTGCAGGTATATCTTGAGTAATTTCTTTTATTTCTTGATTGATTTCTTCCTCAACTGATTCATCTAGGTTCTTATGATAGTTAGGATGCATATGAAATTCTTGAATGGCGTTTAACAGATCTTCGGGATGCATATTAACCAAATCCTCATCAATATCTAACAGGTATTGTATGAAGTTTTGAGATTGATCACAACAGTTTTCAACCCATGATAAGGATGGAGAGTTTTCTTTATATTTTTCATAAAATACTTGGTGCATGTCTTTTAAATAAAATAGGCTCTTAGGTTCTAACCATTCATACCAATCCCTTGCGTCTCCTTCTAATGTTAACATGAAAATTTTCATAAAGCGGTCTTCATGCCATTCAATATTTATCTTCCATACATGTATATGAAATTTGATGAGATGTAACACTGGGTCATCAAACTTTTAACCTTGAAAAACAGGAAGGTTATCATCCCAAAACACTTGGGGCATCTTATGTGGGAACCCAGGGATATGATCTCTACTCATTGGGGCATATCTTCGTTGTATCCTTAGAATGTTTTTTGTAAATCAGAAAAGAGGTCACTGTGTCCATTCAACCGGTTCAGAGTCTTCTACAGGTGGAGTCATTTGGTCTATTGGAAGCTGTGGAGTTTCCAGGTGGAGGATTTCAAAAAATTTTAGATGAGTTACTGTCCACCATCAACAATTGAATACCAATCTAAGAAGGTTTGTGGGTCTTCTAAGGTCTCAAGGATGTATAAGATGTAATTCACTCAGAATTCCCCAGTGGATTCGCCATTATGTTGGTGATCACGGTGGGATTCTGAGGGATAAACAAAGAAGACTTACCTAAACCTTTCAGAAGCTCCCCAGTGGAGTCACCATTATGTTGGGGTCTTGTGATTTCACAGATTGGCATACCAAATGACAAGGCAACATCATAACCACTTTGGAATCCTAGGATCTAGCCCTCCTGGATTCAGAGAGGGATCTCTCTATATGTGTTTTCAAAGGATATGTATTTAAGGCTTATGATATGATATTAGGCTAGTTATGAAGTACAAAGAGTTTGTTTTTTTTTGGTTGGGAATCATTAAATGAGAAGGTCATGTGAAGTGAAGAAGGAAACAAGTGGAAGGATGTTTCAGCATGGGAAGATAGGTCAAAAAACAATGCTACACCATTGGGCTATGGATTCATAAAAGGGTTTACTTGCACAACAACTATTCAAGGGTTTTCAAAGGGAAAATCATCTATATCAAAAGATATTTTCAGTTGAGTTTGTGGTATGGAATATTAAGAAATGATGAGAAAGAAGAAAACATGTAAGAAATAAAGGGCAGCCTAAGATCAGGTAACAACTTTGAACCTATCTTGATTTCGGCATACACTTAAGGGGAAAACATAAAAAGTAGCCTAAGATCAAGTAAGGACTTTTAACCTATCCTTCTTTCGGCATACTCTTAAGGGAAAACATTTAAGATAAACATAAAAAGTAACCTAAGATTAGGTAAGGACTTTGAACCTATCCTACTTTTGGAATAATTTCAAGGGATCTTTTCAAAGCAACTGTTGGAGGAAAAACTAGAGGACAGGGCTAACCATAGACTTCCCTAGTTCCTAACTCTACTTAGCAAACCTTTCAAGAACATTCAAGACCAGAATCTCAAGTTCTACTCAACAAGACATCGGCTTACCAACATTCCTTGATCGGTTATACGTGTTGGGGTTCCCATGTTTTGGCCAGGTTGACAAGGCCAAGAGATGAGACAACATAGAACCACTTTCAGACCTTAGGATCTAGCCCTCCAAGGTCCAGAGAGGGATCTCTCTATGATTTCAAAGGTGTTTGTCTTTGAAGCTCTAAGTTATGATTTCAGGCTAGTTATAGGCTCAGGGTTGTTTGTTTGATTGTTTATGTTTGGTTGTTGGGAATCAGGAAAGGAAGGTCCAATATAAGACAAGGGTGAGCATAGAGGGAATTAGGCTAAGACAGACAACTCAGGGAACATCAAAGCCATTCAGCAATGGAGTCAAGAAAGGATTTACTTGTGTTCAATGTGCAAGCTTTCAGTTGGGCTAGTCATCTAGAGCATTTGGATCTCGCAAGATGATTTGTGGAATGGAACATTAAGGGTTGAAAATGAATGAAGGAGAATCACCCAATTCTGTCTATAGATCAAGCCAGAGGTCATTTAACTCCAGGCCTGCTTGGACAAAGTTAGAGGCAGCACGAGGGATCCTAGAAAGGCTTAATTGGGATGGGAAGATTCTAGTGAGGCAGAGACAGGGTTCTAGACCTCCCAGTGTTCTCAACTCATCCGACTAAATCCTAACAAGAACATCTAAACATAGATTTCATTAATTCATACATCAGAGAGCAGGAAATAACATCCACTACACTGGTTAAATCAATTGAAATCAATATTCGGATAAACATATAAGCAGAAAACATAGAAGGCTGGGAGAGAAGCAACATAAGGTACCTATCAAGGGTAAATCTTATGCCAAACTTCTGATGCGAGCCTAAAGAAATGTAATGAAATGAAAGCAAGTCAATCACAAATACAAAGAAAGGAAAACATCACCAACTGCTTTAGATCAGTATCCAAATAAATGTGCTTGTCATATTTAAAACAACACCAATCAGGTACATCAATGCCCACAGCTTGAACATTCAGTCTGAATACATCCAATCTCAGCCTATCTTACAATACTACACAGAGAACTTGTCTCAAGAGGAAAATACTTGCATTTCTCTGATATCCAATCAACAACCAACAACCATTACAATAATTTCCCTCTGTGTTTTATAGAAGATGATGAACAGAAGGTCGACTGAGGTGGTAGGTGAATACTAAATGTAACATTAAACACAAAATGAATGCAGGGCCGAAACCCATTCTGTTTGATTGCTGTGTATTTAATCTCTGTCACTTCCCTTGTGAAGGGTGATCTTCTCCGGATATGATCTTGACATCTTTTGGCTATAGTACTCCTGGTGCTTTGAACAAAATAAAATAAACTACTAAGAAGTCTGCCACATAAATTCTCTAGTGGTTTTGAACTGCTGTTAGGGTGGAAATTCCTTCAGGGACATTGTGCATAATAAAATCTGTATGGGCACCCTGTACTTGATGAAGAAAAACATTTTGCTGATAAATAAACCCTGATGTTACCTTTTACTTGTGCTCAGGACCTTTTGACCGATCCTCGAGGTCTTCAGCCTGATACTTCGCCTTCTAAACCACTGATTTAAGGCTCAAGATCTTCATTAGCGCGCCTTAATCTCTTATGATTTGTACTGAAATCCTTTGTCACTCTATTGATGCTTCTAACAGGTTAGCTCAAGCTTTAATGACACAGGAAGGTTTTTTACAGAGCATTAGATCCTGCTTTTTCGATGAAAGTCCTGCCTTTACCTTTCCCGAGTCTCTGTTCATAAATCCGGCTGCTGTAAATGATCCTTTTCGATTTCTCTGCCATTGTGATGAAGATGGTGCGCCATGGTGGCCATTAACCACCGATAACCCTGCAAAAATACACCAACTGTGAAGAAAACCGTGGAAGGGGTGGTGAATGATGTGGAGGAGGAGAATGGTCATGTAATCAGTGACCTGGGCGGAAAAAATGCAGAAGAAATGGTGAAAGACGCTCTAGTGGGTTGTTGGCGGAGCGTAGAGTAACATTCGAATGAAAAACCTTAAAGAACACGAAGATAAACCAATTATTCGTAATGGAAAGGGAGGATGTACGAAGGGCACATGTGGAGGTGACGTGGCGGGACCGAGGTCAGTGGAAAAGTCAGCGGCGGGTGGAACAGATCTGGACCGTTGATCGTGACGGAGATCAACGACGGCAGACGGGACATGACATGGGTTAAGCGGCGTGCAACTCTGGTGAATGATGGTCGTCGGATGAGGCATGCAAGATCTGACGGCTTGTATTCATTTCGCTGCGTGACTCTGGTCGAAAGATAATGCGCGAGAAGAAAGTGGGTTTTTCGTCGTACAGGGGACACGCGGCAGATGGCTAGTGGAATCGCTGGGCAACGAGGGAAAACCGCCACCCGCCCAAAGGCGGTGCGAAATAAATAGGCGGTTTTGAATAGTGCGCGGGGAAGGGAGTGGGGACCACTGATCAGGCAAACTCCGCACCGTCGGATCATTTTTTAAATGGACGGTGGAGATGAAAGCGGGGGACTTTATAATAAAAATCTTATTATAAAGTTTCATGGTTTATGGGAAACGCCTTTGGGGACAGTGCTTAGGTCACGGCACTGGTTTACATGGGAAAAAAGGGCGCGGGGCTAGCGGAGAAAGGGCTAGGCCTATCATATAGTCGGAAAGTGGGTTTTAAAGCCATTTTAAATGAAATTAAAGGCCAGAAGGGGTAACGGTAGGGAGTTGGAGGGGGATTTGGGGACAAAAAAGGGTGTAGGGACTTTAGAGGGGATTTTAGGGGGTTGACAGGGGGAAACAGAGGGGAACAAAGGTATTTTAACAGAAGGAGGGAAAAGGGGAGAAAGGGATAATTGCAAGGGTGCAGGGGGGAAACAGTAGGCCTTTTAGGAACGGATCAGCAGATAGGATTGTATTAGGCATAGCACTCAGAGACTTCAAGGAGGATGGTTTTTCAGGGGAAAGGCATTCCTTGAAGGCTCCACAATAATCTAGCCCCCAGCTTGCTTGTCAAGAATTTCATAGGGGGGCTAACAGTGGCTCCACGTGGGGATGGCTTCTTCTTGAAGGAGTCAAGAAACCATAAATGATCTTTGGAGTAGGCCAGATGCTTGCTGCTTGGCACATCCATTTTTTCTTCAATTTTTTTAGCTGCCACAATATGATAGAAACATCAACAGAAAACATTTTCCCAATCAATCTACCTACCCAGACTACAGTCTTAACAATTTTCCCTTTGGGTGCATTTGAGCTAGCAGACCCTTTACATTTTATTCTCAAAACAAGAAACAACCTATTCTAAATCTACCCTTATTGCTCCATGAGACCAGATTAAACAATTGGCCTCATATGCTTCTCTACCTAATCTAACATCTGCTGGGATTAAACTGTCCAACAGATTTCTTCTTCCACATTCTAAGACAGGAAATTTAAAACAACCAAGCCAGGATTAAACTGTCTGACTTGGCCGGAGTGAAGACTTGTGGAAAATCAAAACAACATTGTGAAGGCATGAAATCTTACAACTTTGAATATCCTTCTTTTCTCGTGACTCTTGAAGCCTGAGCACATTAGAGTGATTTTTTATTTCAAAATTCTCCTGGTTTTAGGCATATTAGAGCGTATTCTTCTTTTCACTGCTGGTCCAAGTTTGAGCGTATTAGGACCAGCTATTCTGCTCCCTTTGGCTCAGATTTTGATCATGTTTGAGCCACTCTTTTTGCCTTTTGGAGGTTCAAGTTTTGAGCATGTCTGAACCTCTCTCTTCCTTCTGTTTTTTGAAACATTTTTCTCTGCTTTATTGAAAGTAAATCTGCAATGGTATGTACAATGGAAATGGAACTGGAAATGAAGATTAGCAGAAGTAGTGTTTGAGCATCCTGCCATTGACAGGACCCCCAAACAGCTCTGTACCATCAAGTTCTTGTAAGAAAAATGCATTAGGACCCACAGTGGCTTGAATGATATATGGTCCTTGCCACAAGCTGTCAAACTTTCCATGTTTACCTTTGTCCTCCCTCATTGAATCCCATTTCAGAACCTTGTCCCCAACTTTGAAATTTGAAGATTTGGCTCTTTTGTCAAACTGCCTCTTTATGCTTTCCTGCATTCTGACAGCTCTGCCATAAACATGCTCCCTTGTTTGCTGAAGATGGATCGTCTGATTTATCCCTCTTATAATGCTGTCTTCCTCTGATTGGATCTCCTGGACAAGTTTGATTACTAGAACTCCAAGGCTCGTAGGAAAAACTGCTTCTGTTCCATAAACCAGCTGGAATGGTGACATGCCAATAGATTTCTTCGTGGTGAGCCCGTCAACCCACAAAGCATGTACCAACTTTTTGTGCCATGACTTTTTGTTCTCTTCCAGCAGCTTCTTGATGATTGTAACTAGGATTTTATTTTATGGTTCAGCCAATCCATTACCCTGAGGGTAGTAAGGAGTTGAATGACCAAGGGCTATTCCATACCTGTGACAGAAATCAACCATTCTCTTGGATCTGAAAGCAGCGGCATTGTCAGTGATTATTTTCCTTGGACAGCCAAACTGAGACAGGATGAAGTCTTCTAGGAACCTAGTGATGACATAATCAGTGGCATTCCTAGTGGGTATGGCTTCTATCCATTTGGTGAAGTAATCTGTAGTAGTTAGGATCCATTTGTGTTGCCCAGAAGAAGAGGGGTGAATTTCCCCAATAAAATCTAGGCCCCATTGCATGAAGGGACCTTCTACGGTGATAGGTTGTAAAGGGAGGGGAAGGAGCTTTTTCCTGCCCTCAAAGATTTGGCATTTATGACAGGCAGTTATCATTTTATGGACATCACTAAAAAGTGTAGGCCAATAGTAACCAGTCCTGAGTATCTTATTTGCAGTGGCTTTCCAACTCAGGTGGCCTCCACACTCCCCAGCATGGAATTCTTGTTTGATTTTTTCAGCTTCAGTTTCAGACAAACATTTCAACAATAGGCCATTTGGATTTTTCCAGTATAGATTCTTATTTAAAATGCGGTAGTTTCTAGCTTTGAGTTTTATGAATCTGGCCTTGTTTTTGGATAGTTCTGGAGGGGCATTGAGATTGATGAGCACATAAAGGATATCAGAGTACCAAGGAGAGTTTTGAAACTGCTCCTCAACAGTTGGATGGGGAAATCCTTCCTGCTCATCTAAGGCATTTATCATGTTAATGTCAAGGGCCTGCAAGTTTGATTCAGCCATTAACTGGGCCAGGCCTTGACCTTTGATCAGCTTTGTGGGTTTTATTTCAAGGTCGTATTCCAAGATTGTAGCAATCCATTTTCCCCTTTTCCCATCAGGGTCCTGGGACAAGATATCTTTAACCACTATATTTGGAACATAGGCTACGGTGTGAGAATGCAGAATGTACACCCTAAAGTCTTTTAAGGCCTTTACCAGAGCATAGGCCTACTTTTCCATAATCTTGTACTTTAAGGGTGCGTCTCTTAAGGCTTTGCTGAAAAAGGCAATCTACTGTTCGTTACCTTCTGTGTTTTTCTGTAGCAAGACTGCAGCTATTGTATGCTGGGAGGAAAATGAAAAGATCAAGAAATCCTTTGAGAAGTCTGGGCTGATAAGGACAGGGGCCTGAGTGAGTGCAAATTTTGCTGACTCAAAAGATTTCTTGGCTTCAACAGTCCACTTAATTCCTGCATCTTTCTTTAGCATGTTGGTCATTTTCCTAAGATGTTCAGCAAGATTGGGGATAAATCTCCTAAGGAAATTGATCTTCCCTATGAAGGACTGTGACTCCTTGATGTTTCTCGAGTGTGTGATTTGAAGTATTCCCTCAACTCATTGTGGGTCTATCCTAATTCCTTTCTCAGATATAATGTGGCCAAGAAGTTTGCCTTCTTCATAAATTTTAAACACAACTTTATTAGGATTTAAGGATAGACCATACTTCATCAATCAAAAACTTTTACCGATGTAATAGATGTTCTTCTTCGCCTTTGAAAAGATGTACTTAAGTCATCCAAGTAGATAACTATGAAGTGTCCTATCTCATCTGAGAAGGCTATATCCATCACTCTCTGGAAGGTGGCTCCAGCATTCATCAATCCAAAAGGCATTTTCACATACATGAAGGTTCCCCATGGAGTGGTAAAAGCTGTTTTTAGTTGATCTTCTAGGAGTACTAAGACCTGATTGTATCCTGAAAAACCATCAAGCAGGGAGATTCTCTTAGAGCCCACTACCTTCTGTAGGATATGTTCCATTCTAGGAAAAGGGTAGTTGTCTTTCAGGGAGGCTCTGTTGAGGTTTCTGAAGTCTATGCATAGTCTGATATCCCCTGTTTTCTTCCTCACAGCCACCAAGTTTGACACCCAATCAAAAAACCTCACAGGAACTATTATGCCCACATCATACATCTTTTTTATCTCTTTCTCAACTGCAGGCAATTGTTTTGGATTGATCCTTCGGAGTTTTTGTCTGAAAGGCTTCTGATTTTCCTTCAGGGGTATCTTGTGTTGTATGATGTTGGTTTTGTAAGCCTTTAAGTCTTCATAGCTCCATGCAAACACATCAATGAATTCCTTGAATAGGTCAGTGTATCTCTTCTTCATGTTTGCAGGTATAGACTTAGCCAGTTTGATCATTTTGGGCTTATCTTCAGTGCCTATGTTGCATTCTTCTACATCTGAGTCTGCATGTTCTATAGTGGGCTTTTTTGCTACGTCATCAAAGTCAAATAGGTCCTCTAAGGGTGCTAGGCCTCTGGGTATATTCTTGTCTTTGGCCTGTAGCACCTCTACCTCTCCAGTATCTGCACTTTCACATTTTTCGGTTGGATTTCCAGTTTCTAGGGAAAAACTGTTTATTTCTATGTTACAAGGTATTTTTTGTTCATCTGGGGGATCCTCACTCCGGCAGATATCATCAGATTTTGAGTCCGAATCAGAAAATTCAAACTCATTTCTGCCCACCAGGAAATCTTCAATCTGTTTGTCTCCTTCAAAGACCTGCCAATATTTTTTGTTGTCTGGCACTGCAGGTCTGAACTTGGTTTGAATGATGATTTGTTGGTCAGGGGGAGTCTTAGGATATGAACTAGCTAGGCAAGCCAATCCATTTGCAATAACATTTTGACTCCTGGGAATGAACACCAATTCATATTCCATGAAAGTTTTCAATATATCCATGGCATCGTTCCTATATGCTCTTAATCGAGGATGTTTTGTTGCATATTCACCATTCACTTGTTTGAAAACTAACTCAGAATCTCCTAGCACAGTTATCCTACAGGCCCCTAATTTTTTCAACAGATTTAGGCCTAGGATTAGGGCCTCGTATTCTACAATATTATTCGTGCATTTGAAATGCAGATTCACAGCATGGCTCTCTGCATGATCATTTTCTGTGTTACGTAGCCACACACCTGCTCCAGCAGTTTGCATAGTACAGGACCCATCGAAATTCATTTCCCACAGGGGTTCGCCATTATGTCGCGTTGTGGGGTCTGTACTAGGTTGTGGGTTGTCTTGTTCTTCACGTGGTGTGTTAGTTTGCAGGGTGTGACTAATAGGATGACTGCGTTGTGTTTCTGGTTCATTATGAGTTTCGTTTTGATTATCCTACCCACGTTATTCTTCATTATATTCTTCTAAGGTAGCCATTATGCTAAAATCCATGGGCTCTGTGTCGTTGCTTGTATTTATGCATTCAGATTCTGACTCTCCTAAGGATTAGTCATTATAAATAATGAAAGAATCCAAGTCTGTGTGTACAGAGTATAATGGTGAATTTTCAGGTTTCTCGGGGCTACTGACTAGCAATTTCATCTGGGATTCTCTATACAGTCTTCTAAGTTGGCTAAATATAGGGATAGTGGCGTATGCACCATCCATCTGCATTGTTCCTTGCAGTTTGGCTCCCCATGATCTGGATAGGAGCATGCCATATTTGGGTGGCACGTCTGCCACCACCACATCCATGACCATACATTTAACTAGGATCTGAGTCAGGCTCACACATAGGTCTTTGATTAGGCCTAGACATTTTACTCTGCTGGAGTCAAACGAATATAGGTCTTTGTAAGGCCGTGTTATCTCTAGGCCTAACTTTTCCATCAATACCTTAGGCATTAAATTGTACGACGCTCCAGAATCATGCATGGCATTGTGGAGTATTTTTTCATGAATGTTGAGACTGATATAGAAAGGTGGAACTACCCCTTCCTGAAATTTTCCCTCAATATTTGGACCGAACAGGAGGGCAGGTTGATCATCATTCAAATTTATAGTATCATTGTTTTCCCCTAGATTTAATGCTTTCAAAATTTGGCCTTTATATACATTCTGAGTGGCTAGCTCAGATAATGGTACAGAGATTTTGATTTTTGCAATATCACTCTCTAAATTGAAAGTGGACTGGGCCTTTGGAGTGCTTAATTATGCTTTATTAGCCACCTTGGTGACCTAATTAGTTTGCAAATTCTCATTATGTACAGGGTTAGGAACAATTGTTTCAGGAGTACTAACTGAAGTGCTAGTACTGCAGGTTGGTAGGCTTTGTTCTTCGGTGTCTTGGTTGTCTTTTCCCTTGTGTTTACCAGAACTTTCAGCTACTTATTTGTTAGTTGCAGCAGATGCTTTAGAAGTTTTATCAGGTATTTTCTTGATGGTTACCTCAGGAGTCTTTGTTTTGGAATTTTCTTGGTTCTTTTTGCTCCTAAGTTCATATTGTTCTCTGACCTGCATCATGGCATTTTCAAATCCTAATATGTAATCTTCAGTTTCTAACCATTCCTCATCCCAGTATGAAGGTGAGGGCTGATCTTCCCCTAAATCACAGTTAAGGACTGAGTCTTCTGTTTCAAACATGTGTATTATATTCCCTTCAGACTCTTCTATGATTCCCTCATCTTCATATAAAAAGTTTTGGAATGGGGGAATAACTTGTTGATCTGATTCTTTTTGTCTGTTGGGAGCATTATTGTTTCTTCTAAAGTTTTGGTTCTGGGTTCTGTTCTAATTGATCATTTGTTGCAACTTATCCAAACTTTTAGATAATCTATCATAATTTGGGTCTGATGTGGAAGCTACAGTATCATCCCTATATGTTACCCTCTTCTCAAATCTCAGTCTCGCTCTCTTTTCAATCAGGTTTGCCTCTATGTTCACTGCTCCTTTCTGCATGTCCTCCAATGTGGTGTACTCTTTATCCCTAAGCTCATAGGCCATGTCAGCATCAAACCCATCAGGGTATTTGGCCAGCGCCATACCTTGTGGAGGTTTCATGTGTGGAGGAAGAGCATTGTAAATGCTGTTGAATCTAGTGGTGTAATCATGGACACTCTCTCCCACATTCCTTTTAAGGCTCATGTATTCTGCTAGGAGTTGGCGAGGATTTGCCCTAGTTTCCCATTTGTTTATGAAGGTCTGATATAATGCAGGGAGATCTTGGATACTGCCAGGGGGTAAGCTTTTAAACCATTTCTTTACATCACCCCCTAAGCTTTGGGCAAAGATTCTCATTTTGATTGTTTCATCATCAATTTCCATATAGTCAAAAGAATCCTCCATCTTATCTACATGTTGTTGAGTTGTGATTGATTCTTTAGCAGTGAAGTGTGGGATTTTTTACTGATAATCATTGGGTAAGGGTAGCATGGGTTGAGGTAAAACCAGGGGTGCATACCAAGCTGCCATGATAGGGTTCTGATGGGGTAAAGGGTTGGCTTGAGAAGCTGGTATTTGGATGACAGGGATATTAGGACCAGCAGAAGTCTGTTGAGCAGATCTAGGGTGGGAGAGCCCCAAGTTTTGAATGAAGTGAATATCAGGTGGTGTAGATGGAGGGGTTCCTCTGTCCCTAGTGTTTTGACCGCTGTGAGATGGTGTATTGTGTGGCTCAAGGTCTTGCTAGTCTAGTTGATTGAATGACCTAGTTCTTGGTAATCTATCAGGTATGTCTAGGTCAGGGGAAAAAAGTGATAGAGCTGTTAGATTTTCTGGTGCGGAGTTAGCCCTATGAATGTGACTGGAAATAGTTGGTCTTCTAGGTGCAGGAGCTCCCTTGAGGATACTCTCCGGATTGTCAACTATTTCAGGTGGGTCAGGGTTGGGATAAGCTCTTGTGTGAACGGTTCTGAAAGCCAGAATGATGTTTCTAGGCCAAGCAGCTTAACCCTACTTGTTGTTTCTACTGTGGTCGATGTTGTCTCAGGGACTGGTCTCCCAGTGGAGTCTATTGTGAAACCAAGATAATCAACAGGCCTACTGATCACCAGTGGAGTCTTTTCATTTAGGAACAATGGAGTCACCAGGTGGAGGGTTTTAGGGTATATCTAAGGGGTTACATTGTCCACCGTAGTGCTCAGGCACTATCACCTTTCAGGAATCTCCTCAAAAACGAACTCCAACCAGAGATTGACTGGGAGGGCATTTACCATATATGTCACCTCCGAAGAGGGTGAGATCTGAAGGCTACCTGGCCCTTTCCAGGCTCTGTCTAAGAGTGTGGTGGATATTCAACAATGGGGGTCGATTAAAGAAAGGAGTGACTTACTGTCAACCTAACCAGAGTTCTAAATTTCTGAGTCTCTAAGAATGTTTAAGGTGAAATGCACTCAGAGTCCCCAGCAGATTCGCCAGTATGTTGGGGTTCCCATGTTTTGGCCAGGTTGACAAGGCCAAGAGATGAGACAACATATAACCACTTCCAGACCTTAGGATCTAGCCCTCCAAGGTCCAGAGAGGGATCTCTCTATGATTTCAAAGGTGTTTGTCTTTGAAGCTCTAAGTTATGATTTCAGGCTAGTTATAGGCTCAAGGTTGTTTGTTTGATTGTTTATGTTTGGTTGTTGGGAATCAGGAAAGGAAGGTCCAATATAAGACAAGGGAGAGAATAGAGGGAATTAGGCTAAGACATATAACTCAGGGAACATCAAAGCCATTGGGAAATGGAGTCAAGAAAGGATTTACTTGTGTTCAATGTGCAAGCTTTCAGTTGGGCTAGTCATCTAGAGCATTTGGATCTTGCAAGATGATTGGTGGAATGGAACATTAAGGGTTGAAAATGAATGAAGGAGAATCACCCAATTCTGTCTATAGATCAAGCCAGAGGTCATTTAACTCCAGGCCTACTTGGACAAAGTTAGAGGCAGCACGAGGGATCCTAGAAAGGCTTAATTGGGATGGGAAGATTCTAGTGAGGCAGAGACAGGGTTCTAGACCTCCCAGTGTTCTCAACTCATCCAACTAATCCTAACAAGAACATCTAAACATAGATTTCATTAATTCATACATCAGAGAGCAGGAAATAACATCCACTACACTGGTTAAATCAATTGAAATCAATATTCAGATACACATATAAGCAGAAAACATAAAGGGCTGGGAGAGCAGCAACATAAGGTACCTATCAAGGGTAAATCTTATGCCAAACTTCTGATGCAAGCCTGAAGAAACGTAATGAAATGAAAGCAAGTCAATCACAAATATAGAGAAAGGAAAACATCACCAGCTGCTTTAGATCAGGATCCAAAGAAACATGCTTGTCATATTAAAAACAACACCAATCAGGTACATCATAGCCCATAGCTTGAACATTCAGTCCGAAGACATCAAATCTCAGCCTCTCTTACAATATTACACAAAGAACTTGTCTCAAGAGGAAAATACTTGCATTTCACTGATATCTTATCAACAACAAACAACAACTTTCTTTCTATGCTTTATAGCAGAAGATGAACGGAAGATCGGCTCAGAGGTTAGGTGAACACTAAATGTAACATTAAACACAAAAATGAATGCAGGGCCGAGACCCATTCTGTTTAACTGTTGTGTATTTAATTTCAGTCACCTCCCTTGTGAAAGAGTGATCTTCTCTGAATATGATTTGACATCTTTTGGCTGTAGTACTCCTGGTGCTTTTGAACAAAAATAAAATAAACTACTAAGAAGTCTATCATATAAATGCTATGGCGGTTTTGAACTGCTGTTAGGGTGGAAATTCCTTCAGGGACATTGTGAATAATAAAAGCTGTATGGACGCCCTGTACTTGATGAAGAAAAACCTTCTGCTGATGAATAAACCTTGATGTTACCCTTTGCTTGTGCTCAGGACCTTTTGACCGATCCTCGAGGTCTTCAACCTGATACTTTGCCTTCTAAACCATTGATTTAAGGTTCAAGATCTTCATTAGCGCGCCTCAATCTCTTCTGCTTTGTACTGAAATCCTTTGTCTCTCTATTGATGCTTTTGACAGGTTAGCTCGAGCTTTAATGACACAGGAAGGTTTATTACAGAGCATTAGACCCTTCTTTTTCAATGAAAGTCCTGCCTTTACCTTTCCCGGGTCTTTGTTCGCAAATCCGGCCGCTGTAAATGATCCTTTTCGATTTATCTGCCATTGTGATGGAGATGGTGTGCCATGGCGACCATTAACCACCGATAACCCTGTAAAATAGACCAACTATGAAGAAAACCGTGGATGGGGTGGTGAATGATGTGGAGGAGGAGAATGGTCGTGTAATCGGTGACCTGGGCGGAAAAAAAGCAGAAGAAATGGTGAAAGACGCCCTGGTGGGTGGTTGGCAGAGCGTAGAGTAACATTCGAATGAAAAACCTTAAAGGACACGAAGATAAACCAATTATTCGTAATGGAAAAGGAGGATGTACGGAGAGCACACATGGAGGTGACGTGGCAAGACCGAGGATAGTGGAAAATTCAGCGGCGGGTGAACAAATCTGGACCGTTGATCGTGACGGAGATCAACGGCAGTGGACGGGACATGACATGGGTTAAGCGGCGTGCAACTCTGGCGAACAATGGTCGTCGGATGAGGCGCGCAAGATCTGACGGCTTGTATTCACTTCGCTGCGTGACTCTGGTCGAAAGATAATGCGCGGGAAGAAAGTGGTTTTGTCGTCGTAGAAGGGACATGCGGCGGATGGCTAGTAAAATCGTTGGGCAACGATGGAAAACCGCCACCCGCCCAAAGGCGGTGCGAAATAAACAGGCGGTTTTGAACAGTGCGCGGGGACGGGAGTGGGGACCACTGATCGGGCGAACTCCGCACAGTCGGATCATATTTTAAACAGACGGTGGAGATGAAAGCGGGGGACTTTATAATAAAAATTTTATTATAAAGTTTCATGGTTTATGGGAAACGCCTTTAGGGACAGTGCTTAGGTCACGGCGCTGGGTTACATGGGAAAAAAGGGCGCGGGGCTAGCGGAGAAAGGGCTAGGCCTATCATATAGTTGGAAAGTGGGTTTTAAAGCCATTTAAATGAAATTAAAGGCCAGAAGGGGTAACGGTAGGGAGATGGAGGGGGATTTGGGGACAACAAAGGGTGTAGGGACTTTAGAGGGGATTTTAGGGGATTGATAGGGGGAAATAAGAAAGGGAAAGAGGGGTTTTGTCAAAGGGGAAGGAGGTAAAAAGTGATGTCTTGCAGGAGTATGAGGGGAAATGCAGGCCTTTTAGAAATGGGGCAGCAGATAGGATTTATACAAGGCAAAGCACTCAAAGACTTCAACGAGAATGGGTTTTCAGGGGAAAGGCATTCCTTGAAGGCTCCACAACAATCTAGCCCCCAGCTTGCTTGTCAAGAATTTCATAGTGGGGCTAACAATACCCTATTGAAATCATCCCAAACACACATTTAGAAAAAAACATAGAGGTAAAGCTTATCACTGAGAGATAGGGTACTTTGTAGTAAATCCTACTCTATATTTTTTATTCTTTATTAGAGAATATGAACAAAGTGGAAACATAAGGAGAATAAAAATTACAGTAAGAATAACATCGCCAATGATTTAGATCAGGATCCAATGAATCTACTTGTCTATTTGAAATCCAAAGCTAGTTACATACTCTTAGTCCAATAGCTTTCTACAGTCTGATACTTCTCTTCCCAGCCTACTATATTACAAACTACTCAGAAAATCTTACTCAATAATAGTTCAACAATTAACAATTTTCCAACCCTTTACAATGAATCTTCAATGAGTAGTTATAGGTGAATGAGGAGGAGTGCTACAGAAATGGTAATAAATATCAATTAAGACACAGTGGGAGAGGTATTCCAATGCCCATTCTTCTTAATGACCATTGCATTAACTGATTGTACCATTTATTAGTTTTTCCTGTCTTTGAGGCATATCTGGTAGGCCGGTAATAACTCTGAAGTGTGTTCTTTGAAGCTAACTGTGGCCTGAAGCACTCTGTTTGACCTCTGTGACAAGTAACTGTCATATTTCGGTCCTGAGACCTCCCATGACTGTGAAATAACTGTTCTGACAACTTTTAAATAGTTTATATCATCAAGATGGTTGTCACGATGTCTTTGAAAGGAAAAGTAGACTACCAGTTTCCTTACGAGTCTCTGAGAAGTAATTGGCCTCGCTGATGTGTCCTTTGGAGGCTTTTTTTCTGCTGATTTGTGTGTTTGGGATTTATACTCTGATTGGGCCCTCTGATATTGTTTTAAGATCCTTTTTAATCATCTTTAACCTTTATGTTCTTGCTGACTGTGTTCCCTTTGATTATTTGTCTTTATGCTTTATCCTCTGATCACTGAACATCTTCATTGTTTTGGTGTATAGGTGGCTGCTTGGAGGGTTTGATTTGAAAAGCCGATATCATGATTTATCGACTAAAACATGGAAATCATATCCTTTGTCCCTTTTCTGCATTAGTTAGGCCACAGAGGATTGTCACCCTCGGCCTCTGTCAACATTATTTGACTGTGGGATGACTTTTACGAACAACCGCCATTAAACCTGCACAAACCACAAAACTGTTATAAAAACATGTGGGATGTGGGTTGACTGCTTTAGAAGGCTTAGCGAGGGGTTATGGAGTAGTGAGGAGGCAAGATGAATGTTGCAGGGAAGGGTTTAATTATGGCAAGGACGAACCAGGGTTCAAAGTTAATTACGGTGCAAAGATTTGGAAAGGTGGTATTAGAAAACCAGCAACGGTTTTCACGTGAGGTGAAGGAGGTAGGTGGTAAAGGGCAGGGGGAACATGATACACATCAATGGCTGACACTTATTCTCCTGAAAACTGCCCATTGCACGTTCAAAGTGCACGAAGGGGGAGGGGGAGAAAAATGGAAGCGAAATGGGATCTGGGTCGTTGGATTTGGGGGGTGCAGATCTATGGTTGAGAATGAACGTGGAGGGATGAGAGTAGCATGACGGGAGCAGATAGTGGGGCTGGGATAATGCGTGTCCAGGGAAAAAACTACCTTTTTTGCCTTGAAAATGGGTTTTGGACAGCTACGGGGAAACCGGCGCGAAAATTCTTGTGGGTCGTTGGATCTGGGGGGCAGATAGATCAACCGTGTAGATCACCTGGAAACACAATGAAAGGACCCAGCCTGGTCGGGTGGGACCAGCCGGATTATGTGGAAAATCGAAAGAAATTACGCATAGCGGGGGCACTTGAGGTGCGGATGGATTTGTGGGCCAGGTGCCTCCGCAGTAAATCTGGACCGTTGGATCAAGATCTTCTGTGGTCAAAGGAGTCAACTGCGGGGGCACTCTTATAGTCAATCCATGTGTAGAAAGTACCCAAAGGTGGAAGAGGAGGTGAATCAATGCGAACCGTTGGATCTGTGAGATGGACAACGGAGATCAACTCGGAGGATCGACAATCGGTGGAGGAGAAGGTCCGGGGAGGAAGAATTTGGAAGTTGCGATGGTCGATGGCCGATGGGAAAGGTTAGTGTGATGGCCGATGGAGGAGAGCGATTGCGATAGTGTGATAGAGCGAGAGCCATTAGATCAGGGACGAGATCAATGGTGGGGATTAAATCGGGGGATCGCATCGGCAGAGGAAAGGAAAGTGGAGGGGAAAAGGGTGAGGTCCGATGTGACGCACCGATGCGATGGAGGGGCGCGATGGCCATCAGATCTCGAGAGAAATGGATGGTCTAGATCTACTCGGGGATCGGCCATCGACGAAAGAAAGTGCAAGGGGAAAAAGGAAACAGGGAACTGTAAATCAACGCCTACTGTTGGATCTGGGGGATCCAGATCAACGGTCCAAAATGCATCGGGAGGGAGGTCTTCGTAAGTGTTGATCAGGAGGAACACTGGAAGCACGATGAACTAGGACCTTCAGATCTATGAGATCGACGGCTCAAATCCCATCGGTGGCGAAACCATTGCGCGGAGGAAAAAAATGAAGAAATAAAGGAAAAGGGGCGAAAGTAATGCTCGATAGCGCGAAAGGGGCTTAAGGACTGAGGCCAACGGTCTCGGGTCCCGGTCTCATGGAGGAAAAGGGGCTAATATCTTAAGCCTGCGGGGGCTTAAAGGTCGCATATGGAAAATTTAGATTTTCAGGCCAAAATGGGGTTTTTTGAGGTTTTTCAGAAGTTCTGATAAGTTAGAAAAAGCAGTTTTAAACCTTATAAGAGGTATTTTACAAGGTTTAAAGGGATTTTTGAGGAAATGGAGGAATAACAAAGGAAAAAATGATGGAAAATGGGTCTGAAAACAGTCTCTTTTATAACAGCAGGGCTTTCTTTGAAGGTTCTGAAGTGAAGATATCAAAGAGGTGGACTTTTAGGACAAGGTAGAAAGCAAGGCTTCAAGAAGTCACAGATTTGCTCCAAATTTGTTTCTTGAAGACTAATAGACATGTTTTAGCCATCTTTGAATATGTCAAAATTATGGATGGCTAACACATAAAATGGTTCCATGAATGTATTAATTTAGTTGGAAGAGTTGTGAACCATTTGTGAATCCTCCCTTCAAATGTGAGAGTAAATAACCTGCAAATTTTATTATCACTAATAATATCAAAATATTCACATTTATCCACATATTGATAAAGAGGGTCTTACGCAGAAATTTTACTCTCACCTTCATACTTCAAATTAGACAAGGATTCAAGCCAGCTTTTGCGTATGTTTCTAATAGGTCCATGTGAGATAAAAGCAATACCTAAAGTAGGAATGTGTGACAAGAACCATGATTAGTTAAAAAAACACTTAAAATAAGACTCAACATAGGCAATCTATCAATGGCCCTCCTTCTAACGCCAAAAATGTTGATGGCCAAAAATGAACTTATTAATATTTAGGATACCTGATCTGAATATGGGAAAACTAGTTTTGTTGTGCTAACTCCCTCATCAGTATTAAAAAAATGTGCTTAGGATCGTCTCAAATTAGCTAGTTATGTGAGGGTTTATATGAAAAGTTTTGTGTTTTTTTATGAGAATTTCGGAGTTAATTAGTTGTTTAAAACACATGTACAATAAGTAAATTGCAGATAAATAACACAGCAAACACATTACACAATAGTTGATAACGGAGTTCACCCCACCTGGGATACATCTCCATGGACTTTTTTCAATTAGCTAGGCCCTCTTTGGATTAATGGTCAATTCTCTAATTACATGCACCTACAATGCTCCATGGCTTTGCAACCCGATCCATTGTATTCGGAAGACCCAAAAACCTCAAAATAGACTCTTCAAGATCTGTAAATGGTCTTTAAGTGGACTAGGCATGACCTCCACTCTTGGTGGCCCTAGGCTTATTTAATCTTAAAAGTGGAAAAATCACTTATAAAAGTGATCCAACGCCTCTAAAACCTACACAATCATGCTCATAGCATCCAAATCATCTAGGAATGACTCTTTCTGAGCCAAAATTGGTCGAAAAATGCCAAAGTTATGGCTTCTTCAGTTTTCCCTAGGAAAACTCCTCCAAATCTGGAGAAACTCCAGTTAAGTCTGACAAATGTGGGGGTGGCGCTGAAAATAGCAGACCTGCCAACTTCTCTGCCAAATTAATACCAGGAATAGTTTAATATAAAGTGTGGTTTAACTGGTAGTTAGCACTCTAAGCGCAATTATCAAAAATCTGATTTAATTTCAGATTAGCGCACATAAAATGGGATTAGGGTTAATTAACCCATGTTTAAGGTCTAATACGTGTCATTTAAGATTAGGCCCTCCTCCACAGTTATGGGCCACTTTCCTTTGTGTTGGGGCTGGCCCCCATACACCTTCACCCAAACCTTTGAATAACTTCAAATATATGTTGCGGCATATAAATATTAAGTTCCAACACATGGCATAGTTGGTAGCGTGTGCAGTTAGTGCGGGGGAGGTCGCAGGTTTGACCCTGACCTCTGCCCTTCTGCCAACATAAACTTTTATCCAATACAACTTAATATGACCCACCATATAAATTAAAATTTCGATCATGGTATAAAATTAGCCACATGTCTACCTTTGGGAGGGTCACGTGGTAGCCTCCGAGCTAGCCATGTGTCAGCATCCCATTGGTTCATCAAAAACTAACAAAAATGTGCCATGTGCCTAGAAATTTTGGCTACTCACAATTGACACTTGGCAGCATGCCGTTGGGAAGTGGAAAAACCCAAAATTTTACCTCTGACCCTATTTGACCCTTCTTCTTTTTTTAAATCACCTATTTGGCACGGTGAACAACGGGCTCTAACTTTCACATAATGAGTCATTTTTTGATGAAACAAAGTGTGTCGTATTCCTGGAAATGAGACCTATCCAGTCGTTCTAGTTTCGTGCGATTCTGAGCACTTTGAATTTTTGGAAAAATATTGCCCCCAATCCAGATTCCAATCAATACCACCCTGTCAAAGCCCCAAATTAGACTCTTTTTCGTTTGGGCTAGTGTTTATGACTAGTTAAATGGGTCTAGTTTCCCATATCCTAAAAATAGCCTAAACTAAATACTAACCTAACCTAAAATAATCTATATGTACAAAAATATATACACAATCTTCTATCTGTTATTGTATCTTGTTACTTGTTTTTTTCAGCAGACAAAAGAGAGCAATTTATCTTCTTGCAGTCACTTGAAGAAGATAATCCTTCTAGCTAGCTAAAACAAGGGCTCAACAAAACCACGTTGGGGTTTTCTCCTACATAATAAGACTTTACTAAAAATTATCTAAATGAAAATGTATACTTAATCTAGGATGCAAACAGTAAAATGAAACTAATTTATCTCGATCAGGACAGAATATAGATCCTTGTCCCAATCGAGATCAAGATGACAAAAGAGGGGGGGAAAGGACTGCAATTGAATTAAATATTAAAGTATGCATAACAAATTACATAAATATTTCATGTAGCTTGTAGCAATTTATGCAAATATATAATAACAATGATCAAAATGAATAGTTATTGGAACACCTCATGCATATACTTAAACCCAATAATGAAAAATGGAATTGAAAATTAGATGTATGAATACATTAGGAGATAGTTCAATCGATGCATTGATAATTAAAACAAAACTAGAATAAAAGTTGAACTAATAACTAATTATTAGAAATTTTGTTTAAGTCCCTTCAAGTCCAATAATTAATTCTAATCTGAACTTGTATACACTGTAGAAATTATATAACATATGCATGTATATATCCATATTCTCCTAATCTAACAATATTTATCTTCTTGCTAAATACAGAATCATTCCACTATCAATCTTTTACGGAAATTTAAAAACTCAATTGCAAACACATGAAGCAATAAAAACAATCGCACATAACAAAGTTTTTTAATGGGAAAGCCTAAAGCTAAAAACCCCAACTATCATATATGTATATCATGGAGATCATGTAACAATCTCATACAAAGCTTAGTACATCAAGCTCTCAGTAAAATCAATCGTCACACACTAACATGAAGAAATTTGCAAATCCATGCACTGATTTCTTGCCACTTGATAGTCTGCCTCCACTATGCAATCCATGCTGAAAAATACCCCTAAATGAATTCAAATCTACCTTGATTGCACTGCACAATCCTCATTGGCAACTCCAATGTGTGTATGGTGCAATCAATGCATCATTATAGTCACAACAGATAGTCCATCTTGCCCTTTCACCTATCTCTCCACTGGGTCTCCACTGGAACTGACATGCACTGTAGTTAGATGATGTATTTTTTCATTTGATTTGTGAGTTATTATTTGTGAATTAATTCACTCCACTCTCATTAGTGTATCATTGAGTTAGACTAGATACAACTAGCTCAACTGATTTTAACTCCATTAACTGAGAAAAATTGAATAACAACTCCATGAACTACTCTTCCAACTCTATCATAACTTTTCCACTTGAGTTCTAACTGAGTCTCCATGCATGAACCACCAATAAACCATAGGAATTGCATAATTCCTTCAGCCCACTCATTTTCCAAATCTATACATTGAAATTAAGTGCTCCAAGAGAATAAGTTGATCTTTACTATCGGATTATTATTAAGAGCTAATAATAATTGACACTTCTATTTTTAGATCGACGATATATAAATAGACTTCGCCCAATATTCTAAAAATATAATTTCATATATTTTTCCAACTTGACCAACCATCCACAAATAGCATCCTGCAACTTCTGAAATATGATCACCATGTCTAAAAATAGACATATTCTAAAAATATACTTGCACCTAAAAATAGCCTACGGGCCCACTTAGTGAAGGCGACTCATTTTCACTAAGCTCATCATCTTTTTGAATCTCAACACTCCCTCTCAACAAGATATGGATTAGGCTTCACCCCGATCCTTCCTCTATGGTATTCGAATTTTCTCCTAGTAAGCGCCTTCATGAGAATGTCTGCATCCTGATCTTTCGTAGGAATGTACTGAGGAAAAATGATCTTCCGCTACACACAATATTTGATATGATGATACCGGATATCAATATGTTTAGATCTATCATGAAACACAGGATTAATCGAGAGTTTAATGCAACTCTGATTATCACAATGTATCACTGTAGGATCTAAATGTGAAGCAAACAAACCGACCAAGATCTTCCTCATCCAGATAGCCTCACATGCAGCTTGACTTACTGCCATGTATTCTGCTTCCGCTGAACTGAGTGCCACAGATATTTTTTTCCTGCTGTATCAAGGAACTACTATAGATCTGATACTGAAAACCCCTCCTGATGTGCTCTTTCTATCCATTAGGCTACCTGCCCAATCTACATCCATGAAGCCATGCAACTTTACCTCATTCTTCTATCTGTACCATAAGCCATACTCAGATGTGCCCCTGAGATACCTCAGGACATGCTTGCTTGCCTTCCAAAAGAGCTTGGTAGGCTTAACCATCGCTTGTGAAATTTGGTTCACCGCATAGCATATGTCCGGTCTTGTATTAACTAAATGCATGATCATACCCACCAATTGTCGATAAATAGTGGCATCCACTACCTCTGTCGATGTAGCATCCTCTTTCCTCCAATTTCCTGGAAGAGGAGTATCAATAGGCTTGCAGCCTTGCATGTGAAATTTCTTAAGTATCTCCCGAGCATACTTGCATTGAGACACAAACATTTCACCTTCTCGCTGCCATATTTCCAATCCAAGGAAATAATGAAGGAGGCCCAAATCCTTCATCTCAAACTCCTTTGCAAGATCTGAATTGCATGAGTGTATCAACTGCTCATCACCCGTTAGTTTTAAATCATCAACATAAATAACAATGATTAAAAGCTTACCCTCCACCACAATTTGGTACAGGTTTGCATCCGCCTCACCCTTGGTGAAGCCAAGTCCAGTGAAATAGTTGTCGATCTATGTTTACCAAGCACGTGGTACTTGCTTCAGCCAATACAGTGCTCTTTTGAGCCTGCACACATGCGACTCACTGCTGAAGATCTCAAATCCTTCAGGCTACTCAATATACACTTCTTCCTCAATGATCCCACTAGGGAACATAGTCTTAAAATCCATCTGATGAATGTGCCAACACATCTGCGCTGAGAGAGCAAGGATGGTCCTTATGGAAGAATACCGTGGGACAGGTGCAAAGGTTTCTTCATAATCAATCCCCTCGATTTGTGAGAAGCCTCGGGCAACAAATCTTGCCTTATACTTCTTGAAGCTCCCATCAGCAGCTTGCTTTACCTTGTAGATCCATTTTGAATCTACCACTGATTTACCCACCGGCCTTGGAACAATCTCCCAAGCACCGTTTCTGACAATGGAGTCATACTCCTCCACCATGGCATCTACCCATGTGGGCTCTTGCACTGCTTCTTCAAAAGAATATGGCTCTGTCATGATACACTTTCTCATCAGAGCCATGTATCCAGTAAATCGGTCAGGTGATTGTTTTTGTCTGCACTATGATGTAGGGACTCCTACATTCTATGCCGCATCAAGCTTCAGTCTCTCAGCTTCTGTGGTATGCTTTCTGCCTTTTCTAATGTTTGGTTTTGCATGAGTGGACTCCACTCCATGAATCTCCTCCAGTGGTTGATCCACATCTGGAGGCTCATCTTTGGGAATAGGCAGTTCCTCCACTGCATGCAAGTCTAGCTCCCTCTCAAGCATAGCTCATGCAGCACCCACGATCATTATGTTTTTCCTCTCCACGACCCCATTCTTTTGTGGGTTATGAGGCATTATGAGTTCTCTTTGAATTCCTTCTTTGCTACAGAAGTCTTTGAATTCGCCTGAGATGTATTCACCACCATTATCGCTCTGTAGAGATTTCACTTGCTTCCTCAACTCATTCTCCACCAATGCTTTAAACTCACAGAACTTTGAGAATGTTTTGCTCTTCTTCTGCATGAAGAAGATATAGCATCTATGATAATAGTCATCAACAAATATAACATAATACCTGTGTTTTGCTATTTAAGCAACCGAGAAAGGTCCACACACGTCTGTGTGAATTCTCTCCAGGATCACCGAAGCACAGTTCTCCTTCTCATGAAAGGTGGTCTTCACAAACTTTCCCACAGTACATCCCTTGCACTGATCTGACTGCGCAAGTGTACCCTTGGGAAGTCCAGTAGAAATCTATTGTAAAATCTTCAAAGCTCCATGGTGAAGATGGCCCAATCTCCTGTGCCATAATTCGCCCTCATCCTAGCTCACCACTTCTTCTGCTTTGCCCACCATTGTAGCGCAGCCATCTACCTCTAGCTTGTATATTCTTGACTCAAATCCATATCCTCTTGGTTTGACTCATTGTTTTATGTCGCAGGAAAGGTTTTCCATCGCTAAAAACAACATCATAACCTCTGTCTTCCAACATTGTGACCGAGACCAAGTTCTTCTTCAGGCCTGGAACATGCATAACATCTTTCAACAAGAATGGATTACTGGACTCCCTTTCAAAGTTAATGGTCCCAATTACGGTCGCATTGTATTGACCATCGTTTCCCATATCCATATGCATTTGAAGGTCCTTCTCCTCCAAGTCACTAAACAACTCCTTGTCTCCTGTCATATGGAAAGACGCACCACTATCAAGATACCACACTGATCCCATATAGCTTGAAACCAAGCATGTGATCAAAGAGAAATAAAGTTCAAATTGTGAGGCTAAGGCCTCTCCAGCTGCAGCTCCAACAACCTTCCTGTTCTTCTTCTTCTGTGGGCAGTTAGTAGCGAAATTCCCATGTTCATGATAGTGAAAACACTTCACCTTGGACAAATCCTGCTTCTTCCCTTTAGCATCGGATTTTGAAGGAAATTTCTTCCCGTTCCCTTTCCTTGCTTTGGCAGCCAAAGAGGAATTTTCTTCATCTTCATTATTCAATGAAGAGCCATCCCTGGTACCTCGCCTTATCTCCTCCTATACAAGATCCGACCAAAGTCGCTCCCATCCCGGCAGTTTCTCCCATCCATTGACAGAATCTTTGTAGCTATGCCAACTCTTCGGAAGCCCAAGGAGAGCCAAGCTCACCAAGTCTTCATCATCAACAGTAATCCCCACACTTCCCAGTTCATCCCTATAGTGGACAAACTTCGTGAGATATTTTGGAATACTGTCGCCCTTCTCCATTTTTATTTTTCTGAGCATATCTTTCAACGCCAACTTCCTCTGGTCACTGCTGCTTTTGAACAAATCTGTCAAAGCCTTCCACATTAAAAATGGAGTGGATTTCCTGTGAAGGCTGGACACAATATGGTCCTTCACACCTTCCAACAAAATTCTTCTTATCTTTGCTATCTTATTTTGCCATGCGTCAAGTAATGCAGCATCGCTAGATCCCGGCTTAGGAACATCACTATTGATGAACTCCTTCAGTCCATTATCCTCTAGCACTGCCTCCATCCTATCTTTATAGGCTATGTAATTCGAGCTACCATCAAGGCATAATCCAATCGCAACCCATTGAAATACATTTCAATGTATACTCAACTGTCGCACCAAGAATTTTCTAAAGCAAGTTTCAATTGTCCACCAGCACAAACTCAGCAATTCTTCACGATTGCAATCTTCAAGAATTAACACTGCTCTGATACCATGTAGAAATTATATAACATATGCATGTATATATCCAGATTCTCTTGATCTAACAATATTTATCTTCTTGCTAAATACATAATCCTTCCACTGCTAATCTTTTGCGGAAATTTAAAAACTCAATTGCAAACACATGAAGCAATAAAAACAATCGCACATAACATAGTTGTTTAACGGGAAAGACTGAAGCTAAAAAACCCAAATATAATATTATGTATATCATGGAGATCATGTAACAATCTCATACAAAGCTTAGTACATCAAGCTCTCAGTACAATCAATCATCACACACTAACATGAAGAAATCTACAAATCCATGCACTGATTTCTTGCCACCTGATAGCCTACCTCCACTACGCAATCCCTGATGAAGAATACCCTTGAATGAATTTGAACCTACCTTGCTTGCACTGTGGAATCCTCATTGGCAACTCCAATGTGTGTGTGGTGAAATCAATGCATCACTATAGTCCATCTTTCCCTTTCACCTATCTCTCCACTGGGTCTCCACTGGAACTAACATGCACTATAGTTAACTGTTGTATTTGTTCAGTTGATTTGTGAGTTATTATTTGTGAATTAATTCACTCCACTCTCACTAGTGTATCATTCAGTTAGACTAGATACAACTAGCTCAACTGAGTTTAACTCCACTAACTGAGTTAAACTGAATAACAACTCCATGAACTACTCTTCCAACTCTGTCATAACTTTTCCACTTCAGTTCTAACTGAGTCCTCCATGCATGAACCACCAGTAAACCCTAGGAACTGTGTAATTCCTTCAGCTCACTGAAATTAAGTGCTCCCAGAGAATAATTTGATGTTTATTTTCGGATTATTATTAAGATCTAATAATAATCGACACTTCTATTTTTAGATCGACGATCTATAAATAGACTTCGCCCAATATTCTAAAAATAGAATTTCATCTATTTTTCCAACTTGAAAAACCATCCACAAATAGCATCTTGCAACTTCTGAAATATGATCACCATGTCTAAAAATAGACTTACACCTAAAAATACCCTGCGGCTGTAGGCTTTAACCCTGTATAGAAATTATCTGCAAACGAATCTTAAAAAAACATAAAATAAATAGTAGCGATAGCATAAAACATAAAACAGATAAACACAGAGATTTTCCCTTGGATCCAAAATAGGGACGACCAAGTTGATTTTTCATTATATTCCTTTTAGTGTTACAACACATATATATACATGCCGAAGCATACATAAACCCCAATCCATTAACCCTAGATTAGAACATAACCGTAGTTCCCTTGACCGGATCTACAAAATAACAGGGGCCAAAAACCATTGTACCCCAAAACCATGTGCAAACCCATGCACAAAACCATGGGTGGATCGGCCCACTACAAAATAAGGACCAAATTTTTTTTTCCAGGGCGCTGCCCCAGACCCTGACAGGGGGGTCTACCGCCCCCCCTGTGACCCCCTTTCCCATGGTTAATCATGGAAAGAATATAACACATACCCAACATTCTCCTACTTGTTGTTTTCTTTCCGCTAGGGGCCACAGGAGAGCTTAGTCACTAGCCCAGTTCTGCAACACCCATTGTTTCTCTACACCAAGAAAACTTTTGAGTGCTTACAGACTTTGTCAATGCATCTACAACATTATTCAAAGTGTCCACCTTTACCAGCAACACCCTTTTAGCCTCAACCATATCTCTCACAAAGTGATATTAAACATCAATGTGATTTGTCTTTGAATGATAAGCAGGGTTCTTAGCCAAGAAAATTTCACTTTGGCTATCACAATCTATCCTTATAGCTTGCTGCACCAACCCCATACTTGAACACAATCTCTGCAACCAAACTAATTCCTTGCTTGCATAAGTGGTTGTTATGTATTCAGTCTCTGTAGTTGAAAGAGCCACTACAGACTATCTTTTACTCATCCAAATGACTGCACCTCCAAATAGGCTAAACACATACCCACTTGTAGATCTTCTTTGGTCCAAATTTCCAATCTAGTCTGCATCAACAAAACCATGAATGTCCAACACTCTCTCCATTCCTGGTCTTCCCTGGTAGCACAAGCCATAATCACTAGTGCCACATAAATATCTGAAAACTCGCTTCACTGTTGTCCAATGCTCCTTCCCCGGGTTTGACATAAACCTGCTCAATAATCCCACCACATGTGCAATGTCTGGTCTAGTAAAAACCATTGCATACATCAGGCTACCCACTGCACTTGCATATGGAACACGGGACATATCCTCCTCTTCTTCTTGTGTCTTGGGACACTGTTCAGTAGACAGATTTGTACCTACAAAAATCGGAAAATTCACCGGTTTACTATCCTACATATTTAACCTCTGCAATATAGTCTCCACATACTTCCTCTGGTTTAACCAGAGCTTCCTCTTTGCCTGATATCTCTTAATTTCCATGCCCAAAATATAGTTTGCAGCACCAAGATCCTTCATGTCGAATTTGGAGAACAGTTGGGTCTTCAAATCTTGGATAATTTCTTTTTCATTTCCAATAAACAACATATCATCCACATACAAGACCAAATAAATAACACAATCACCAATTAATTTAAAATAAACACAGTGATCCTCCTTGCTTCTGGTGAAGCCAAGTCCCTGTATGTAGGTATCAAATTTCTGATACCACATCCTTGGTGACTGTTTTAACACATACAGAGACTTCTTTAACCTGCATACTAGTTCTTTCTTCCCCTTCACCATAAAGCCTTCAGGTTGTTTCATGTAGATCTCCTCTTCCAGATCCCCGTGAAGAAATTTTGTCTTCACATCCATCTGTTCTACCTCAAAATCAAATGCAGCAGAAACAGATAAAAGTAATCTAATAGAAGTAACTTTGGCAACAGGAGAAAAAATATCACCAAAATCAATTCCCGGCACCTAGGAGTAACCTTTTGCTACCAACCGAGCATTGTATTTCTCCAACTTGCCTTCTACATTCATCTTCTTCACCCATTTTCTCCTAATGGGCTTCCTTCCAGTCGACAACTACACCAGATCCCATGCCTCATTTTTATGAAAGGATGCCATTTCATCAACCATGGCCTCCTTCCAGAGTTTTCCATCCCCTGAATCTACTGCCTTCTTGACAGTTCTGGGATCATCATCAGTTATAGTTAAAACAAAATTTGAACCGAAAGCAGATGGACTATACCTTTCTAGTTGTCTTCTTTCCCGAACTAATCTTCTCACAGCTGGAGTTTTTGGCTCTTCCTCTTCTGAGTCTCCTTCTGTTGTAGAGTCTGATTCTTTCTCCTTTAGTTCAAACTCTATCTTCTCAGGTTCCTTTGGTAGGACTTCATGTTTAACAACATATTTCACCTCTCTAAATACCACATCTCGGCTATACATAACCTTCCTTGTTTCTAGGTTCCAAAGCTTGTAACCCTTTAAACCATCCTTATACCCAATAAATATGCACCTTTCAGATTTATTATCCAACTTGTTCATTTTCTCCTTTGGAACATGTACATATGCATCACATCCAACTACCCTCAGATGTGAAAGAGAGGGTTTCTTACCAGTCTATACCTCATGTGGAGTCTTATCCTCCAACGCTAATGAAGGTGATCTATTAACCAAGTAACATGCAGTCTCGACTGCCTCTACCCAGAATTCTCGTCCTAACCCGGTACCACTGAGCATGCTTCTTTCCTTTTCCATCAGAATTCTATTCATTCTTTCTGCAACTCTGTTTTGCTGAGGTGTGTATGGAGTAGTCTTCTCCCATGCTATACCACACTTCTTATATAACTCTTCAAATTCTTTCTTGTAGAACTCCCCACCATTATCTGTCCTCAACACCTTTATCTTCTTCTCTATCTGGTTTTCCACCAGAGCCTTAAATTCTTTAAATCTGTCAAAGACTTCAGATTTCTTCCTCAAGAAATATATCCATGTACTCCTTGAGAAGTCATATATGAATGAAACATAGTACATAGACTTACCCAGTGATGGAACCGACACAGGTCCAAACACATCACTGTGCACAAGCTCTAATATCTTGTTCGCCCTATTAGCACCAGAAGGAAAACTCACCCGATTCTGCTTCCCATATACACAACGTTCATAGAAATCGAAATCTAGAGAGCTATTAGACATACCTTCTACCATACCATTTCCATGCAGTATCTGAAGGCCCTTCTCTCCAATATGTCCAAGCCTTTGATGCCATAGCATGGTCTTTTCTCCAGAGACCGCTAGGATTTCCGCTCCACTTTCAGGAACCACAAAACTGTTGCACCCAACAATAACATTGCTGCCCTGAAGCTTGTACAGATTTCCAATTAGAACTCCCTGAACCATCTTATAGATATCTTTCTCGAACACTGTTTTTACACCTGCATCATCCATCTTGCTTAAAGAAATCAGATTTCTAGCCAATGCAGGAATGTGCAGAACACCAGGAAGTGTTCTGATCCTTCCACCTTGCAGCTTCAGCTTGACTTTTCCACGTTCGACGATTCTGGCCTTCCTATCATCACCTAAGAAGACATCACAGCCATCATATTTCTCATACTCGCAAAACCACTCCCTATGGGGAGTGAAGTGAAAGGATGCACCTGAGTCAATCAACCATGACTCATGATCTACATGTGTATTTGAAGAAGAAGCCAAATACACATCCCCACCTTCATCTGAGGTGGTTTTTTCCTCTACAGAAGGAGCATCATCAGATCCCTTTAATTTCTCAGGAGCTTTCGATCTACAGTCCTTTTTGTAGTGCCCTTCCTTTTCGCATTTCTAGCACACCTTTACAAACTTTCCAGGAGATTTAGATCTCCCTTTATATTTAGATCTCCCACTCGAAACCTTATTCTTGTTTCTATTCTGGGACCTTCCTCGTACATATAAGGCATCTCCATTCTGACCCTCCATATTTCTCTGTCTCATTTACTTCGACAGCAAGGCTGAGACAATGTCATCAAAATTCAAGGTAATTGTATTGCTACCTATTACAATAACCAGACTATCCCACGAGTCTGGTAGAGAACACAACAAACTGATGCACTTATCTTCATCTAAGATTTTAATATCAACAGATGACAACTAACTTACCACAGTATTGAAGGCATTCAAATGCTTTGTCACCGAGTCTCCATCCTTCATCCTCGGGTTATACAGCTTTTTCCGCAGGAACAATTTATTCACCAGAGACTTAGATTGGTACAAAGTCCCTAGCTTGTCCCACAAGGTCTTCATCGTAGCCTCCCCAGATACATTCAACAATACTGAACCAGAGACACACAATCGTATTGTGCTATTTACCTTCCGATCCAGCTTCTTCCAGTCTTCGTCTGACATTGCCGTTGGTTTAGTACCCGGATCTACCGTGATCCACTGATCTTTATCCACCAGCAGATCCTCCATCTTGAGCTTCCACAACTCAAAAAGTTGACCATTAAATTTCTTGATCTCTATCTTCCCGCCACTCACCATCTTCTTTCACCGCAAGAATCGATCCCGCAGATCTCCCACTGAACAGGGTCTACCTCAGGCCTAAGCAAAAAATCCCTCAGCAGCAAAGGCGTCCCCTTGAAGCCGAAACTACTTTGATACCAAATGTAGGTTTTAATCCTGTACAGAAATTATCTGCAAACGAATCTTAAAAAAACAAAAAATAAACAGTAGTGAGAGCATAAAACATAAAACAGATAAACACAAAGATTTTCCCCTAGATCCCAAATCGGGATGACCAGCTTGATTTTTCATTATACTCCTTTTAGTGTTACAACACATATATATACATGCCGAAGCATACATAAACCCCAATCCATTAGCCCTGAATTAGAACATAACTGTAGTTCCCTTGACCGGATCTACAAAATACCAGGGGCCGAAAACCATCGTACCCCAAAACCATGTGTAAACCCATGCACAAAACCATTGGCGGATCCGCCCACCAGAAAATAAGGACCAAAAAAAAATTCCGGGGCGTTGCCCTGGACCCCAACAGGGGGGGCTACCACCGCTCTGTGACCCCCCCACACGTGATTATTCCTTGAAAGAATATAACACATACCCAACAGCGGGCCCACTTAGTGAAGGCAACTCATTTTCACTAAGCTCATCATCTTGTTGAATCTCAACATACACCTGAAAATATAGCTTTACATAACATCAACTAGCATAGAACAAGAAAACAACAATAGTGATGCCATCCATTAACTATAATAATTGAACAAGAAAAAATCATAATCAAACTAACACCAAGGAGTTAACAATGAGCCTGCAAATTATACAGTAATGCAATAGAACATAGACATATTATCATCTCCAAAATGCTTAAGTTTTTTTAGTCTTTCAAGTCTCAAGCTCTTCTAGTAAGTAGCTTAAAAATAGTGAAAAACTTCTAGATTACAAAACTCAAAAATTTTTAGATCCACGGGCTTGAGAAAACATCCCAATTACAATAGTGCAATCAGTTCAATTCTCCCTACATTGAATTAAAGCAATTTCATCTAAAACTATAGAATTGAAATTTATGTAAAGGAAACTTTATTCTATTCCATCATAAGTTGGATACATTCTCCAATATTCCTCCCCTTGTAATGGAGGAGGCACTTCTATTTATACATAAACTTGAGATAACTAGCAAATATTTGAGATCCAAAAATATCTCCTAGCTCCACAAATATCTCATGTGGTTACAACCATGTGATAAAACTTATCAAGTAACATATCTACAAATCCTCTCACATATCTCTAATATATTTGATAAGAAATCTTATTAAAAGTTCCATGATTCTTCTCCATGAAATATGCTTGACGAAATCTCCAAAATCTTCATCAAATCTAGACATTTGAATTTGAGACTTGGTGGTTAATTATGACTTTGTTGGACTCTTCAAATACACCTAAAAACATCATGAAACTCATCCCACTTTCATATATAAGTGAACACATGTTATTTTTCTAATATTTAATCATAAATTCACTCAAAAACACTAAAAAAAATGCATTGGAAAATAATAAGTCTAAACCCGATGTAATCATGAAAATAGTTTATGGGAAAGCGAAATATGGTTTAAAAGTGCATTTAAAGTGTAGTCAAAGGTTGGTAAAAATATCGTATTTGGGTGACCCAACGCACTTTTCAAAACATCAAACAACCATAGAGTAGCCATAGAACAACAGATCGTAAGATCCTTTGTAGGCTCCAAAATTCAAGTGTGAGAAAAATTTTGGAGGGTGTTAATCGTAGTGAAAACAGTTCCTAAATGCAACTATAAATTAAATCAAAACTAATTCTGAGTGTAAATAATAACATAACAAGTAATTGTTACTTTACATGTTCCTTATCTTCGAAGACAAACACAAATCAACTATGTTTACTTTTAGATTTTACATTAAAAATAAATGCAAAAGTTAACTAATATATAATTCTAACTATTTCTTGGCAAAGAAAGATAAAATAGAATATTGTAAATGATCTCTTTTAAAATCATATACTTTAATCATTGAATTTAAGAAAACAATCATTAAAACCATAATATAAAGTAATGGTATGAATGAGATAATCATCTACAACTACAACATTACTATCAATTTGTAAACAAGAAATGGTGTTTTCTATCAACTTGAATATTTGGAAAACACTCACAGAAGTTCAAATTGAACTAATGCATGGATCAATACTACTTATTAATACATGATTCCTTGAAGAATAATATCAATCAAATGAAAAAATTACAAATTGAAATATTTTTTTATCAAGAAAGAAATTCGATAAGGAGATTTTTTTCTTTAAGAATAAAATCATCAAGAAAATAGCATCATATTCTAAACCTTGGAAATAAATCACAGTAGAATAAAGAATATATTGACATGACCATGGAACATGAATTCAGAGAACCATACTGAATGCAATTAAATCAATGAACTTGTGTTAAAAGTATTCCACAGTTAAAATTTAACCAGCATTTCCTTGTCCCAAACATTCCCTTCCAGATCCCACTTTTTTCATCAAAATGGTAGGTATATAAATACATAGTCTTACAAACTTTTTAGATCAAATAAAACTAAAAATTAATTTTTTAATAATCAATTACAAAAATAAAATAAAAATTGTTGTAATTTTAGGTCTTTCGACCGAATGAACAAATTTAAATGAAATAGGTGGCAAACAGAGTTCCCATACGAAGCTAAGAGTAGGGAGATGGTGATCAAGAGTATCTTGGGTCATGAAGTTGAAGGTGATTGTCTTGTAGACGTGGAAGACCTACCACATTAGCAAAATACAATTAAACAAACTCATAATAACGCTAAAATGAGGTTGCTACATAATCTCTGATTTTGTAGTGACCTTTTATTTTAAAATAGAAAAACAAATTGAAACAAAGCATACCTAAAACAATTCACATGCACGGAAAAAAAATTCACTATTTTTTCTGCATAAGATCCTTCTAATTTTGAGGAAATAGTGACTTTGATATTCAAAGATTTAATCACAAAGGGAGTGTCCTTTCACTTGGTTTTACCTTCGACACCGGAAGACTTATGTTCTTTATATTCATCCTTCACTCAGAACAAAGACCTCAACTAATTATTTTCATAAATAAATTGACTACTCTGATATTCAAAATGAGGAACTATAACCATGTATTTTTGTTTCCAATACATATTGGCAATAAGTTCATCCTAGTGAGAAGTACCTGTTATCCTCATGTATTTTACATATTTCACTATATGACTGTGGATATCCTACAAGCACCTAAAGATAGCATAATTGGCCTATCAGCTATCTTTAGAAGTCTCACTGCCTTCATCATCCTAAAAATTGACTATTTTTCATTAAAACTTTCCTATCTTTATGCCTCCTCAAAATCTCACCCTACTACTCTAAAAATAAACTCTGTTTTTTGGGCCTAATTCCCTCATTCACCCCTATAATAACACTGTCATTTTATTTCCTTTCTTCTCCACTAAAAACCCTCAAAAATCCCCCCTCATGCATCATTTTCTCCTAAAAACCCTTAAACAATGCAAAATCCCGTATTAAATTTTTTAAATCTGGCCTTTCTAGCCTATCATAACTCTAAAAAGTCTCATAAAACTCTATTTTTATGAAAAAACCCACTTTTGTGAATATATAGGTGACAGTAGGCTACCCTGCCAAACCCACATTAACACTCTCAAAGCTGTGTATAAACATGCATTTCCATTTAAAACCCAAAATGGTCCTCAATTTCAAAATCTGGGCAATCTTAATTAATATAGGTGGAAGCTTCTATATCTCAAATCGGAGATTTGAGATATTAGAATAAAATTCTTTATGGTTATAAAACCACACAACCCAGATTTCATGTGTGAAGGCTTTACCTTTTCAATCAATCAACCCCAATTCCCAATATTAACTTGTGGAAGCTTCTTTTTCTGGTTTAATTCTATGGTCAAAACCATATACTAACCCCCACTTCATAGATATTGAAAATCATTCGATTTGCATTAAACACCCAACCAAGTCCTAGGGCTTTCACCTTATGGAAATCTCAATTCACATCCACCTTATAATTAAACCCACTATATAATATGCCATAGCATAACAATTATCATATCAATGGTCTTTAATTAAAGGCTCGCGGAACCTTTCATTTCATTTAGACCCCATATAAACTTCAAATTCCAATAGACATTTATGCCATACCTTAGGCTAAACCCCACACGCCAATATGCATGAATGTTCATTCATGCCCCACAGCAATTGTAACTTACCGGCATTAACCTCCACGCACAACAATGATGCGAAATGTCGTCGATCCTTCGATGGATATCATCGGACAAATATCGTATTACTTTCATCTCTGAATCTTATCACACAAAAAATTTGAGAAATTTGTGGTTTTTGGATACCCCTTCAGGCTACGTGTCACACGCGAACCCTTATCACATGATTTCTCAACAAAATGCTTACCGGAACTTTCCTATGCGAAACCCACTTATGGATTTGCAAAACCGCTCTTCGTACCATCATCACAGTTCCAACCTCCACAGCTCTACGCCTTCGAAACCCACCTTGCTATTTCCATTGCACGGTTTTGTTTCTAATTCTTCTCCAATGCATGCATACACATTAAACAAGCCATCACTATTGTCAATCCAAGAATATAAATAGGCTTTTGAAACAAAACCCCCAATTATTCAATCAACGCATCATATTGTTCCATCGAGACTGCAACACTGCAATTTAAAACCACTTTAATAATACAAAACCTCACCCGATTTCAAACCTTTCAACACTTATCAGCCCTCTTCAAATTTAGGGATCACTCTTTCAATATAATTCTCTCTACACTCAAATCATACACAGAATATATAAACCAACCAAAATTACTGAAGGGATGAGCCTCTACATTTATTTGACTTGGTTTGTTTCGATGAAACCATGGTTCAAATTCTGCAAACTTCCTAACCAGTTCCACCATATAGCTCTACCGTTCATTTCAATGAAAAATCAAATGTATTCAATAATCAAGTGTTGATATCGGTTGTGTCCTTTATAAAAAGACCAAATCTCGTTGATTCTCCATATTGTGGCTTTAACACAAGACATGGTATCGATTTATGCAAATCGAAAACCGACACTTCTCTACTCCAACGTATCAATATCAAAGTGAGTCTTTGATACGATTAGAGTCCCTTCACATAGGGTAAATGCGCATTTAATTTACACAGACTTAGAATAGGAATTCAGATGCATTTGAACCATAAAATTTCACACAAAAATTAAATCAACAATAGAGGTAAATTGTGAAATCGATCACCCTGTGATCGATTCATAGAATTTTACAACCACCATTAAATATGCAATCTTATACAATAACTCCACACACTATAGAATTCATAATTGAATACAAACTCAGAACTAGATTCTTTATATCTACAAACACAGTAATTACATCAAAATCCTTACTCTTCAGGCCTGATCTTCAATTCGATGGCCCTCTACTCTCACTACTCTTCCCAGTCCCTGAACGGCTATCCTCCTATCTACCCATAGGCTTACATTTATACAAACTAATAATCAATCGGTTCAGTTCCCTTAACAACTCAACAAACTCTTAAAATTCCCAAATTCCTACTCTGCAGTCTTTTCGAATCTCTAATCTATTCAGATGCCCAACTAATCAACTTCTCCTTTTCTCTAATCGTTCGAGAACAGTTACAATTCTCTCCACATTTAATTAAAATTAATTAAAACCCACTAAATTCATTACAGAAAATATAACCCCTTTGAAGACTTAAAACTCCTAAGTCTACAAAACTACATGGAATTTGTTTTAGCCTAATGCCCCTGCATCAGACTCCCAAGGTCAAAATGAATCATGATCTCCTGATCATGTGCTCTTAAAACTTTGCCTCCTGGGTCCCATACTTTGCTTTGCTATTGTCCATCAGCTGCATTATTCTTCAACTGCACACCTCTAGGTTTCCATACTTTTTTCTGCAACTTTCCTCCAGCTATGCTTTCACATTCTGTTCTGGTCTTTCCTTTGCTAAAATCCCGCTGCCTTCTTACTGTTGTCTGATGCTTCTGAGACACCTTCATCATCAGTCTTCTGATGCTTTCAATTTCTATGCCCAACCTTTGTTTTGTTTGGAAATTTCTTTGCCTTTTGTTGCTGCCTTCAAATTCTGTTGCTGCCAACACTGTTGTTGTTACTGTCTTCAAGAATTTTGTTGCTGCCCTTATGGCTATCTTCTCAATTGTTGCTGTAAATGGTTCCCTCATGGGTGTTGCTTCGGCTACTGCTCTTGCTACCGCTGCCAATGTTGCCTCACCAATTGTTGCTAACATTGTTTTTACTCCTGTAAATATCACCCCACATGTTGTTGCCTCCCAAACTTCCTGAATATCTCTTAAGATATCTCCCTCTACAACATTCTCTTGCTCCTCACCTGCCAATTTACTTTTAAAAAATAAATTATCTTTCAATTCTCTAACTGTAGTAACATAATCATTCATTTCTCCTTGTGTACTAGTAAGCATAATTAAATTCTGCAAACCAGTATCTGCTCCTAATTCTTTCACAACTTCAGGCATTTTCACTCTAGTGTCTGCAATTTCATTCTCTTCTCTAAATCTTTCCAACAAAAAATTTAGCCATCTATTCTCAAGAATTTCATCAATATGTTGCAACTCAGTTTGAGCATATCCCCCTTATTCCTTTTTGACAATATTCAGTAATTGTCCTTCACCCTCTTGATTGATTCTGGCAATCAAATCAAGTTCTTCAAGTACTATGTCTTCATCCTTTATCAGAATGGAATTCTAATTCTTCATCACTGCAGCAGTTCTAAAATTTTGTCCTACAGCCTTCCCTTAGTTCATCAGACAAATCAACTTCTTCTTGTCATTAGCAGTGACAAGTTCCTTCCCATGAGACATGACTGCCTCACCTTCCTTCAATAGCCGATCTTCATTCAAGACAACCCCAAGTGATGGATTGTCTTAGGCAATACCTGTCAACATAGCCAAATTGTCAGTTTCAAAATCATAAGACCCAATGGTCTCACTTGATGATTCAGTCACCAATTCTTCCCTCAACAATCCTAAGTCTCTTCCAAGACTCAGAAAGTCTTCACTGTCTTCATTGCTTTGCATCTTCACATTCTGCAATCCCCAATTTTGAAATTGAGGTCCTCCCTCCTGCATTGAATCCTGTTTATTCAGCATAATCTCCAGCAATCCAATTTCTTCATTCCATGGATTAAAGTCTTCCACATAATTTTCCTCTTCCTTTCTTTGACTATCCAGTGGTGTCAAATTCTCTCCATCATCAACAAAATCTGCATTCATAAAACAATTGTTAAAACAAAAATCATAAGGCCTCAGTGCCTTTCTTTCCTCTACCAGCATTTCAGTATGTTGTCCTAAAATTCCTTCCTTCTCTATCAGGACATCGGTATGTTGATTCACTTTTCCCAAAGAATTCTCTGAAGAATTCTCAAGACTGTCAACAAGTCTTTCTCCTAAATCATCTGCTCTCATGATTTTTTCCTGTTCTTGTCCACTGTAGTGAACTCTGCCTTCTGCAATCTCTCTATCATACTCTGAATTTTCCAAAAAGTATTCCAACAATGTAATTTCTTTGTGGCATTGTTGAAGTATTTCATCATCATTTACTATCCCTGCATTCATACACAATCTTTCAGTTTGTAAACCACAAGCTTCAACAGCCTCAACTGGTGTTTCGCATATCAGTTCTTCAAACTCATCCTCTCCTTCTTCATTCACAAGAATTTCTTCCTGTGCTGCAACAGTTTCCATCATAAATGCATCACTGTTTCCTTCAATCAAGAGACATTCTCCAACATTGCATTTTTCTTTAGAGTATTCATATTCTGAGAGATACTTCTTCATACTTGTGACAGCTTCACGAGATTGTTCATCTTCCTCTGCAAAACCTGTAATCACATCACAATTATCAGTTACAAAATTACAAGGTTCTACATCATCCAGCTGATCTGGATTTGCCCAATAGTTCAGGAAATCATCAATGATATCCTCTTCAGCAAGACAAACTTCTTGTTGTCTTATGCTTTCATCCTGGTTCATAAGATCCTTCATAGACCTGTATTCTTCATTCCTATCTTTGTATATAATACAAGTCTAGAACTTTCACCTCTCACCTTATGGAAATCTCAATTCACATCCACCTTATAATTAAACCCACTATATAATATTCCATAGCATAACAATTATCATATCAATGGTCTTTAATTAAAGTCTCACGGAACCTTTCATTTCATTTAGACCCCATATAAACTTCAAATTCCAATAGAAATTTATGCCATACCTTAGGCTAAACCCCACATGCCAATATGCATGAATGTTCATTCATGCCCCACAGCAATTGTAACTTACTGGCATTAACCTCCATGCACAACAATGATGCGAAATGTCGTTGATCCTTTTATGGATATCATCGGACGGATATTGCATTACTTTCATCTCTGAATTTTATCACACAAAAACTTTGCGAAATTCATGGTTTTTGGATACCACTTCAGGCTACGTGTCACATGCAGACCCTTATCACATGATTTCTCAACAAACTGCTTACTGGAACTTTCCTATGTGAAACCCACTTATGGGTTTGCAAAACCTCTCTTTGCACCATCATCACGGTTCCAACCTCCACAGCTCTACGCCTTCGAAACCCGCCTTGCTATTTCCATTGCACATTTTTGTTTCTAATTTTTCTCCAATGCATGTATACGCATTAAAAAATCCATTTCTATTGTCAATCCAAGCATATAAACAGGATTTTGAAACAAAACCCCCAATTATTCAATCAACGCATCATACTGTTCCATCAAGACTGCAACACTGCAATTTAAAACCACTTTAATAATACAAAACCTCACCCGATTTCAAACCTTTCAACGCTTATCAGACCTCTTCGAATTTAGGGATCACTCTTTCAATACGGTTCTCTCTACACTCAAATCATACACAAAATATATAAACCAACCAGAATTACTGAAGGGATGAGCCTCTATGTTTATTTGACTTGGTTTGTTTCGATGAAACCATGGTTCAAATTCTACAGACTTCGCAACCAGTTCCACCATATAGCTCTACCATTCATTTCAATGCAAAATCAAATTTATTCAATAATCAAGTGTTGATATCGGTTGCGTCCTTTATAAAAAGACCAAATCTCATTGATTCTCCGTATTGTGGCTTTAACACAAGACATGGTATCGATTTATGCAAATCGAAAACCAACACTTCTCTATCTAGTTGATGAAGATAGTGACAAATTCTGATGGTTATATTGATTTATCAACTCCACATTTTAATTAAAACTGTAAGCCACTAAATTCATTCTGAAAATATAACTTGTGAAGACTTAAAACACCTAGTTCACAAAGCACATGAGTGGTACCATTGATCGGAGATCCACTCCTCCGATCCAACGGTTGTCGTCCATCCTCCCCCATATATAACAAAACCCTGCATTGAATAAACCCCACGCTACCCGACAAAACGCCTCCACGTCACCACCCCGACCTCATCTTCACTCAAACCCTTCGCCTAAATCATCGTTTGCCACCTGTAATTCACTTCCCACCCCTCCAACCTACACCCACTCCTCGGGCTCCACCCACATCGTCGATCTCGCTCCTCAAGATCTAATAGCCCATATTTTGTATTGCGTAGATTTCGGCACCGAAGGTTAACAGCCCCTATCCATGCGAAAAGGGTGGTTTCACATTGGACACATGTGAATGGTATTACACTGCCTCCGCCTAATACCATTTACCGCCCATACCCTATGCTATAAACCATCGTGGTTTTGCAAAACCGTTTTCCTCTTCTATGCACCAAAATTCAAAAGTTCTTCACCCTCACTTGAATTTCTTCATGATTTCGCCTCCAAAATAATTCCCCTATGCCTCTATTCCTCTGCAGATAATCCCCAAACCCTCGGAAACTCAAAAAATCGTAGTTTACCCCATCCCGCAGGTTTTAAATTAATATTTTTTATTTTTGTAGGTTTAATGGCGGCAGATGCCCAGAGAGGCATTTAAATGATGAACAACCTCTGGATGACAAGATGAGAGGCTAATGAAGATAAATAGGCCAAGGGTTTACACAAAGGAATTAACCCTTCGATGTGTCATGATCATCGAAGGGTTATAAACCCTTATACCATGAAGAAACCCTGCCTACACACAAAAAGCAGATACTGTCAGAGAAGAAATGAAGAACAGCAAGATTAGAAGGCTAATTACAGATTAAAAGAAAAAGTAGAGGATTAGCCCTTTAAACAGTGTTTTCAGATGAAAGGTAAAAGTTTAAATATAAAGGATAAAGGAATAAAGTAGTTATAAAGAAGAAACAGGAAAAAAGACAGTGATGCAGATTATTAAAGCCAAATCAAGGTTAAAGGCCTAAAACAAAAGTTTGATGAATAAAACAAAGACATATTACCCAAAGACAACTTCAGATAACTCAAACAAAGAGGCAATTACTCCTTCAAAGACAAATTTTCCACCTACAAACATTATTTCTTTCAATAAAGGCATCAGACAGTTATTGCATAGTCAGAGATATTTTTGAAGCAGCTTAGCAGTTATTACAAAGTTATTACTAAGCCTTAAAAGTCAAAAATTTCAACTAAAAATAACTCAAAAGTTATTATTTCAGAGTAACTCTTTCAAATATTTTTTCCTTGGGCCTTGCATGGCCTTAAAGGTAAAAAATCATTAAATCTGCAATAAATAACATTTAAACACCCTAGGATAGCAGTACCTCCTCATTTTGCATATAAATATTGCATATGAGCTTCATTTAAAATGTTTGTTACTTGATGTTATTGGAATGATTTCTGTTGCTAGGATAGTTGAGGAATGATAGGATAAACCAAAGAAAGCTCTGAGTTGTAGAGAGCTATTGTACATGGAGTGATATAACTGGTTTGATCATCAATAATACAAGCATGTTCACAGGATCCTTGAGCTATATCAATGGTGAAGTTTCCCTAAATTGTTATTGTTTCTCCTTATGTTTTCCATTATGTTCATCTTTCTCTGATAAAGGAACATAAGTTTTAGATTAGGATTTTTTGTTTCAGCACCCTATTTTTGTTTGTATTTCTTTATATTCATGTTTTCCTCTGCAAGGTCTGATTAGAAGATTCTTAATTGCCTTCTAGTTACATCTAGCTTGTTATCTTGGAAATGATTCAATAGAGTAAAACAAAGGAAATTTTGGTGAGCCCATGTTCCTTTGAGTAAGACTTGAGATATTGTTTTTAAGACCTTTCTTTAAGGTACACTTACTACAATCTAAAACCATAGAGGTCTATGGTATGCCCTGCCCTTTGGTCTGCCTTGAAATTTTTCTTTGAAGAGTCTTTGAGAGTTTTCAAAAGCAAATTAGATTATTTTTGTTTGATCTTAGACCACTCTTGTTGTTATCTTATATTTTTTCTGTATCTGAAAGTAGTCATTTGATTGCTGGATTGTTGTCTGAAAGGTTTCTTATTAAAAGTTTGTCCAAAGATATTTATGGTTTTCCCTGTCCTTTAGCTTGCTTCAAATAGTTACCTTGAAAGGATTTTCTTGTCTAAGTAGAGCTAGAAGATTATTAACTGACTATAGTTTTGTTGCCTTCAAAACTTATTATTGTTTCATATCACAACCTAATCTAAAGAATCCATTTGATATAGTTAGCTTTCCCTATGAAATCCCTTGCAGAGTTGATGAGCAATTAAATCCTTTTATGACTCCATTTCCCAATGGATTGATGTTTTCTTATAGCCTATTTTTTTAGTTGAAACATTTTCTCAATCAATCACACCATTGATCCTTCAATCTATCATTTAATCCAACCAAAAACAAAACAAGTCCTTAAAACTTCATAACTAGCCTAAAATCATAAACAAAGAACACAAAGATATATCAATTAAAATACTTTAATAGAGAGATCCCTCTCTGAATCCAGGAAGGCTAGGTCCTTGGATTCCAAAGTGGTTTTGATGTGACCCCTGCAGTGTTTTTTCTTGCCACTCTTGCAAATCATAGGGAGCCAACATAGTGGTGACCATACTGGGGAATACTGAGTAATAAACTTTTTAGATCCACTCAAACTCAGAAAACCTTCTTAGTTAAGATGAACCAAGTGTCAGCCAAGAATGGTTCCTGATTGTTGATGGTGGACAAAAACTAGTCCTATAAGACAAGTAAAAATCCTCCACCTGGTGACTCCACTGATTTCCATTGACTCCACTGGGAAACTTACCCTATCATCAAAACATTCAACAAAACCCTGTCAATAATACTTTGTGAGTTAAGTATTTCTTTTACAGTTTGGTTTGTGTCTTAAGACTGTTATACCTCTAAAAACCTTTCTAACTTGTTTGGGTCCAAATCCTGGCTTCCAGAAGAATCCATAATAGATCCCATCCTGACCCAAATCCTCCGGCAATAGTTGACAATCCTGAAGGCATCCTTAGGAAGTCTCATACATATAAAAACCCAACTATTTACAAACCAATCCATAGAGCAAGTTCTTTCCCTGAGAACCTTATAAACTTGCACAATACCCAAGTTGACTTACCTCATATAAAAAACTTATCTAGAACCAAGTCACAAAGTGGTATAGACCTTGAGCTTGTAGACTCACAACAAAGTATTAGTAAGGAAGCCTCCCCTTCCACTCCTCCTGATCTCCATTTCCTCCATAACTTAGGCTTCTCTCATCCTATATTTGCTCAACATCACCTATCTGGTCCATGTACTTCAGCTCCACCCACCCATACATCCACTTTTCAAACCACTCCACTTCATCACCTTCCTCCACTTGTTAATCCTCCATTGTTTCCACAAGTTCATATCATGGCAACATGGTATTCTCCCTTATTCCTTCCTTTACCTCTAGTTACTCTACCACAGGACTATCAGTCTAAGATTCCACTATATGATGCTAGTAGTACTACTACAACTCAACAACATGTGGATAGAATGAATGATTACTTTGACAAACAAGAAATACTTGATTAACAGCGCTACTCTATTTGAAAAATTGTGATTATCTAGGGCAATTCCTTTGCCCTAATCCTCACAAATTTTCCAAAGAATACTGGGCATTTACCCCAGATGATGGACTCACTTAAGAAGTCCAAAACCTTGGGTTATTAAAAAATACTCATAACAATTTATTCCTCTATTTTGAAAACCAATTCACCTGTATGGACTCTCTTTTTAAAAAGATTCAGTCCTACTATGGAAGGGACTTGATGAACAGGGCTACTCTCTTTGAAAATTGCGATTATCTAGGGCAATTCCTTTGCCCTAATCCTCACAAATTTTCCAAAGAATATTGGGCATTTACCCCTGATGATGGACTCACTTAAGAAGTCTGAAACGTTGGGTTATTAAAAAATACTCATAACAGGTTATTCCTCTATTTTGAAAACCAATTCACCTGTATGGACTCTCTTTTCAAAAAGATTCAGTCCTACTATGGAAGGGACTTGATGAATAGCGCTACTCTCTTTGAAAAATTGTGATTATCTAGGGCAATTCCTTTGGCCTAATCCTCACAAATTTTTCAAAGAATACTGGGTGTTTACCCCTGATGATGGACTCACTTAAGAATTCTGAAATGTTGGGTTATTAAAAAAATACTCATAATAGGTTATTCCTCTATTTTGAAAACCAATTCACCTGTATGGACTCTCTTTTTAAAAATATTCAGTCCTACTATGGAAGGGACTTGATGAATAGTGCTACTCTCTTTGAAAAATTGCGATTATCTAGGTTTTCCCTAATCCTCACAAAGTTTCCAAAGAATACTGGGCGTTTACCCCTGATGATGGACTCACTTAAGAAGTCTGAAACGTTGGGTTATTAAAAAATACTCATAACAGGTTATTCCTCTATTTTGAAAACCAATTCACCTGTATGGACTCTCTTTTTAAAAATATTAAGTCCTACTATGGAAGGGACTTGATGAACAGCGCTACTCTCTTTGAAAAATTGTGATTATCTAGGGCAATTCCTTTTCCCTGATCCTTACAAATTTTCCAAAGAATACTGGGCGTTTACCCCTAATGATGGACTCACTTAAGAATTCTGAAACATTGGGTTATTAAAAAATACTCATAACAGGTTATTCCTCTATTTTGAAAACCAATTCACCTGTATGGACTCTCTTTTTAAAAAGATTCAGTCCTACTATGGAAGGGACTTGATGAACAATGCTACTCTCTTTGAAAAAGTGGGATTATCTAGGGCAATTCCTTTGCCCTAATCCTCACAAATTTTCCAAAGAATACTGGGCATTTACTCTTGATGATGGACTCAATTAAGAAGTCTGAAATGTTGGGTTATTAAAAAATACTCATAACAGGTTATTCCTCTATTTTGAAAACCAATTCACCTGTATGGACTCTCCTTTTAAAAAGATTCAGTCCTACTATGGAAGTGACTTGATGAACAGCGCTACTCTCTTTAAAAAATTGCAATTATCTAGGGCAATTCCTTTCCCCTAATCCTCACAAATTTTCCAAAGAATACTGGGCATTTACCCTTGATGATGGACTCACTTAAGAATTCCAAAACATTGGGCTACTAAAAAATACTCATAACAGGTTATTCCTCTATTTTTAAAACCAATTCACCTGTATGGACTCTCTTTTTAAAAAGACAAGAAATAGATGATGAAACTGTAAAACTTATAATGTTTTCTCAAAGCTTAGGGGGAGAAGCAAGAAAATGGTTCAAAGGCTTAACCCCTAACAGTATTAATGATCTTTTGGCTTTACATCAACTTAAAAAATTGGGAAGTCAAGAGAAATCCCATCCAAATCCTATCAGAATACAAGGACCTTAAAAGAAATGCTGAAGAGAGTGTCCAAGATTATTGCGCTAGATTCAATAGTGTTTATAATGCACTCCCTCCACAAATGAAACCCCCACAAGGTTTAGCCTTAATAAATTTTCCTGAGGGATTTGACCCAGAAATGTGTTATCAATTAAGGGAAAGAGAACCCTTCACATTAGAAGATATGCCAAAAGGGGCAGTAAGTGTAGAATCTAACCTAAATGCTAGAGAGTCTAGATTGAAAGCAGAGAAAAAGGTTACCTACAGAGATGAAGCTAGGCCCTCCACATCAGACTCCAAAATTGATAGTCTGGTCAGAACCAGGAGATGGATGGAACAAAACTTTGTGGAGGTCCTATCAGTGGCAGGATGCTCAAGCATTATTTCCATTAAAAGGCCTAAGTTTAAAGCTTTATCCATTGTATATAACATTTTTTTAAGAAGGATTAGAAAAAAAATACAAAAAAAGAAAAGCAAAGGAAAAGAGGGCAGGAAAAGAAAAGGTACAACCCCATACCAAAAAAGAGTAAGTTTTGAAAGTGTGCAAGTCCAAAAGCCACTACTTGAAGAGAAGCCTTATTTAGTCATACAACTGAATCATGACTAAATAGATTTTAAATTTTCTGCTGATAGGTTAGTGAATGAGGATTTTCCAAACTGTCTAAACTTGGCTTATCAGTAAGATTAGATTAGATTAGGAAAATAATTTGGTTTCAAAGCTCAAAATCTAGACCAAGAAATAAAGAGAGGGATAAAAATCAAATTCCAGATTTCAGCCCTCAAAATTTTGTGGTTAATTTTCTGCAAAATAAATTCTGCATGCAAACTTGTATAAAGTATCTCTGATCATGACAAATCAGACTGTTCAATCCTGATTTGGTTATGTTTTTCAATTTTCTGTTATAGATTAGAGAATAAAAATCTGCCAAATAGTTTAATCTTGACAGATAGTTAGACTAGGTAGAGAAATAAATGAGTTCATTAGTTTAATCTAAACTCTTGGATGATATAAGTGTAGAATTTGTTATTTTCCTGTTTTCAAAAGAAAATGATGTCAAGGGTTAGCTAATTGAAATGCACCCAATGAAGAAAAAAAATGTTAGAACAAGTATGATGGGTAGGTAGATTGTTGAGTTGGAATTAATCATGTTATGATTCAGATGCTGCAAATCACAAATTCCAATGCAGTAAATCATCAAGTTAAAGGAGCTTTGTCAAGGTGCAAATCAAGGCACTGGTATACTTCTTCCAGAGATCCATTTTTCTGAGGTTCTTGACACCTCCTAAAGGAGTTGGCCTCCCCAGCTAGAGCCACTGTTATCCTCCTATATTTTACAGATTTCACTAGATGATTGTGGATGTCCTACAAGCACCTAAATATAGCATAATTGGCCTATCAACTACCTTTAAAAGTCTCACTGCCTTCATTATCCTAAGAATTGACTATTTTTCACTAAAACTTTCCTATCTTTATGCCTCCTCAAAATCTCACCCTGCTGCTCTAAAAAGAAACTCCATTTTTTGGGCCTAATTCCCTCATTCACCCCTCTACTAACACCCTCATTTTATCTCCTTTATTCTCCTCTAAAAACCCTCAAAACACCCCCCTCATCCATCATTTTCTCCTAAAAAACCTTAAACAATGCAAAACCCCCTATTACATTGTTTAAATATGGCCTTTCTAGCCTATCAGAACTCTAAAAAGTCTCATAAAACATTGTTTTTATGAAAAAACCCACTTTTGTGAATATATAGGACTTAATCCCTTTTTATCTTAAGCCATATCCCCTTTTACCTATGTGACCCTAAACCCCTACCCTCCACTACTCCTAAATCCCCTTCCCTATTTTCTTATTTTACCCCTCCGCCCCTATTATTTTTGTATCCCTGCAAACCTTATAAAAGGCAACCAAAACCCTTGAAATATCAAAGCGGACCCGTTTTTTCCTGTGCCCCACCTTACCTTTTTTATCGGGCCACCTCCACTGTTGATCAGAGATCCACTCCTTCGATCCAACGGCTATCGTCCGTCCTCCCCTGTATATAACAAAATCCCGCATTGAATAAACCCCTCGCTACCTAAAAAAAGACCTCCACATCACCACCCTGACCTCACCTTCCACTCAAACCCTTCGCCTCAATCATCATTTGCCACCTATACTTCACTTCCCACCCTTCCAACCTACACCCACTCCTGAGGCTCCACCCGCACCGTCGATCTTGCTCCTCGAGATATGATGACCTAGATTTCGTATCACGTAGATTTCGGTGCCGAAGGTTAAAAACACCTATCCACGCGAAAAGGGTGGTTTCACATTGGACATGCACCCAACACTAAATGGTATCATGCTGCCTCTGCCTAATACCATTTACCACCCATAACCTGCGCGATAAATTGTTGTGGTTTTGCAAAATCGTTTTCCTCCTCTGCGTGCCAAAATTCAAAAGTTCTTCGCCCTCACTTGAATTTCTTCATGGTTTCGCCTCTAAAATCATTCCCCTGCACCTCTATTCTATGCAGATCACCCCCAAACCCTGAAAAACCCAAAAAATTGCAGTTTACCCCATCTCGTAGGTTTTAAATTAATATTTGTTTGTTTTTGCAGGTTTAATGGCAACAGATGCCTAGAGAGGCACTTAAATGATGAACAACCTCTGGATGATGATCTGAGAGGCTAATGAAGATAAATAGGCCAAGGGTTTACAAAAAGGAATTAACCCTTTGATGTGTCATGATCATTGAAGGGTTATATACCCTCATACCATGAAGAAACCCTGTCTGCACACAAAAAGCAGATACAGTCAAAGAAGAAATGAAGAACAGGAAGATTAGAAGGTTAATTACATATTAAAAGAAAAAACAAAGGATTAGCCCTTTAAACATTGTTTTAAGATGAAAGGTCAAAGTTTAAAGATAAAGGATAAAGGAATAAAGTAGTTATAAAGCAGAAACAGGAAAAAGACAGTGATGCAGATTATTAAAGCCAAATCAAGGTTAAAGGCCTAAAATAAAAGTTTGATGAATAAAACAAAGACAGATTGCCCAAAGACAAATTCAGATAACTCAAAAAAAGAGGCAATTACTCCTTCAAAGACAAATTTTCCACCTACAAACATTATTTCTTTCAATAAAGGCATCAAACAGTTATTGCACACTAAAAATAACTCAGAAGTTATTATTTCAAAGTAACTCTTTCAGATATTTTTGTCTTGGGCCTTGCATGGTCTCAAAGGTCAAAAATAATTAACTCTGTAATAAATAACATTTAAACACCCAAGGTTAGAAACACCTCCTCATTTTTCATATAAATATTGCATATGAGCTTCATTTAAAATGTTGGTTACTTGATGTTATTGGAATGATTTCTGCTGCTAGGCTAGTTGAGGAATGCTAGGCTGAACCAAAGAAATCTCTGAGTTGTAGAAAGCTATTGTACATGGAGTGATGTAACTAGTTTGATCATCAACAATACAAGCATGTTCACAAGATCCTTGAGCTATATCAAAGGTGAAGTTTCCATAAATTTTTATTGTTTCTCCTTATGTTTTCCATTATGTTCATCTTTCTCTGATAAAGGAACAGAAGTTTTAGATTAGGATTTGTTGTTTCAACACCCTATTTCTGTCTGTATTTCTTTATATTCATGTTTTCCTCTACAAGGTCTGATTAGAAGATTCTTAATTGCCTTCTAGTTACATCTAGCTTGTTATCTTGGAAATGATTCAATGGAGTAAAACCAAGGAAATTTTGGTGAGCCCATGTTCCTTTGAGTAAGACTTGAGATATTGTTTTTAAGACCTTTCTTTAAGGTACACTTACTAGAGTCTAAAACCAGAGAGGTCTATGGTATGCCCTGCCCTTTGGTCTGCCTTGAAATGTTGCTTTGAAGAGTCTTTGAGAGTTGTCAAAAGCAGATTAGATTATTTTTGTTTGATCTTAGACCACCCTTGTTGTTATCTTATATGTTTTCTTTATTTGAAAGTAGTCTTTTGATTGCTGGATTGTTTTCTAAAAGGTTTCGTATTAAAAGTTTGTCCAAAGAGATTTATGGTTTGCCTTGTCCTTTGGCTTGCTTCAAACAGTTACCTTAAAAGGCTTTTCTTGTCTAAGTAGAGCTAGAAGATTCTTAACTGACTATAGCTTTGCTACCTTCACAACTAATTATTGTTTCATATCACAACCTAATCTAAAGAATCCATTTGGTATAATTAGCTTGCCCTATGAAAGCCCTTACAGAGTTGATGAGCAATTAAATCCTTTTATGACTCCATTGCCCAATCGATTGATGTTTTCTTACAGCTTATTTGTTCAGTTGAAACATTCCCTCAATCAGTCACATCATTGATCCTTCAATCTATCATTTAATCCAACAAAAAACAAAACAAGTCCTTAGAACTTCATAACTAGCCTAAAATCATAAACAAAGAACACAAAGATATATGAATTAAAATACTTTAATAGAGAGATCCCTCTCTGAATCCAGGAAGGCTAGGTACTTGGATTCCAAAGTGGTTCTGATGTTGCCCCTATAGTGTTTGTTCTTGCCACTCTTGCAAATCACAGGGAGCCAACAGTACCCAAGGAAGAAGTATCACAATCGATTGTGTTGTCATGATAACAAGGAGCTCCCTCATATTAGGGCTTTTTCATTTTCAGTGATGGCTCAAAATTTGTTTCCAAATTAACCACGACAACATCCACATGGGGAATTTTATGCCTAACCCTTCTAGTTGGAGAAATTATCCTTTTAAATTGTTTTATCTTAACTATATCCTAATTAATTTCCTTTGTTTGACCAATTTCTAGTTCAAGTGCAAGTTGGGAAAACTCTAGTTCAAGCTGAGGAGACTCTATGGAGGGTTTCAAATCCTGATATATTACCGCACTTCTAGTAACATGAAGGGAGGTTAAATTCTTCAAGAGTTCAACCTGACTATCATCTGAAATAGGTGACCTTGGTGCTTTTACAAATGCCTCACGCTCATCCTATTGGTATTCATCAGCAAGAGATGGAGTTGAACCGATGGGAGAGGGGTTAGGGGCCATTGTAGCGGAAGATTGAGCAAGGCTAAACAATAAAGGCTTATCATAACCATTATAGGAAATAAATGAATGCCATATATTACCCATTTGATCCAAATGATGTTTAACTAACATGCAAATTAAACTATAGTGAAACAGGGACCTTTTCAGGGTTTTTTTGGTCGGCTTGATAGACCCATGGAATTATCACTAAAATATTTATCTGAATAATAGGGAAAGCTAAGATTTTTTCCTAAGAAAATAATTAAAAGCATGATATGATACATAAACGCTACGTTATACTTCCCTTCATAGGTTATATATCAGCAACTTAAGTGTAACAAATAATGTAATTTGGGTTTCAAAGATGATATATACATACCTTTGACATGATACTCACAGTTCTTACTAGCAAGCAACTTCCTCCATAGAAAATTTCAGACTGCAATATTCTTGGATTGACATTCACCTTCAAGAGGAAAGTGTGTGGCTACTTCTATGAATTCGGGTTGAATTTTATTTCTAAGTTACCCATGTTGGCTCTTCTCCCATTAAAACATGAAACACAATATTTAACGACCTCATTTATATGTTCCTAAAATAATTGTAAAAATTCCCACCAGCCAACTTGGCGAAACAGAGCCAAACATTCTTCATTGGCTTCAACAAGTTCTATCCCATTGAGCTCAATTCACACTTCAGGTGTCATGTTGCAGGATAAGAACTATAAATAGAGTGAAACAAGGTTTGGGTAAATGAAAAGACCAAACATCAAGCCCTAAGTTTCAGAGCCCTCAAGACCAAAACGAGAAGGGACAAAATGAGGTTTTTTGGAGGACCCTCTCGAAAAACCGAGTAATGATTTCAACAACTATCAAGTACTAGCTTGATCTAAGGCCATAATGACCTTGGGATATGAGAAATGAGTGGCGATCATAGGATAGCAAGCCATATTATAGTTGGCTCCACCTCAGGTTGAGACTCAATACCTAGGATTCCATATCAATCAATGAATAGTTGTCATAAGGTAACATGTCACCCAAAACCAGTGTTTTCCATAAACTCGAATCCATGAAACAAATCACCAAAAATATTGTATTTAATTTGAGATCAATGTATCATTAATCGGTGGATGTGAGATGATTGAAATGGCCATAGGATTTTTGTTTGCCTTAGTTTATATTCAATAAAAAATCCTAAATCTAGGAAGCAATTACAACTACCAGGTAAAGTTGCAGCAAATGTCCCTTCCTTTCCAAATATCTTGTTTTCAAAATAAAGTCTTTAAAGTAAAGAAAAATATTTTAAATAAAAGTAGTGTAAGGTGGAGAGACTATGTGATGTAAATTGTTTTCCATTAATCATCAACAAAAATTATTTTTAAAAATTGAAAGAAATTTGAACAAGGTGAGTGAATTCTCAATATAAGCTAGTAGCAAAGCTGAATTTTTAAAGAAACTCCTGAAGACCCACAAAAACAAATCTTAAATCAGAAAATAATAAAACAATATTGAAACAAAAACCATAAATAAAAAAGTAAAGATGAAAATTAGCATATGAAACTTACCTTGAAGAATCGCATTATGATTTACCTTGAATATGTTAATTTTTCTCCAAATTTAAGAAGTAACCTCTTCTTATGATCAAAATTAAAAGCATGAATAAGTTGCATATTTAACAAAGTTCACATAATCCCAAGATTATCAGCTTATTGAGTCTAAACTAAGGCAAACAACAAACCTATGAAAAACATTTACCAAAAGAGAATTGTTTTACGTTCAAATTATTGGGAATGAATAAGAATCATAAAAAATTTAGAGGAAACTTTGTCCAAATGAGCTTTGCTTTTTTGTTGCAGCTTTTGATAATCTTTCTACAAATTCATATTTGAGTTATTTTCTTCTCATTATGTAGGTGATAATGAATTTGAGATTTTCTAATTACATTTCAACTTCAAAATTTTCTTCAAATCCATTTGAATGATGCCAAAGTTCCTACCTAAACATCAGAACTAGCGGGGAAAAGAATATGAAATAGCGATAGGTTTTACCCATAGATTGGAAGTTCGACATGACCTATGGGCTGACGTGGCTTCAAACGTCATCTCGAAGAAAACCATATCACAGGAAAATCGAATTATGGCTTTGAATATCCTTTGGGGTTCAAATGCTCCAAGCTTATATGGAAGCTAGGGACAATCGAGGTTATATGGACCAATCCGCGATGAGGGAGAGGGATCCATCTAAGTCATGGTAGTGAGGTAAGGTGTCCAAAAGATATCAACTTGAAGAAAACTCAAACAGGACACATGAATAACTTTCGAGGAATTTTCTTACAAGATGGATGAAACATATGGAAAGGTATTCATTAGCAAATGGGAAAAAGTATACCTCGAGGAAAACCCTCTCGAAAGAAACTCACTGGACCCTCTCAAGAGAAACTCATGAAGCCTTATCAAAGAAAACTCATGAGGAGAATGCATTAATAACTTTCAATATGAATGTTGTGATATAAGAAATCTCAGCAAAGACTGGTTTTGAAAGAAAGATTTCTTTGTGGTAATGAGTGAGGTATGTGAGAGTAAAATTTGAGATGGTATCTCATGATGGGAAAAGGTAATGGAAAAAGAAAAAAAATATTTTATGACAAATTTCTCTAGTAGCTCAGTGTATTTTCAAATAAAGAGTTATAATTCAAATGAATAATGATTTAAGAATTAACCAGCATTATTTTTCCAAGGAATGTATTTCTACTACGAATTTTGCCCCAATTTATTTACTTGCTCAAATAGCTTCTAGCTCGAATGCTTGATCTTATGGTTAATCTTCTGCCATTGACACTCAAAATTTAATTACACTAATAAGACAAGCATAACATTATAACCAATCTAATATATTTTCAAAACAAAGGAAATATAGAACAAAGAACTTGTACAAATTTAAAATTTTAATTCAAAGCAAAACTTGTCAAAATTAAGATTCTAATGAATGAGTGAAAACTTCCATGAACATGTCTAGAAGCATATTTTATTAGGATTTATTTAAACCATTATTTTCCATAAAATAAAGAGGCTCATTGTTCTCTTATTCCACATTGGCAATACAAAAACAAAACAAGCCAAAAAATAATATAAACTAGACTAGACCTACTCCTACTCTAATATAATAGGGGAGATTAAAACCAAGTGAATTTGTACTTCCAATGGAGCCATTCCATTAGTTTTATTTATGTACATGTGTAAATATAAAAAATTAGTAACATAAGTAAAATGGTTACTAAATTATTAAAACAAAATTTAATCCTAATATGTACATCAATTTCTAATAAATTCAGCAAAATAAACTTATTTACAATATATTTGTCTTGAAAGTTCTCTAGCCATGTTTCTATAGGATCACAAAAAACAAAATGGATCTTTGTTGATGATTGGAGAAGATCCAAAGGACATGATAGTAGAGGAAATTCAAATAATTTACCCTTAAATGCTTTGGCGTAAAGAGACAAATTATTACTATGTAAAAAAGGAAAAAAAAACATCAAAAATCTTCTTCAGATTTGAAATTTCCAAACAATTTTCAAATGAATAATGAAAGATTGAATGGAAATCCAATGAATCTTTGAAAATATTTTCAGATATATTATATAGTTGGCTAGATTGTAAGGTTACTCTTTCAAGTGCCGAATTTTGTTGAGAATATATTTCAGAAGATAAAATATGCTCGCATGCTATAAGCATCAATTGTAAATAAAAAAAACTGAAGTGTTTGATGCTCATAGTTTAGGCTCTTAATTTTATTTTCATTAATTAACACACTTGACAAGAGATCAAGGGTTAACTACTTAACATGGTAGCATATAATGATAAAAATTTGAAATATAAAATTTGAATAAATATCTAAAACAAACCAAAATAAATGAATAAAGAATAATAAAATTACATAATTTACATTAGTGTTACAAGATGGATTAATGGGGAAAATCCGAGACCAACAATTATTTTCAATGTTAGAATTTCCACTAGAAGGGATTTCCAACAAGTTTCATCAAAACAAGTTTCCAAGTGAGTATTAGAATGTGTTTCATTCGAAACTTGAAAACCAGGCTCATCAAAATGTTTGAAAAAAAATTGCATTTCGTCAATGGAAATAAAGACAAATCATGTGAATCTAGTAGATTGAAATCTTCCTTTGGACGTGATTCACTTTGTAAAGGATGAAAATATTTTCCATTCAGATCATGATATTTGTCAAGTATAACTTATTTTTCTTGATAATCACACGGTTGATTTAAATCAACAACACCATTAAAAGGATAAGAGAGAGATTCATAAACGACATTAATGGGAAAAGAAACATTATCTAAACAAGTCACATTCTCAAAGGAATAAGAACTAGTTGAGGGAAAGGTTTCAATAGGAAGATTGGTAGAATCATTATTAAATGCATTCAAAATTGAAAAAAGATTCAGATACAAAAAGTAATGATTGCAGGAATATAATGAATTAGATGATCGCTGAAATTTTTCGTCATTATGATTTTCAACATCATTGATAAATTGCAATTTTGACTTAATGAAAAACTTTCTGTTCTGGAACTAGAAACTAGTTCTAAATTTACCTCTAAGGAAGAAATATTAACATGTTCATTAGTTAGATCTTATTCTTGATTTATTTTTATTGGAATTTCTTGTTTTTCACTACAGACATTAGGAAATATTTCAGTTACATTTTCAGATTTCAAATTTATATGCATACAGTCCATTTCAAGAATCTAAAAGTGGGTGAAACAACCTCCTAGAGTTTGTGATTGTAATATATCTTCAAGTTTATTTATGGGCATAATAAAATCAAATTCATAATCAAGATTAACAAATTAATTTGAGGCATCTTGTTCATCATCATTTGATTTAGTATGTTCATAATTAGAAGGAAAAAGAGAAATAAAATAGTTAATCAAATATCCTTTTGAAGGTAATTCACCAAGATGGAATCTATAGGAAAGTGACATGAATCTAGCGTAAAATTCGTCAAGAGATTCATCTACATGCATGGAAATATTTTCAATCTCTAAACACAAATCTTCATAGTTATAACTATGATGGGATGATAAAAATTCCTTCATAAAATGGTTCCATGAATGTATTAACTTAGTTGGAAGCGTTGTGAACCATTTGTGAATCCTTCCTTGAAATGTGAGAGTAAATAACTTGCAAGTTTCATTATCATTAGTAATATCAAAATATTCACATTTATCCACAAATTCATAAATAGGGTCTTAAGTAGAAATTTTACTCTCACCTTCATACTTCAAATTAGACAAGGATTCAAGCTAGCTTTTGGGTACATTTCTGGTAGGTCAGTGTGAGATAAAATCAATACCTAAAGTAGGAATGTGTGACAAGAACCATGATTAGTTAAAGAACACTTAAAATAAGACTCCACATATGCAATCTATCAATGGCCCTCCCTCTAGTGCCAAAAATGTTGATGGCCAAAAGTGAACTTATCAATATTTAGGATTCCTGATCTGAATATGGGAAAACTAGTTTTGTTGTGCTAACTCCCTCATCAGTATTAAGACATTTTGTTTAGGATCGTCTCAAATTAGCAAGTTATGTGAGAGTTTATGTGTCAAGTTTTGTGTTTTTTTATGAGAATTTCATGAGTTAATTAATTGTTAAAAACACATGTACAAAAAGTAAATTGTAGATAAATAACACATAGCAAACACATTACACAATAGTTGATAACGGAGTTCACCCCTCCTGGGCTACATCTCCCTGGACCTTCTTCAACTTGTTAGGCCCTCTTTGGATTAATATTGGTAAATTCTCTGATTACATACACCTACAATGCTCCATGTATTTTCAACCTGATCCATTGGATTTAGAAGACCCAAAAACCTCAAAATAGACTCTTCAAGCTCTGAAAATGGTCTTCAAGTGGACTAGGCATGACCTCCACTCTTGGTGGCCCTAGGCTTATTAATCTTAAAAGTGGAAAAATCACTTATAAAAGTGATACAACACCTCTAAAACCTACACCATCATGCTCAGAGCATCCAAATCATCTAGGAATGACTCTTTCTGAGCCAAAATTGGTCGAAAAATGCCAAAGTTGTGGCTTCTTCAGTTCTCCCTAGGAAAACTCCACCAAATCTGGAGAAGCTCTAGTTAAGTCTGACAAATGTGGGGGTGGCGCTGAAAAAAGTGGACTTTTCAACTTCTCCGCCAAATTAATCTCAGGAATAGTTTAATATAAAGTGTAGTTTAACTGGTAGTTAGTGCTCTAAGCGCAATTATCAAAAATTTGATTTAATTTCAGATTAGCGCACATAAAATGGGATTAGGTTTAATTAACCCATGTTTAAGGTCTAATACGTGCCATTTAAGATTAGGCCCTCCGCCACAATTATGGGCCACTTTCCTTTGTGTTGGGGCTAGCCCCCATGTGCCTCCGCCTAAACCTTTTAATAACTTTAAATATATGTTGTAGCATAGATATATTAAGTTCTAACGCATGGCATAGTTGGTAGTGTGTGTGGTTAGTGTGGGGGAGGTCGCGGGTTCGACCCTGACCTCTGCCCTTCTGGCAACATAAAATTTTATCAAATACAACTTAATATGACCCACCATATAAATTAAAATTTCGACCATGGTGTAAAATTAACCACATGTCTACCTTTGGGAGGGGCACATGGCAACCTCCAAGCTAGTCATATGTCAACATCCCATTGGTTCATCAAAAACCAATAAAATTGCACCATGTGCCAAAAAATTTGGGCCACTCACAAATTGACACTTGGCAAAATGTCGTTGGTCGATGGAAAAACCCAAAATTTTACCTTTGAACCTGTTTGATCCTTTTTTTAAAAACATCGCCTGTTTGGCACAGTGAACAATGGGCTCTAACTTTCACATACAGAGTCATTTTTTGATGAAACAAAGTGTGTCGTATTCCTGGCAATGAGACCTATCCGGTCATTCTAGTTTGGTGTGATTCTAAGCACTTTGAATTTTTGGCAAATTTTTGCCCCCAATCCAGATTCCAATCAATACCACCCTATCAAAGCCCCAAATTAGACTCTTTTTCGTTTGGGCTAGTGGTTATGACTGGTTAAATGAGTCTAGTTTCCCATATCCTAAAAATAGCCTAAAATAAATGCTAACCTAACGTAAAATAATCTATATGTACAAAAATATATACACATGCTTCTATCTACTAATGTATCTTATTACTTGTTTTTTTCAGCAGACAAAAGAGAGCAATTTATCTTCTTGCGGTTGCTTGAAGAAGATAATCCTTCTAGCTAGCTAAAACAAGGGCTCAACAAAACCACGTTAGGGTTTTCTCCTACATAAGAATACTTTACTAAAAATTATCTAAATGCAAATGTAGACTTAATCTAGGATGCAAACAGTAAAATAAAACTAATCTATCTCGATCAGGCCAGAATATAGATCCTTGTCCCAATTGAGAGCAAGATGAAAAAAGAGGGGGCGGAAAGGACTGCAATTGAATTAAATATTAAAGTATGCCTAACAAATTACATAAATATTTCATATAATTTGTAGCATTTTATGCAAATATGTAATAACAATGATCAAAATAAATAGTTATTGGAACACCTCGTGCATATAATTATACGCAATAATGAATAAATGGACTTGAAAATTAGATGTATCAATACATTACGAGATAGTTCAATCGATGCATTGATAATTAAAACAAAACCAGAATAAAAGTTGAACTAATAAATAATTATTAGCAAATTTATTTAAGTCCCTTCAAATCCAATAATTAATTCTTATCTGAACTTGTATACACCTGCAAAGATAGCTTTACATAAAATCAACTAGCATAGAACAAGAAAACAACAATAGTGATGGCATCCATTATCTATAATAATTGAACAAGAACAAATCATAATCAAATTAACACCAAGGAGTTAACAATGAGCCTACAAATTATACAGTAGTGCAATAGAACATAGACATATTATCATCTCCAAAATGCTTAAGCTTTTGTACAGTTTTTCAAGTCTCATGCTCTTTCAGTAAGTAGCTTAAAACTAGTGAAAATTTTCTAGATTACAAAACTCAAAACTTTTTAGATCCACGAGCTTGAGAAAACATCCCAATTACAATAATGCAATCAGTTCAATTCTCCCTACATCCTAGTGATCTCCTAAATCCAACAAGAGAAAGAGCACAAAATAAAAGTGCATAGGTTTTATCTTTCTTATATATTTCGCTTCTTCTTTGCAGTATCTATGGATTTCATTCCCCTCTAGTCCTTCTAATCCTTGATCTCGAACCCTTTTCTCTGCTACATAGCCTCTATTTATAAAATTACAAATGAAATCTCCAAAAGGATAGCTAATGCAAAACAATTTAGATTCATCATCTTAGGGCTCAAAAAATTCATTTTTCTCTTTGTTGATCCAATCTCATTCCTCCCAGACTTTTTGGGCTCATCTTTTCCAACATCTCTTTGCAAAAATGATGCCAAAAATGTAATTAAAAACCAATAAAATTGCACACAAATTAAAAATACAAACGGTCATAACACATTCCTCAAATGAAAATTGAAATTAATAAACCAAATAAAAGAATATTCATACTTTCAATTGTTCTTTCTGGAAATTTATCTAGTAAAATTGATAATCTGAAATGAATTTGCAGCAGCAAGATATTCCTGACAAATGAAATTCCCAACACAAACTCATAAAATTGTTTTTTTGGTTGCAAATTCGGAGTTGCATATTCTACTAATTTTTTGGAGATTTTAATGACTAAATCTAGCGATGTAACCACTTCCAAATCCTTCTCCATGGAATAATCTTTCCAACAATCTCTCATTTGTTCAATTTCGTTGAGTAAAACTCAAGGTATTTTTAGTCAAATTTGAGTTATCAAAACTAACAATGTGTTGGAAAATCACTATACTGAGCAATCTATTTTAATGTTTTATTTTTATTTAAATTTAAATTTTTTAATAAAATTAAAATATTAAAAAATTGAAAAAAAAAATTAATTAATATTAAAAATAAACAAAAATATATACTAAAAATAATGTTAAACATTGTTAAAACAAATGGTGGAAAGGAGTGAATTGGTTGAGCGTGAAGTATAAGTAAGGGATTATGTGTAAGGGGCCCACGTGGGTGGGAGTGGGATCCAAATCCACCTATAGTTTAAACATTTATAACATAAAACCCTTGTAATGAGCTTCCTCCTAATATGTATGCCTTAATGTCATGCTCTCTCATAGTATGTAGGTCTTGGGGATTATGAGATTCTTAGAGTACACAAGATCTCAGAAGAAACATCTAGTGAGCCTTGCGAGGTTTCATCCAAGGTCATATCCTCAAAGAAACCTCTGAGGTTTCTTTGAGGATATGACCTTGGATGAAACCTCGCAAGGCTCACTAGATGTTTCTTCTGAGATCTTGTGTACTCTAAGAATATCATAATCTATATATATATATTAATTTTTTGTCTTTTTTTTTTTATTTTTAAAATTGTTTTATTTTAATTATTTTTTATATATAATATTTAACTACAATTAATTAGATGATTATATTTGCAAACTAATTACACTTTATTATTAAATTAAATAAGATTAACTTAATAAATTAAAACTAAATTAATGTATTTATATTTGTAATTATTTTTATATGAAATCTATAATGATATAATAAAATACAAATTTACATATTTTATGTCTAGACATTGAATTTTAAGCAAACTTTGACCAAGGATATTTTCCAAATTGTAAGTCCAATTGAAGCAAACTGGGACAGTTGGAAATATGGAAACAAGATGTACACGATGAAATAATCAAAAAAAAAAAAATCCAAGCAAAGGGAAAATCTGCAAAATAAACTAATCAAATCAATATGGGAGTGTTTTAACCCAAATTTACAAGGAGAGTCCTCATAGTTAATTCTCAAAAAATAATGAGGGGGTGTTGTGGCCACAACACCACCCCCATGTTGGATCCATTGTCTAAGAGGATGCTCAATGGAAATATACACCAAAATCTTGGTCAAACACCTATGAGATAGAGTTCACTGTCTAGGTGTTTTTCAACTTCTCTCTAGCAGTAAGCACCATAGTGACTCACTCTATATGAGATCAATCACAAGGTTTCACCCAAGGACCATCTAGGGTATTGCTCAGTTCCAGGAGTTTGAATCCTATATATAGGTGGTTTATATGTTGTGTTTTCAATGCAAACATTATAGGATCATGTAGCCCACTATCCAAGTGGTTTATCTGTCTCACTAAAAGCACCACAATGGATCAACTCACCATACCAAGTGGTTTATCAACCTTACAACAAGCACCAGCTTGGTTTATCATCCCATTCAACAATCAATAAGATTTTTGTCAACTTATTCAACAAGCAATTAGTGGCTTATCAACTTACTCAACAAGCACTTGTGGTTTAGTCCTCCTCTAAGCCTCCCACTAGCCATTTAGGTTTAAGCACATCAACTAGAGTCTTCTCATCACACCATATGGAATGACATCCCAATTCTCAGATAGTCTAGTTCAATACAGCCTTCTTCACCATCTTCTAGAAAATCACCTTTCATTGAGTCAAGTTCTCGTGTTGTTGAGTTTCCAATCACCTTCATATTCACCCACATTCCTCCCCCTCTTCTAAGTTGATCAACTATTATAATGTTTTATCTCCTCTATTATGCTTTGCATCCTCATTACTGATTCCTTTCCCTTTTTCATTCTTCGATCATTGTTCCTATCTCAATCCTTAAGGAAGGAACTAGGATCATTGTTGTCATTCATGCTTGTTGCTAATCCAAAACTTCGATGTCTGTAAGTGTATGTAGCACCATGGTTAGAGTGATAGTTAACAGAGGTAAATAAGGTAGTTGTGGCCTACTCATTGTACTCCATAGGTAGTATATAAAAAAACACAATCTTCCCCTCCAGAGCTCTAGATCCTTGTCGTTCCCCTTCAACTCAAACATTATTTAAATTTTGTCTTAAAAGCACATATGTACCAAAATTTATAGAGGGATATTTACAATCACGGGGTGAAACAAAAAAAAATTGTTGCAAAAATCAATCCATCTTCCATATTATGGAACAATTATGTAGGTGAAACACAATAGGTTGACTTAGTGGATGTACATATTATTCACAAGTTGCGAAGAGCTAATAGTTAGTTAAGAAAAAGGGAGAACAACATTCTTGGGTGTCAGCATTGCTCCTTTCCATTACTAATATTTGAAGTGGATTCACCTAATCAAAACTAGGTATTCTAACATATTAGAAAATAGTAGAAAAGAAAGTAACCTAACTCGACTAGACAATAATAGATATTCGCATTTTTGTTTAATCTAGAGGAGAACTATAGTACTCTAATTTAAAGAAACCATGGTTATTGTTTTATTTGTTTAATTCTCACTTGTTAAGTAGGAGGAATCTTCCGCTAACACTTAGTGTTTTACATAAACAAATAGTTACTCAAAATCTAATATTGGAAACAAACAAATATTACACTATATTATTATGATAATCCAAATTTAAAAAGGAAAATGATAGAAATCACAGTAGATTTTAAAATTTTAATTAGCAAAATGGTGAAAATCATTACTAATTCTAAAAATTAAATAAATGATGAAATATAATGTATATATGAAAATGACTAAATTATAGACTGTATAATAATAATAATAAATTTAAAATTTAAATTTATAAAAGAAAATGATAGAAATCATTGTAAATTAAAAAAAAAAAAACAAATTTAAAGATGAAGATGGTATAAATCAATGTTAATTTTCTAAAAATTAAAGAAATGATGAAACACAACCTATGTATGTAAATGACCAAATTATGGAGACTTGAATTGGTTCACTTTCAACATATTCTCAATATACAATAGTGAAGCCCCTATGGTGAGGGAACCAAGAATGTAGGGACGACATGGCCCACTGCCATCAATAAGCTCACATTATATGGATATATGCAATATGAAAACCTCTTTGTAATGTTCGATGGTGGGGTTGATATAGGGGCCTTTGACAAGATCAAACCAGGCCTTTAACAGTGGGGTGAAATAATGATCATGGAAGCTTGATTCAGTGACATTTGATTGAATTTGAAGTATAAAGGGTTGATTGATGGGATATATATATAGGCTAATATACAATATGTATATACATATATAATAATATAATGGGGCAAGAGCTAGTAAAATGTGTAATTTAAAAAAAATCATCCATTGAATTTTTTAAACATTGAAATTTAGTCCATGGGTGAGATTTCCCCCTCCACCCACACACATACATAATGGGATAGTATGTTATATATTTCAAATATGTAATAAAAAATAGGGAAATACCTAAAAAAATCCAATTTTAAAAAAAATCATTCATTGAATTTTTAAACCAAAGAAATTTCACCCATGGGCGAAAGTTCTCCCCTAAAATTTTCTATGACTAGGTTATATACCTAAGTATGTTTCAATCATTTTTTAATTCTTGGATCCATTTTTGTTGTAATACATACCAAACTAGAACCATTAACTCATTATGGATTACCATTCATTTTCAACCCTCCTCCCATATGGGTAAGAAATAATCAATTATGATTTACAGCATTCTAGGTATATCAAGGGGATGAATTTATCCTTAATAAGGTGCACATATTTTTCCTTAACATGTACAAAAACATTCCATGCATTCAATGTGTATTTCACTTGAGGATGTGCATTTTCCTTAATGTATTGTCTTCATGAAACTTCATAAGGATAGTGTGTATAATGAGCATAACTAATATAAAGATATGAAGTTTTACTAACATTGTGATTTTTGGAAGTTATCATGCAAATATTAACACAAGGCTTGCATTGTTCATTCTAGGGCACATATTGTGTAGCATGTCTTGTTTTCATGTGGAAGACACATATTTTCCATTTTTTTGTGTGGATTTCCTTATTAAGGAATACATATATCATTTTAAGGAATGAATTACTTAATAGATTATATATCCATCATCTCACCATACAAAATTCACCACTAGGAGTGCATTTCCCTTAAGCTAGCAAGCATTTTAAGAAGGAAAATTTGAACAAGTTTCAATGTTTGTCCTACAACACAATTTTTGGTCTTTGTGCATACCAAAGGGTTTTAACTTTCTAATTACACAAACCAATATATAGGCACATGTATAAGTTTTCTACAACCCTATAACTTGTAACATTGTCCTATAGGTATACAAAATGAAATATCAATCAACCTTGTATATTCACAAGGAAGTTTGTTCTTACAACCAACATTAAACTCCAACTTTTTGCATGCTCGTACATGCAAGCAATGTATATAAATGTTATGCAATTCACTAAGTATCCCAATTACACCAACTATGAACAACATCTTGTCATCTTTCATAATCCAACATATGGGTAATATATATATATATATATATATATATATATATATATATATATATGTTGGATTATGAAAGATCACTAGATGTTGTTGATAGTAGAGAAAACTTTAAGGACGTGATATTAATCATAGAGTTTATAAAGGAGGAAAATATTGTATTCAATTTCAATTTTAAGGTAGACAAATCATTTAATCTCTTATGGAAAAGTATACCAACTTTGCAAATAATCTCTTATTAAAAAAAATTATTAGGTGACATTTTATTCTTAAATTATTCCATTGGATGAATATTTATAACCAATGTCTCTTGTATTGAGTAAATATAAATCTCATGCTAAAATTATAGGATGGATATAAATCCATCATTTCTCTTCATTAAAATTTGAAATTTTCATATAAATTATTTTTCGGGATATATATTTATTTAGAAACCTTAAAAATATATATCCACATATATTATCTAATTAATAAAAGAATTTTTAGAATTAAATTAAATAATTTGCATTGGATGAATATTTATGACCAATATTTTTTGTGTTGATATAAATCTCATGTAAAATCATACAATTAATATACATTTATTATTTCTCTCCAATAAAGTTATAATTTTTCATATAATTTTTTAAATGAAAGATATTGATTTATAAACCTTAAAAATGTAAATCTATCTATATTAACATATATATATATATATATATATATATATATATATATATATATATATATATAAAAGCTTTATTAGAAATAATTGTTTGTCAAAGTAGAATCAATTTTGATAGAATAATAATAAAAATACAAAATCCAAAGTTAAAATGCATTTCTCAAATATAAATAGGAGCATTTAAATTATATGTCCAAAAAAAATGTATATCAAACCCTTAAGTAGGCTCCATCACATCTAATACCATGGACTTGAAAACTATGTATGATTTAACCTTTAAATAAAATTTATCACATCAAATACCATAGAAGAATACCATGACCATCCAATACTATGGGCTTGAAATATATTTATGCTCCTTTGTTTGAAAATAGGGGAATGTGATTCTAAATTTTTCTTGCTCGCTTAAAAGTAAGCTAATATGATTCCTTATTATTTTTTCTACTTGGAAACAGGCAAATGTGATTCATTATGACATATATGGTGTGGCTATTATACCTAAAAAATTTAATAGGGTTAGGGTTTTGAAATTAGGCAAACTATGAGATATTTAAATAATATTAATTAAACCTCAAATTATTTTACTATAAATTCTCATTTTGGCTATACTTAAGGTGTAAAAAATACCATGATGTATATATCTTCTAGATATTGCATGACACACACACAAACAAACAATATTTAAACCTAATATGCAAACATACATGCATAAATACCCTCCATAATGTACTTGCAACGTCACTTGCATCACATTGTCATTCTGATGCACTTCCACCAGTGGAAATTACATCCCATAGCCCATGGCCACATATTAGGCACCTTAGTGAGAATAATAAGCCTTGGTAGGAACTTTTGATCTCCCTAATGGGCATAATTAAGCCCCTAGGAGGTCAAATGCACCCATGAGATGATAACTTTGTTAATATTTCATACTTGGTCACCCTGTTTCCTCAGTGGTTTGGTAGATGCATTTATTTCAAATCATTGAAGGGGCATCACCAATCTAACAACATTCAATCGTAGTCAGACATTCAACGAATGTCGAGTAACAAAGATAAAAAATGATAACTACTTTGTACTTTATGAAGGTACGATCAATTTTATCTATATCATCAAAACTACATGTAAAACATAAACACCATATGCATTTACTTGCAAAGGATTTGAATGATACATGGCATTCACTTATGAAGGTATTATTTACTACATTCTATTATCAACGAAACTTTCATCAATACTATTCCATTCACATGATATTTAAATATATAAAGAGAGAGAAAGAGAAAGAAAAAAAAATTGAGTATGAGATATTAGTGAAGTGCAACATTATAATTTTGCATCCTAGTCTTGAAATTAGTTACATGAATTACAAGATATTGTAGAATTTTAATGGACTAACAATGTGCTCTTCAATTGGCATATTGTTGTGCAAGGGTTTGTTTCATTCTAGTTTGAAAGGGTTAATTATTTTCCAAATATTAGAAGTATCTTTAGTACCAATCTAACAACAAGGCCATCCTTTTAGATTTGTTACAGAGTAGTAATTAAAGAGATTTATACATGCAAGGGAGGAGTGTTTCATTTTATGGGAATATAAACACAAAGTAACCAAGTCTTAAAACTAGATATCAAGACAAAGTTCTCAATGTAAAAGTAATTACAAAGTCAAACTAGTGGTTTTAGTCTCCAACGTTAACCGAGCTCAAAATCCTTGGTAACTAGTCTAAAAATATATACCTTTGCATCATACCTGCATAAATACCCTCCCTGATGTACTTGCAATGTCACTTGCATCACATTGTCATTCTGATGCACTTCCACCAGTGTAAATTACATCCCCTAGTGGCACACTAATCCCTCAACCACATATTAGGCACCTTAGTGAGAATAATAAGCCTTAGTAGGAACTTTTAATCTCCCTCATGGGCATAATTAAGCCACTAGGAGGTCAAATGCACCCATGAGATGATAACTTTGCTAATATTTCATGATTGGTCACCCTATCTCCTTAGTGGTCTGGTAGATGCATTTATTGCAAATCATTCAAGGGGCATCACTAGTCTAGCAACGTTCAATCGTAGTTAGACATTCAACGAATGTCAAGGAACAAAGAGGAAAAATGATAATTACATAGTAATTTATGAAGATACGATTAATTTTATCTATATCATCAAAAATCCATGTCAAACATAAACACCATATACATTTACTTGCAAAATCTTTGAATGAGACATGACATTCGCTTATGAAGGTATTATTTGCTGCATTCTATTATCAATGAAAGTTTCATCAATACTATTCCATTCACATGATATTTAAATATATAAAGAGAGAGAAAGAGAAAGAAAAAAAAATTGAGTATGAGATATTAGTGAAGTGCAACATTATAATTTTACATCCTAGTCTTGAAAATAGTTACATGAATTACAAGATATTGTAGAATTTTAACGGACTAACAATGTGCTCTTCAATTGGCATATTGTTGTGTAAGGGTTTGTTTCATTCTAGTTTGAAAGGGTTAATTATTTTCCAAATATTAGAAGTATCTTTGGTACCAATCTAACAACAAGGCCATCCTTTTAGATTTGTTACAGAGTAGTAAGTAAAGAGATTTATACATGCAAGGGAGGAGTGTTTCATTTTATGGGAATATAAACACAAAGTAACCAAGTCTTAAAACTAGATATCAAGACAAAGTCCTCAATGTCAAAGTAGTTACAAAGTCTAACTAGTGGTTTTAGTCTCCAACATTAACCAAGCTCAAAATCCTTGGTAGAAAATCTAAAAATAGATACTTTTGCATCATACTGAAAGTGGGGAATAAATTTTAATTTTGAAAGAGGATCCATGTTGGTGAAGCAGGTGGGATATAAGTCCCTTACTTATGAATTAGTCTCATGGCTTAGTATTTCCATGGAGCCAAACAAAAATATGATCGCATTAGCATAAATTTGAAATTGGTCATAACACTCCTTAAGAGTATAAGATTTGTAGATTTTGTACAATATAGAAGATGATTTTGGAGCACATTATACTTCAATACCCCATTTACTATGAGAGTTGAGCAAGATATTATGTCCTCTTTGAGGATGCTAGAGGGAGCATATTTTTGTTTATTAGTTATCCTAGAAAATCATTTTCAAAATTCCTTCTCCAAAATATGGCCATTCTTAATTATAGACATTCTAGAGACTAATGGTTGATCCTCTTTATTAGTTCCTATATTCATCGTCTTTAATGGAAATGGTACAAAACATTGTAATGGAGGTACTACTAGGATAATGAGGATATACGCACCCCTCTTTTTAGTGGATTTAGTACGACAATAGCCAAGACTACACTCTCATGTACATGGTGGAGGTACCAATAGGATGGTCGAAATCTACACAGTGCCATGCGTTGTAAAGGTATTTATAGGACAATAAAGATCTACACACTACCTCTCAACACATGGGGTTGACTGCTCACATGCATGTAGACACACACAAACTCTAGATATAGAGCTCCTCATGAAGTCTTAGATGCAGACCTTTACAATCAAGAGACAAGTTCCTTTTATTCCTACTACATATTCAACCAACACCCTTAGATTCAATTATTGACTCAAGCTGGAAACTCCTCCCACACATGCTAAATTAATAGCTTCTAACTAGGTCCACTTTGCCAAGTTCATTAGTTGCACCATCCAATCATTTTCCTTGACTTGGGAGATGACATACATATGGCATTTTTTTATAGAAACTAACTATTTTTTAGGGAAATTCCTTACATGTGTTAAGAATTAAACTTGAACTAATTGCGATGAACTCCAACTAGACTACTTCTAATATATATTGACAAATCGATTGTAATTAAATTTAATGCCATTTGCTTAATTTAATCATTTGTAGAAAAAGCAATATACATTTTTCACAAATAGTGTTTGATTAATTTTAATGATACTTATTTTCCCATGCCATCTCAAACATAAACTAGCTAAGTAATTCACTACAATGATAAAAGTGGTACAAAATTTCATAAAAAACTTTTAGTACATGATGCAGATACTATTAAGTAGTGTAAATATACACAACTCCATGTACGGTTAAGGTACTACTAGGACAATCGAGAGTGCACTCTTTTGTATATGGTGGACAAACTATTGGGATAGTAAAAAGATACACACTACTTCGATGTAAGGTACTACTAGGACAGTAAAGATTGACATGCTACTTCCTTACATGATAATAACTCCACCTCATCCCGCACAAACATAATCCAAAGCTCCTCTCTAGCATTACATGTATATTTATGTCGTATGGCGTTTCTATTTGAAAACAACTCCCTTAGCTGTGTCCATGTCTGAGCCATTAGATCATATGTTACACGATTGAAATGTCTTAGGCCATTAGATCACAAGTAAAAGTTTTATATATGTTTTTTATAATATTTGTTTTTTTTCTTTTTAATAAGTTAGATTGAATTTAGGTTTTGGTGACTTCGTCAAATTACACAAAAATAAAAATAGAAGTAAATTAAATGAAAAGATTGACATAATGTAACAAACATTTTAACTAGGTCAAATAAAAATTTAAAAAAATAATACTAAACTATAAAAACAACCCATGGTATTGACCCATGGTATTCATGTGGAATGTAGTTTATCTAAATGGGGGAATTAAGATGGCCTAACTTTGGATCTACCAAGAGCCAAGAGGGATCAAAACTCTTCATATGAAAACCTCATTGATCCCTCTCATCAATAATATAGATCTAAACTAATTATTTAATAAAATTATTTTTAAATGTTTATAACCATTATTCTTTTAAAATTTCACTTAATAAAATGTATCTAAATTTTCATATATCCAAATATACATAGTTTTTTGTTCTATATTATTTTTGTTATAGCTATTTTATTATTCCAAAAATACATGGTTTTTTTTGTTATTATCTTGAGCAATAATGATGAATGTTCATAATTCTCATTTCTTAAATAACACTAAATTTACCCTTAATTACTTAATTGTAATAGTTTGTAACTACATAAACACTCTTTTTGATTTTTTTTTGTTAATGAATATGAATATTAGTGAAGTGAAACATTATAATTTTTCATCCTAGTCTTGAAAATAATTACATGAATTACAAGATATTTTAGAATTTTAATGGAGTAGAAATGTGTTTTTTAATTGGCATATTGTTGTGTAAGGATTTGTTTTATTCTAGTTTGAAAGTGTTAATTATTTTCCAAATATTAAAAGTATCTTTGGTACCAATCTAACAACAAGGCCATCCTTTCGTATTTGTTATGGAGTAGTAAGTAAAGGGATTTATACATGCAAGGGAGGAGTGTTTCATTTTATGGGAATATAAACACAAAGTAACCAAGTCTTAAAACTAGATATCAAGATAAAGTTCTCAATGTCGAAGTAATTACAAACTCTAACTAGTGGGTATTTGTTATGGAGTAGTAAGTAAAGGGATTTGTAAATGCAAGGGAGGAGTGTTTCATTTTATGGGAATATAAACACAAAATAACCAAGTCTTAAAACTAGATATCAAGACAAAGTTCTCAATGTCGAAGTAATTACAAAGTCTAACTGGTGGTTTTAGTCTCCAACATTAACAGAGCTCAAAATCCTTGGTAGACAATCTAAAAATAGATACCTTTGCATCATATTGAAAGTGGGGAACAAATTTTAATTTTGAAAGAGGATCCATGTTGGTGAAGCAAGTGGGATATAAGTCCCTCACTTATGAATTAGTCTCATGGCTTAGTATTTCCATGGAGCCAAACAAAAATATGATCGCATTAGCATAGATTTGAAATTGGTCATAATACTCCTTATGAGTATAAGATTTGTAGATTTTGTACAATATAGAAGATGATTTTGGAGCACATTATATTTCAATACCCCATTTACTATGAGATTTGAGGAAGATATTATGTCCTCCTTGAAGATGCTAGAGGGAGTATATTTTTGTTTATTAGTTATCCTAGAAAATCATTTTCAAATTCCCTTCTCCAAAATATGGTCATTCTTAATTATAGACATTTTGGAGACTAATGGTTGATCCTCTTTATTAGTTCCTATATTCATCCTCGTTGATGGAAATGGTACAAGACCTTGTAATGGAAGTACTACTAGGATAGTGAGGATATACACACCCCTCATTTTAGTGGATTTAGTACTACAATAGCCAAGACTACACTCTCATGTACATGGTGGAGGTACCAATATGACGGTCGAAATATACACAGTTCCATGTGTGGTAAAGGTATTTCTAGGAAAATCAAGATCTACACACTACCTCTCAACACATGGGGTTGACTGCTCACATGCATGTAGACACACACAAAATATAGATCTAGAGCTCCTCATGAAGCCTTAGATGCAAACCTTTACAATCAAGAGATAAATTCCTTTTATTCCTACTACATATTCAACCAACACCCTTAGAGTCAACTATTGATTCAAGCTGGAAACTCCTCCCACACATGCTAAATTAACTAGGTACATCTCACCAAGTTCATTAGTTGCACCATCAGATCATTTTTCTTGACTTGGGAGACGACATACATATGACATTTTTTTTAGAAAATAACTATTTTTTAGGGAAATTCCTTACACGTGTTAAGAATTAAACTTGAACTAATTGTGATGAACTCCAACTAGACTACTTCTAACATATATTTACAAACTAATTGTAATTTTTTAATGCCATTTGCTTAATTTAATCATTTGTAGAAAAAGTAATATAATTTTTTCACAAATAGTGTTTGATTAACTTTAATGATACTTATTTTCCCATGTCATCTCAAACATAAACTAGCTAAGCAATCCACTACAATGATAAAAGTGGTACAAAATTTCATAAAAAACTTTTAGTACATGATGCAAATACTATTGAGTCAGTGAAAATCTACCCCTGTATGATTGAGGTACTACTAGGATAGTGGAGAGTGCACTCTTCAGTATATGGTGGAAGGACTATTGGGATAGTAAAGAGATACACACTACTTCGATGTATCATGAAGGTACTACTAGGACAGTAAGGATCTACATGCTACTTCCTTACATGATAGTAACTCCACCTCACCACGCACAAACATAATCCAAAGCTCCTCTCTAGCATTACATTTATATTTGTATAATCTAGACATCATTTTCCTCACTACTACATGTTTAGCCAACACCCTTAGAGCCAACCATCAACTAAAGGTGACAACACATCCCACAGATAAAATCCATAGTTTCTAACTAGGCGCATAACATCAACTTTATTAGTTCAACCGTTTGTTCATCAACTTTGAGTTTGGAAGATGCGTACATATGACATTTTTTTTTGTAGAAACCATCTAATTTTTGTTGGAGTGGGATCATATCTCTTAAGATGAGTTGCTTTGGGGATTCTTACTGAAATCCCTTGAACAAATGTGTTAAGAAATTAACTTAAACTAGTTGCAGTAATTTCCCACTAGTATGTCTCTAAACTACAGCCGAAGTGACAATCTACTTCAATTTATATATTCATTATTATAATTTATTTTTTATCTATATATAATGTGTTATTAACTTTAATAATACTCATTGTTCATATGAACTCGAAATATGAATTAGCTTAATAGTTAACTATAATAACGACAATAGTACAAAATGCCACATAAACTACAGGATAAAGATACTATTATAAGACCATATATAATGAAAATACTACTAAAATAATGAAAACCTATACACTTGTAATTTATATAAATTAAAAATATCTATTATAAATAATATATTAATTAGGTATGTCCATATATATATATATTCTCACAAATTTAATACTTATCTTACTCATTATTTACTAAAACCCATTTTACAATATATAAATAGGTTTTTACAATATATAAGTAGGTTAGTAGTTTAATAAGTAAATTCAATATTTTTATTAAATTTACTAAAACCCATTTAACAATATATAAGTAGGTTAGTAGGTTAATAAGTAAACTTAATATTTTTATTAAATTTTTGACTTCATAATAATTCAACTTACATAAAAATTTGTTTAAAATATAACACCACCCTAGAAATTAAAAATTCAATGTGGAAAATTGTACGGTTTAAACTACGCTCATAAACATTGACATACATGAGAAAGCCAAGAAACATAAAATAAAATATTGGGTACCACACTTCAACATAAAATATTTAAAATTTCAGTAACATTGTGTTGCAACCTAAAATGATGCATTGTAAAAAAAGCCTGGTGCATTTTTTTTAATAGAAAAAGGACACGCTCTTTCCTACTGGTAGTAGCAGCTTTAAATTAGAAAACTCGGAGAACGAGATTTTCTCTTTTATCAAACAAAACTTGGATGTAACTGGCAAGTTTAAAGTGCTCCGTCTGCACGGTTCCCATCAAAATGAGTTTATAAGTATTTGGTCATAAATCTAAACTGACTGATGCGGCTTTACAGATTCAATGAAAACAGGATCCATAAAAATCCAGAATCTTGATGAGCACATCGAACAAATATTCAGAAATGGCTATAAGGAGGCATCCCGGGGAATAACAAAATGCAGTGAGGGATCTCACCAAATCATCGATCAGCAAACCATACTATGTATAGTTTTTACCAGTCATCCATGCACACATGGGAAAACCATAAATAGACAGACAAACAGAGAAGGCATTACCTTACAGAAAACAACACACGCAAACATCAATATATGTATATTATATTGATGATGGTATTTTTTTGCAGTAGCAAAAGCATAGAAGCGAAATGAATGTATAAAAAAACAGATCCCATCTGAGAAAAATATACTCTCAAAGCTGCTGAGAAAAATATAGGATCCAGAGTTTCCAAGTGGAACTTTTTTAATTCTTAAAATCTATTATATTCTGCCTCCTCTTCCCAGGATGCCTTTGCCACGGGATCGAACAAAGACTTCTCTGCTCTGCTCTTCTCCTGTTTTTCTCAGTGCCAATATCAACTGATTCAAGCTGGATGAAACGAAACAGGAGGAGCGGAAAGACCTTGCAAATTTCATAATCACACACAGCATTTTCATTCTCTAGCCTGAAACAAACTCAGAGAAAAAAGAAAAAAAAAACAAGATTTTTCTATGCATTCTGTTTTATTGGAAGGAATAGCGTGTTAAATAAATGAATTCAAGGTTAAAGAAAAATAAATAAAATGATGGCCACACCTGGTAGAAAAGCTGAAGCAGTGTGATTAAAAACGAGAGTTCGAGGAAGCCTGTGAGGGCTTCACATCGTCGTTCTCGTTATCGATGCCCTGAATTCGTGCCGGAATCCGAAAGCCCGAGAAGCCATCACCGGTCTGAGGAGATTGGCCGGCGGAGGCATTATCGTGCAGCAACGGAGGGTTAGATCGGACACGAACAGGACTTGAACTGGACTGAAGGGTACCCCTGAGTATTAATGAGTTATAGTGCCCTCCTCCTCCTCCTCTCATCATATTAGGCGCCGATACTGCAATATTATTAGTGTTATTGTTCCCAAAATCTGTGTAGTTCCACACCGGTGGGGCACTTAATATTCTGTGAGGCTGAGGCTGGCTACTAAAAAACTCATGGTGAAGCTGCTCCGGCATCACAATCTCTCTGCAAAAGCCTGAAGGGACTTGAAATGCCGAGGCACTTGAACTGGAAAACAGACTTTGATTCGTCTGTTGGTTTGAATTCTGGGCTGCTTCGCCTGCATAGGGCGTCGCCGTGGCTGCTGCTCCATCGAAATGTGTGACTGTAGAGTAATTCTGTAAGACAGCTTGATTGTTTGTATGCGAAACTAAGTATTGATAAAATGGATGCTGCTGTAAGGCTTCAAGATTCAAAGGTCTCGAGATCGAATCCGATGAAGTACTACTTATATTGTTATTGCTGCGCATACCCATTTGTGGATTAACCGCGTTGGAGCCGGTTCCCAAGTTTTCCGACGCCGGCGCATTTTTCAGGTGGAGATTAGGCACAGTAGGGCTTGTAGATGCCGGATTTAAAGAAAACAGCTGGCTTCGAGGACGAAGATAAGTTTGAGCCTTTGCAACTCCATCTGATCGTTCTTGAGTTCGTTCTTTAGCCCGTTCCCTGGCGCGTTCTCTTGCTATTGCTCGAGAATCTGCTGCCCTCGCTCCTGCGCCTTTGACATTGGCTTCGTTTTCATACGCCATTTCCTGCTCCGCTTGATCTTGAATATTACCCTCATCTTTAGGTTGTTGATTTGGAATATTTGGGGTCGATCGGGGTGGAAGCTGGTTGAGCTCGTCAATGGAGGTCTTGGCTTTCTTGATCAGCCAATCCACGGCTTTGCTTGGACGATCGAAGCCGAGCCTGTCTTGGACGTCGTAAAATTGAATGGCGGTTAGTGCCGAGAGCCGAACTCGTCGATCTCGGGGACCTTTCGCAGTGTAAACTTTGCTGTGGCGATCTTTTCTTCCGGTGGAGCGAACAATGTGACCGCCTTCCACTTCCACTATTTCGCCCATGGGTTGCTGTTGCCTGGGAATACTGGTTCCCGGTGGCCTCCCACGAGGCGGTCTCTGATCAGAAGAATCCCTCTTGTTGTCACGCATTCTCCGTGCCAAATCCACATCCGTTGAAGCATTTTCCCGGGACCTTGTTATATTTGCCGAATCTACAGGATTCGTCGTGGTGCTCGTGTTGCGTACTAGTAGAGACCTGAGATCATCAAACGACATTGAGTGGATTCGATCTTGGGCACTTCCATAGTGTTTTCCTTCTTCTTCTTCTACTTCTTCTGCTCCTCCTCCTTCTGGACTTCTCCTCCTCCTCAAGGATTCTTCGTCTCCGTTTTGATCAGATGACGAGGACGACGAATCTATGTTAAATATCTGACGCTTTTCCTCCACAGCCCTCTTCCACGGATTCAGATAGCTTCCTGGATCCAGAGCCTGCAGTTTCCGTTCCAGATTGATTGCCAGTCGCGCTTCTTTGCTTGCCCCGTTGAGAATCTTGTTTCCTTGAACGCTTAGGAATTTTCTGAATCGGTCGAAATTTTATATACCTGACCTTGCACTTGGTCCTTCCCGAGGACTTTGCCATCTGATTCTCCGATTTCCATTACAGGATAAGATTCAAACCACAACTGCTGTCTCCATATAATTTTCCCTTTCCCTTCAAACCTGCAAATTTAGCCTCAATATTCCACTCAGCTCTATCCCTCAGACCGCTTCCGTATTTTTTATTTTACCCCAAACCCTTGAAGGGACTAATTCCAGACTGCTTATTTTCCCCATTCCTAGAGCTCTTGGATTCACAGACAAAACACGAACACGGATTCTTCTTCTTCTTCCTCTACGTGAATATGAAAATGATTTCTCACTGGATCGAATCGAATGAAAAACATACAGTGAAATCGAACTAAAAGATCATAACATAACATACCTCTTGTAAGAACCACCAATACCCCACAGTACCCACTGAACCCTACACCTAGGGTTTCCTGCCTGCACAGACAATCCACAAGATTTAGTACTGTCAAAAGGAAATTATGATATATTTATATATACATTTTTGTGTGTGTGAGTGTATATCCGTGTGTACAGTAACAAGACAATAAAAGAGGTGTTTGCATCAGCCAAATTACAACAACAATTACGATTAAGACCATACAGTGGCGAATATCTGTGCACGTAGACTCTATTTTCTGCGCCTTCAGACGTATTCTGCATGCAAGAAAGAAACGATCACGGCAGCCTGAACCGCCTCAGATTAAAAGACGAGTCTGTACAAATTCCTGCCACCGAATAAGACCCCAAGGATCCACTGGCTCACAATGGACCAACGCCAAGAAACCCTCAAGTAAAACCAGGTTGACCATGGAAGCCGCCCAGGAAATATACTCAACCAGGAGCTGCAAAATGTGTACGAGCCCCTCTATATGCGCTACTCACCCTGGCTCCTTCTCCATTCATTCATTCATTCGTTCATGCTTCCATCACTGCTGCTGCTATGATTATTATTGCTTTCATGATTACACGGAGTTTTATAAAGGTGCGTGAGGCCAACGGTGGTTGTATTCCTTCTAAACATTCTCTCTTTTAGTGACTTTATATTAAAGCAAACTATAGAAACCTCACCTCCTTGTTGGAGTAGTGATCAAGTTAGGACTCTACACTCCTTGTATGGTGTTTCGGATTTTCATTCCCCCTATTCCCTTTTTTCTTTTTTTCCTTTTTTTTTCGGTTTTAAAATTTTATTTTCAAATTTGAGTGCAGGCAAAAGGACTGGAGTCTGGAATGGAAACTTTTCTGTTGTACAAAATTTGGTGTTTGCCCTTTGCAGATGAGATGATGAGCGGATGGAAAGCAAAAGTGAGAGTGTGAAAGGGACGTGATGGCAGGCTTATGGCCAAACTGGACATGCAACTGGCGCTGCACAACGGAACGGTATCGGCATTGAATGAATGACTCCGCTTAACTCTGGTTAAATTTTATCAGTGTTGCTTTCACACTCTTTTCCACCATACCATTTCTGGGCTCCGCCTTTGGCCGCTCTACATTCTCTTGATATTACTCTTGCTTTTCCCGTTTCAATAAAATCAAGTCTTACTACTAATTTTGATAAACTGCATCACAGATTAATTGGTACCCTACAAAGCATGAACAGAAGTGACAAATCTTTGTTGCCGAACGTTAACGTTAATGTTGACATAAAGGAAAATGGAGTTATTGTACTCAAGTATCCATGTGGGAGAGGGTTATATGTGTAATATTAATAAAATATTAATTTAAGAATCTCGTTTTATATAAAATTTTGTAATAATAATATAATATTAGTTAAGGAATGATCAGAATATTTTGATAAAGTTAAAATGGATGTCTCTTCATTATCCATACGAGTAGGTCGTGATGGAAATAATTCAAAACATAACCTCGAATATATAGTATATTTTGTATGTATTTATATAATTTTTAAAACATGCTTTTACGTATTTAATAGAATTAATTATTTTTAATAATGAGAAATAAGCAGAAGATTTTTTCAAGTGTTTTGAGTAAACAATGATTATCGAAATTGTTAAAGCTATAGGGTTTGAATAACAAAACCAACAATGATTGAGTGAATTATTAAGGTTAGATGTTAAAGTAATATTTTTAAAACATGTGAATAATTATGTTGAATTTTAATATTTAATAATTTATATAAATTGATATTCACAAAAAATTGCTAAGTGAGTAGTAAAGCTGACAAAGAATATAAGATTAAATGAATAGTAAAGTTAACCAAAGATAATATTCCGAAAATATATAAGAGTGGGGGAGTCTAGCCATGTTTCTATTAGATCTTTGCATTTTTTTATGACTTACTTGGATTTAGTAAACAAGGACAATCTTGAAAATATGGGGTTGATGTTGATCTTCATTCATTTATTTGGATCTTCTTCTTTTTTATTAGATATGTTTTAGGTTATAATATAAATAGGAAAGTTCTGCTCCATTAGATATGTTTTAAGTCATAATATAAATAAGAAAGCTCTATCCCATGTCACATTTCATCTTTATTCGATATGCTCCAAGTCATGGTACAAATAGGAAATCTCACTTTGTGGCTCTATTGTCTCTCTTTTTTCTTATCAAAACTAGTTTTTCAAAGTTGTAGGTTTTAGTGATTCAAAGTTGGTAACAGAGTGGGAAACTTGTAAAAGCTCAAATTCACATTTTCAAGTTACAACCTATTTTTAGTTAGATAAGGTATTATAACAACAATTTGTAATAGTTTTTTTTACTAATATTTACAAAGAGTTAAATGTTTTAGTTAAATATATTATGCATCAACATATCTTACATGGTGGGTATATAATGTCTCTCTATAAATAGAAGATGAGTTGGGGAATGGCAAGAATTTATTAAGATATCTTGTATCTCATTTTTGTAAAAGAATTTAGCTATATGTTGTTTAAGAATCGATAGATGTAAATCAAAAGCAAATTTTGTTAGTTGGCTTAAATAAAGTATTTCTATTGTGTAGACATATCTCACATGATGTGTATATAATGCCTCATCATAAATAGAAGAGGATCCAATTAGGGAATGACAAGAATTTATTAAGATATTTTGTATCCCATTTTTGTAAAATAATCTAGCTATACGTTGTTTAAGAATGAATAGATGTAAATCAAAAGCAAATTTTGTTACTTGACTTTGATAAAGTTACTGCTATTGTGTAGACATATCTCACATGATGTGTATATAATGCCTCCCAATAAATAGAAGAATATCTAGTTAAGGAATGACAAAAAATTATTAAGATATTTTGTAACCCATTTTTGTAAAAGATTCTAGCAATATGTTGTTTAAGAATGGATAGATGTAAATAAATAAATAAAAATTTAAAGTTGGATTTGATAAAGTTAAACCTTAAGATTTAGTTGATATCCTTTGAGAGCAGAGAAATATGTCTATTTCTCTTATTAAAAATATATAATTTTTTTTTCAAAGAAAAAAAATAAAACAAAATATAACTTTTTATAAAAATATATAATAACAACATAAAACAGCAAAAACTTAAATCATATATATATGTTAAAATGCATTATTTTTTCAACAATAAAATGTATTAATAAACTATTTTATTGTAAAAAACATTTAAATTACTTTTACAATGATACAATATAATAGGGATTTTAGTTTAATATTGTGATATCATTAATTCAAAAAGTTAAAAAATATATATATTTCTAAATTTATTTTTAATTTTAATTTAAATAGTTTAAAACACAAATAATTAATTTTTAAATATTAAAAAAACTTCAACCATGTTTAATATTTTTAAAATTCCTATCATATTTATTTTTTTACTCGATAATATTTTAAAAAAAAAATCATAGTTTCTAAATTGTGTCATATAAAATAAATGTTATTATTAAAAAATAATAATAATAGTTCAATTACTCGTTTAAGTGATGTTTCCCCTTAACTTCAATTAATTTGTGATAGATTATTCTTTCTTAATTAAAAGTGATGCAATTTTATATACAAACTAATTGAAGAAAATAAAGTAAGTTTATATATGAAAATTTGTTTAGAAAAAAAATGACAATTTCTTTATAAATATCTTGATATTGGCTATATTTTAAAGGATAAAACTATTATAAAATTTAGTGAAGAAAGTTAATGGAAAGGATCTAAATTATTAATATAAGATGCTAAACTTGTGTAAGCTATTTTTATATTGTTTTGTTAGTTATAATGATATATGGAATTTCAAAGTTTTTATAATAATTTTGTTTTGGTTTTATATGTATAAAAGAAGAAGAAAATAAAATAAAAAATATTTGAAAAAATAATATAAATAAACAAATTTTTTAATTTTGATAAAAAAAAAATATTAAATAAAATATTGAATCATATAACTTGAAATTTACTAAGAGTTAATTATACACATTAGATGTTAATATACACATTAAAATACTCCACACATATATAACAAAAACATTTATACTTATTTAATAAATAATAGTTAAATTTTGATATAGGTGGTGTTTCATTATTCTATATGTGGACAAGACAAATTATACTCAATCAATTATATTCATTAAATTTACCAAATATTATTATATTAAAATATTTTATGATGATGATGATGATATAGGACCTAAAGAAAAGAGTTATTTAATTTGATTTAAGATTTTATTCCTATGCTCAAAAAGCTTGGAGAGAAGCCTCCCCAGCTCACTATAATTTTGACATCTTAAAAGGCTAGGAAGGTCACTATTGCAACAAAGATTATGAAATTGAGCTCTAATGTGGTTGTACGCGGGGCACTATAAGAAGAAGTGATTTTCATCCTCGATGTTCATATTCTCACATAGATGGTAGATCCTTTCCATCCATGGTATTTTAGGAACTGTCCAACGACCTGTTTCACTATGGAGCTCATGAGAGTTCGTTCTAATCTTGGCTATATTAATTTTCTTCTTTGAGCTAGCTAAAACAGAGAGATACTTTTGATCTTCTAAGGTGGGGTTGATGACCTCCTTATAATACCTTAATTTTCTTTTTGTCTGTTAGATCTTTCTTGCACCACATTTTTTCTTTGAACTTAGAAGTAACAATTTTTTTAATGTTATTGATCTTTTGCAATGCAGCATTCTCGTTGATCTCCCAATGGTTTAACCAGGCCCTGGTGTCTTTATACCAACCTCGTTTAAGCCTTATGTGGTTTTGGCTGGAATTTAAAGCTAGCTTAGGAAGTCTATTGTCTCCTATGCTATTGAGCTTGTGCTTGTACAATAGAAGCCTAGTCATAGCTAGGCTCTCAATAGGGGAAAGACCCGCTTATATAAGGAGAATAGGATAGGGTGTATTTTGTTTTTTAAACTCCTGTGGTGATCATTTTGTAAGAAGTTTTCCGGATTATCCACACTATTGAGGAACATGTGTCCTGTGGATAATCCAGAAAACTTCTTACAAAATAGGGTGTATTGCTTTTAATTTTAAGGTTATATGTTATAAAACGCTTCTGGATTTGCTCAATCTTTCTCCAGGATTCTCTAGAGATGCTGCAACCCCAAACCTCACATCCATATAAGATAACACGAGTGACTAAAGTTTCAAAGAGGAACTTCTTACTATCCCACATTACGAGGTTGCAAACCTCACATCCATATAAGATAAAAGGAGTGACTAAAGTTTCAAAGAGGAACTTCTTACTATCCCACATTATGAGGATTGCCATTTTACAATTATTTTCAAGAGCAAAATAAGCTTTCCACTGCCCATTAATCCTTTTCTGAATGCTATAGTTCTAGTTGAGCTTGTGATGAATATCAATTCCTAGATACTTGTAAGAAGACACTTCCTCCAAGTTACTATTGTCATACATAAAATTAGCATAAGTGTCCTTCTTGGATTTGATAATCAGAACTTTTGTTTTGTCAGTGTTAACAGACATACCCATGGTAGAGCAGAAATCCTTAAGAAGTCTAAGTTGTTTATCAAGATCACATGGGCACCTTGCGAGAGTCTAAGTTGTTTATCAAGATCACATATTGGGCACCTTGCGAGAAGAACAATATTGCATAGAGAAGAAGGATGATGACTATCCTCGCTAAGATGGTGCCAACACATCCTAACAGCCTTCTAGCTTGTCGATGTAAATGCCAAATAAGATAAGGGAGAGGGGGCAACCTTATTTAATCTATATAAATAAAAATAAATTTATTAAATAATTTTTTAATATTTTAAAAATCACATATAATAATATGAATTTTTTAAATTTAATAAATATTACAAAATTTTGAAATTTTTTTTATCAATTAACTTAAAATTAAAGATAAGCATTTCTAAAAATAAAAATATAATTATTATAATATTGTTTTTTAATTTATTTTCTTACTTATCATTATTAAAATATAAATATTATTGTTTTCTTTCTTTTTCAATTTAATATAAAACTAGATAATAATATTCTTTGATAAATCTTTTTAATTACATATAGATTTATAAAATAAAAAGATTATTATTTTTATTTAATATATTTTTGCAATAAAAACTAAATGAAGGTAAGAATAAGATGATTGATTAATATAATTACACTTCTTTAAAATTATATATTATATCATTCAAATAAATAAATAAATATTATATTTATTATCTATCAATATATATCTATATATATATATATATATATATATATATATATATATATATATATATATATATATATATGACATTAACTATTTATCTAAGGAAAAAAATTATAATACATATTTATCAAGCAATTAACAATAAAATAATTAATATTATATATTGGAAAATATATACCATAAAATCAAAATCTATATATTTTATATTTAATTTAACATCATTTTCTATTTATTACTCACTAATATCTATATTTCTTCACCTACCTTTCCATCCACCAAAATAATATATTGTAATTTTTATCTAAATATTGTCTTTATATTTTCTCTATTATATATATTTATATTTATATATATCTATATTCATCCCCCACATATACATATATATATATATATATATATATATATATATATATATAAATAATCCAGCAGCTTCATACTAATTCCCAAGTGCCCATTATCATAATACAGCTTCTAATTCAGACTTCCCTTTCCTATTGAATTTTTTTCAATTGTCCATGTTATGATGACACCCTAGTAGAAGATTCGTGGAAACAAAATCACCTAATGCCTCGGCTCAGCTTAGTCCACGAGATGGAATATTATAAAGTCGTGTTCCTTCCGCACGCAGTTGGATTTTTTTATGTTTGTGCTTTTGGTTTGAATGGTTGCAACTTAGAGATATTGGTCCAATCATTACTCCTGCAATCAAGCACTATGGCCGCAGGAATGTTGTTGCCCAACATTTCCAAATAATTTTTCTCGTCATCGCACACACTCCATTGCATTTCTGTCCAAAGAAATAAAAAATTACTACCTCCCTCCCTCCATCATGCAGCATCTATCATAAAATATTACATTATTTTAGCTTTGATTCCTGGATATTGACTCTTTTTTAATTACTATACGCTCCCAAGTTAAATCAAGGTCCTCTCATCCAAAATCAACATGTCGAATCACTATTGTCCGAAAAGATGCGTGAGAAATATTAATACTCCAGAAGTGGCCTGATAATGTCGATTCCTCCCCCATTGGGTACCGCGCAGATAGTTGCTTGTTTTGCACCGTACATGAAGATTCCTTAAAAAAAAGCAGGCAGGTCTTTCAATTAAGCAGTTTTTTACTTCTAGGTACTCCTTGGGAATGTACTGGGTTGAGTGGGCTTTAGGATTTATTCACTTCCATCATCATGAGGCCCTTTAACAGTTCCAAAGCACCACCATTGATGTAGAGCTGTAAAGGTTTGATACCAACAAAAATGGACGTAATCCTTTTCTTTTCGTTTAGTGGGATGGAGGAATATTTCCATTTTTATGATCTCATGTTATCCTTTATGACCTGTTTCTTTCTGTAATAAGTAGACGAATAAGAAATTGAAGAAACTTGAAGAACTACATATACACGGATAAACAAAATATTGCAAGAAATGTTCGAAACTGTCCCGTCTCAGGAGAAACATTGACAAGAACAATAACATGTCTCTCTCCTTTAAAAGTGGTCTCCAAATTTATATCAGAGCGTTAATGGCGCACACATCGATTTTCACCACAATACCCACTGTTTGAAACTCTGTGTTTTATAATGATATGGATGTAGAAATCCGGGTCTAACTCGTATATATAAAATGAATTCAGATATCATAAAATAGAATAGAAAATGGATCTATATTTGTTAGTGTTAGATGTCTTATATTATAAGAGTATGCCAAAGTATTAATAATAATGGATGAAGATAATAAATAATAAAAAATAGTTACAACTGCACATAACATTAATAATTGTCCACTATTTATTACAACAAAAATATAATATCTTGGAAAATATTAACAATCACACTGCATCAACCATACAATATTTAAGTTTACAATTAATATGGAAAACATATACTCAATAAAAACATAAATATTAGAAAATATCGACACTAACATTGCATTAACATTAAGACATAGACATTTTTTATGTTTTTTAAATTTAGACAATATCCCAAACACCTAAAAATCGGGAGAAGTCCAACAATTGACTTCTCTCAATATATGATACAAAACTTCATGGCATTTTGATTTTTATCTGATGATTTCACTACTGTGGATTTATTGTAATAGATAGTGTAACAAAAACATAAATATCAACACTAATATTATAAAAATATATATAAATATTGTAAAATATATATAAATATTGTAAATATATAAATGTCTGTATCAATATTATTGTATTTTTATGTAAATTGTAGATTTCTAAGGAAAAAGGTCTAACAATTAGCTTCTCTTCTAACATTTTGCAATTGATATAAGTTAAGTGTCAAGATTACTATGATGCAAATTATAACCATAAAAGATTTATTATTTTAGGTTACTAGAAGTGAAATATTTTTGACATTTAAATATGTATTTCTTTCAAAATATATTTGACATTAATCATGAAATATTTATTCCTTTTAAGTTACTTGAAGTGAAAATATTTTTGACATTTAAATATTTATTCCTTTCAAAATATATTTGACATTTGAAGTTTGATATATTAGTAGTTCATCTTCACTTCATGACATTTTGTTTTTGTTTCCCTCATGATCTCACTACCATGAAGCTATTGCAATAGATATTGTAACAAAAACCTAAATATCAACACTAACATTACAAAAACATAAATATTAGAAAATATTAACACTAACATGGCATCAATATTAAATATCAACACTAACACTACAAAAATATAAATATTATAAATATTGAAAATATTAACACTAACGCTTCATCAATATTAAAGCATTTTTATGCAGATTACAGACTCCCAGAACACCCTAAAATCGGAAGGTCAAACAATTAGCTTCTCTCCGGGCCTTCTGCAATTGACATAAGTTCAGTGTCAAGATTACCATGATGCAGACTATAACTATCAAATATTTATTCCTTTAGGTTACTTGAAGTGAAAATATTTTTGATGTTTGAAGTTTGTCATATAAGCAGTTCATCTTCACTTCATGACATTTTGTTTTTGTTTTTGTTTACCTGATGATCTCAGATCACTACCATGGATTCGACTCAACAAATTTCCAGACAGAACATTCTGACATTGTTGTAAAAGTTTTGATTATGAAATTTTATGTTCTGGCGGTATAACTTACTATTTTCAGCATTTGTCCTAGGGAAGTCATATCTACAAAAATCATTTATATTCTCTACCACCCACCCAATATCTAATAAAGTTTTGTATGGAAACACAGAATCCAGAGAATTCGGCGTGACCATCAAATCAAGGAACAGACTGTATATGTTCACCAAATCTAGGAACATACATCAAATTTGTAGCATGTACAGAGAGATTGTTACTTTTGTTTACACTGTCAGGTCTCTCGAATTGCGGAAAGAATTCTGGTCTTAACTGGTTCAATATATTTATGCGTTATTAAATTTGGACTCGACCAGTGAAGTATCAGATTATGGAAAATATTGAATTGCTAAAAAACAATCCCGAACTTTATACTGGAAGATGCTTGTACAATCCAACGGATCCAGTGCTCTCCAAAGTAGCCAGTATAGACTCGAGAGTACCACAACCGTTCGATTGAGTTGAACACACTGCCATAGGTAAGCCAATCTTGAGGCACCTCACATTTCTCGATGTAGTGCAGCAGCGAGAATCTGACAGAGGAGAGATACAGGTGATAATATATAAATGCATTTGAACCAGTTTGCCTTGTTGGATCATATAGCTGTCCATGTTTGACTTCGCTGATAATGTCTCTGTCCACTTTAAGTTTCCTTATTGGACATGTGTTCAGTGACAGGGGTGAGTTTAGCGTAGTGGACAAGTCCTTACCATTCTGGTCTTACTTTCACAAAAATATAATTATGGAGTTGTCTTTAGTGCTACTTTTTGAAGGTTTTTTTGTGGATTTTTCAGGTTTAATTTTTTTTAAATCAGAAAGAATTTATTGAAAACAAAAATTTGATGGGTAACTTGCACAATCAAAGTGTCTTAGGGGTTTTTTAGGGTGTTTAATATATATAAAGTAAAAAAACTAGTTTAAATAACATAAATCAAGCTTTGACTTCAATTTTTTTCACAAGATTCTGACACCGGAAACTCCAAAAAGTCGCACTAAATAATACTCCTAATATAGTTCATGAATATTTCATCCCCATATAATAATTTTTTATCAATACTTGAAGAAATATTTTGATGATGTAGGAATACTTATGGGTAATTAGTAATGGAATAAACTAATTCTATAATAATAATTAAATTCTTTATCAGGGTGGGAAACTCATATATATGTTTTCACTGTTATTAAAGAAAAGTTTTATTGTGATATAATTTTTTATGCACACTAGAACAATGTGCTTAAAGGGTTTTTCTATTTTATATCAATTTAAATATTTTTAAATTTAGAGAACTATAAATTTAAAAGGATTCTTAGATGAATTTTACATAGTTATTGATTAAGAGTGATGATTTGGATTAATAAGCTAGAGACATGTAGATTTAAAAGACATAATTACTTAGTGAATTTTAAGAAGCTCAAAAAGAGCTATTCAAAGTAATTTAAATGGGAGTTGTTTTTAGTGTTATTTTTTGGTCTTGATTTTTGTTATTTAAATAGGTTTTTTTATTGTATATATGGATTCAGTACCCTAAAAAACCTTTAAGACACTTTGATTGTTCAAGGTTACCCATCATACTTCTATTTTCAATGAATTCCTGCCGGATTTTAGAGAAATTAGACCGAAATTTTTTACGGGAAAAACCTTTAAAAAGTGGCACTAAAGACAACTCAATTTAAATGTAGTTCGGAGTAGCTCAATGGTCAAAGGTTTATGATAGCTATAAGGAGAACTCAAAGTGTAGGGTTGGGAGTTTTGATACCTTGATAACATGGGAACATTGGTGTTTATAAAGCATAGAACATAAAGTAAAGATAACATATAGCATAGAACATAAAGTAAAGATAACACATTTAGAGACAAGTTGAAAACAATGTTTAGTGCATGCATTTGGGTTCATATATGTATATTTTTTAACATTAGGCATTTGCTTGGGCTATTTTTTTAGAATAATTTGTACTAGGATATATGTGCTTTAAGAGTGATGATATCCATATCCATTTCTGACTATATTAATTAAAATGTATTATTATTGTGGGAAATGTTTTCCTCTTGCTTGTTGACTTGATCAGTTATGTGATGGAATACATTTTTATGATGTGGTTGGTAGTTTAATAAAATGATTAACTATGATTTTTTAGGTGGATTTCATATTTCTGTTATTCACTTTAAGAGGTGGTATGCAAATTCACCATATGGAATATCAATCTAGGAATAATTTCGATGAGGACTACTCTAGCTAGGGATATTATTGGGTAGAGTTATCAAGAAAGAGATAGAACTCTTCAAATATTTAATTTAAAATATTAAATATTTCAGATTGTTAATTCAAAATACATGAATGATGAGAAATTCCACCATCTAAAAGTTTTTGAAAATAATGGCTATAGTAGACATCAAGGTCTTGCAACTTTTCAAAAGGCTAGTAAAGGTTCTAATCTATGATTAAGAGATCTCGCGATGAATATTTCAAATGTTCTTCTTTCGTTCATCCATGGCACCACTGATAAGATCACCCATGTTCTTAAGAAGAATAATGTCTCTGCTACCTTCAAACCCCTTAATACGATTAGGAGCTCTCTTAGCTCTGTTAAGGACCTTGTGAAACCTAAGGACATGAAAGAGGTTTATTCAATCCCTTGCTCATGTGAGATTCCCTACATTGGAGAATTTTGTCGCTCCATTAATCTGAGAATTCAACATTGGAGAATTTGGTCGCTCCATTCATTTGAGAATTCAAGAACATGTAATAGACATCAGGCATAATCGTTCCCTCTCCTCAGTTATTGTTGAACATGCAGAGAAAACTAAGCGCCATGTATGCATTGAGGATTCCAAGGTCATTCCAAGGATTGATCATTTCCATCATAGGAAGTTCAGAAAGACCACTGAAATTGAGAAGCAGGCCAAAAATCTCAATAGGGAAGAAGGTTCGAAATTAAATAAGAGTTGGGTTCCTGCCCTATCTTTTTTATTATTTATTTATTTATTTACTTATTTGTTTTTATTTTATTAATTCATTTTATCTTTATCCTTTTTTTTCCTATATTTTTAAGTTAATATAATAATAAATTAAATTAAAAAATATTTCTTGTTCCTTCTCTTTTTTAACCATATTAATAATAATAGTTTAATAATTAATAATTAATTTAAATTATTAGTAATTTAATAAGTGCTACCCATTGACTTAATTAGTTATAATTTCATATATTTTGACCAAAAACTAGTCGTTAATATTTGTTTTGATTAAATTATATTATAATCCTAATGACTAATTCTGGAACTTGATGCATCTTGCTACTATTTAATCCTATTGATAAATAATTTTTTTCACCTTCGTAATAAGAATGAACCTCATTAGTAGGTTAGAAACGCCGGCCATCAAAAATTGGGAATGTGATTTATCCAAATGCTAGCTACAAAAATCAATATTGATCACAAAACTCTAAGATCAAATATCAAAATACATTATTAAAATATTTAATGTTTTAAAAAAAAAAATTGTTTATTATTAGAAATACATTTTCCCCAATAGATATTTTTATTGATTGGTTTAACCATTTTTTGTTGAATTCTAACATTCTTTTTTACCTAACAAACCTAATCTTCATCTCCCTTTTCTTATGCACCTTTATAATCCTATTTCCACTATTTTCTAATGATTGTACTTGTTTAGTCATTGCAAATGGTGGAGTACCCACCCAAAACGTTGGGCGATATCCTCAATCCACATACATAGTTAAGATATCCCAAAATAGCGATACTAGGAGACAACTCTAATCTAGTGTTTGAAAAAATGTTGGTTGGATTTGTAAAGACAATTGTAGGAAAGAAAGAAGGATATAACATAAAAAGGAAGTGTGTGAGTTATAGGTAGATGAATATACCTTGTGATACTGAGAATGACATCATGGCCATATTGCTAAATCTTTGAAATGGTTAGAAACTCTAGAGACAATCCAAATGAAAGGAATGACTAGATAAGTTAATGTTAACAACGAAGATGAACAAGAACAATATTTTCATGAAGAGGGGCTATAAGAGGAGAAGATCATAGAAGCCAATATAATTTTAGAAGGATTTAATGGTAGATAAATACTTCTATGTATTTTATTTTGGGATTTAATGGACCAGATTGGGGATATGTAGTATTGGTAATTTACAAACAAGTAGGTTGAAGATTCCAAGTGAGTGAAGTTCAAATGCATAATGTTGAGAAGACATGCACTAACATGGTAGGAAGATGTAAAATTAGAGAGACAAAGAAGGGAAAAGGATACAGTCAATACATGGGAGAGGATGTTTTCTAAATTGTGAGTAATTATATATATTCATATTATTTTTTGTTTATGCATATCAAATGAGAAATATTTTCAAAAACATTAACATGTAGACAAATACACTACATAATTTTATAAAGTGGTAATTTAGGCTTGTCACATAAACAAAAATGAGGAGAACATGGTAAGAATCCAAATTGTTTGAAACCAAACATTTGAAAAGAAGTTGGTATGGTGGAGATTGATAGCTTCCATGGTCATCCTTTTTGTTATACATTATTTCCGTGTAGAATATAATAGAGTAATGATTTATAATGATCTCATAAAGGAAAATGAGGAGAAAATTTGTGTATAATACATTTAAAAGCACAAGAACTCTAAGTTTTGTTGCTTCAGTGGTATAAGAGCCATTCGAGCCTTTGGACGTTATCCGGTGCACAATCTTCCATTTAGTTTATTTCTTGAAATCATGGAATTAAGTGAATCTCATAAATATACAATTGGGTTATTAAGTGAAATTCAATAATCATTACAACAAATAAAAATATCATTTATAGAATCATTAAAGGATTTTAAAACACTAGATTCAACACCTACAATGGAAAATGACATTGATATGAAAGAAACTAATAGTGAAAAATGTTCTAACATGGAAAAAGAAGTTCAACATGTTGAATTAGTAAGAAAACATAATAGGGGTAGAATTCAGAGTCAAAGTGAGCATGATAGAAATTCCTCCTCCTTTCTGCACAATAATGAAGTTGACAATAACAACAACTAGAAAAGAATTGCAGCAGAATTGAGAATAAATGAAGAAAATGGAACTAACGATAACACTAGAAGTGAGGTTGACCCTCCTTATCCCTCCACTTCCTTACTACCCAACAACAATCATGATATACATAATAGAAACAACAACAGAAATATCAAAATTTTAATACTAAAAGGAAGTAGAAACTTCAGCAAGATACACAATCTATCAACAACAATCAACAACAACTAAAACAACAACAGTTAAATCAACCACAGAATGATAACAATACAAAATCTACCACTGAAATAAATACACAATATGTTGAAAATAAATTACAAATGATGGAGAAGTTCAACAACAATTCACAAATCGATCAAATGCATGAAGAATCTGAATTTTCTATGATGGAAAATCAGAAATTATTTATGCATAAAGAAACATTCAGGTATATATCTTGAACTTCCTATTTTTCTCTCTACCCCGATATCTTTAAAAATATTAATTTAATTCATAATCAATCAAGAGTCCCTTTGAATTCAAATTTAATTTATAAAATAGAGGAACTCATATTAATAATGTATTATTAAATATTTGTAGAGAAAATTTAATCGGTAATTCAATCAATAATCCTGAAGGTTATCTTAATTTGGTATTCAATCACTTGTCTGGTTCTGATTTATTTAATTCATAGGAAAAGTACACTTATGAAGTTATTTATGATGATAACTTAGAACATGAAAATTATCAAACTCTTTTTTCTTCAGAGATGGTTTTGTCTGATTCCTCAAGTGAATCTATTTTTGAAGATAAAGAGAATTTTAATCAAGGATTTATTCCAATCCATTCTAATTTTCAAAAAGTCAATCATCATATTAATTTTGGTATTCAAGATCCTATCCCAATTTTTTATTCCTACGATGATGAAATGCCTTTTTTGGATCACAAGCTTGAAATCTTCCCATTACCACAAAAGAATGCAAACAATGAGTTTAACTTTCTAACTACTATTGACAATTGTAGGAAAGAAATATTTGCAAATGAGTCCCAACCATGTTGTACCATTATTTGTAACATTAATGTAAATTTAATTTTCTTTATTTTTAGTTCCCTCAGTTTGATTTTTTTTCTTTTCTTTCGGATTTCATTTTTAAATTTTTTTACACATTGTACTGCCAATTTGAACACTCAAACTGTAGACACTCGTCGAGTGCACTAACAAGCTTGTATGGAAATAAATTCCATAATTTCAAGCATGAACATTGGATACTTCTTATTTTGGTTAGTTCATGTATTATTTTCAAATGAGTTTATCACAAATTATGGCACAAGTGAGTGAACTATTTTATTCTAGTCAGCAATGGAATACATCTATTCATCCATATTTTATCAATCCATTTGAAAAATATCTGGAAGTTCCACTGCTCCAGAATATTTCTGATTTTTCCAGTGTTCAATAGGCTTCAATATTTAAAAATGTATCATTCAATCCAAGCCTAATGTTTCCTTTTCCTTTGAACTTCTTTCAATCATTCACTAAAATGCACACTCATTTTTATGACCCTATAAAAATTTCGTTGGAAGAATTTCAAGGTGAGGATTTTGTAAATAAGTTTATTTTTACAAATTTGTTAATTGTACATAGTAGGCTAGATTTTTATTTTAATAAATTAATTGCAGTTTTACTCCTGTTAATTGAATTGTAAATACACACAGGAGTTAATATGAGCAAATGGTTACATTGGAAGTATGATTATACCTAGTCATGTCTAATTTTCATTTATTTAGGATTAGGAATAATACTAATTTTGGTTTGTTTGTTAGTTCTTATTTTATTTCCTTGTTTACATATTTTTTCAATAGACGTTGGTGATAAGATCAAGTATGAATTTGGTATTCATTTCCTTGATTTAGTGAATTCATTTTAAGAATAAACGATCAATATCTATTTTCAAATCATAAGAGGTCCAAAGAAAAGATTCATTTTATCATGTTCTATGCTATGGATTTGTGCTTGGCATCATGTTTTCTCATGTTTCATATTTGCAAGTTGAGTGATGTTTTCATTTCTAAAATCATGTATTTGATATGAAATATTTGTCTCTTGCTTATCATATTTTTACTAATGGCATTTATCTTCCTCCATCTTGAATGAAATTTTTTGAAAGGGTATTGAAGCAAAAGAGAAAATATTTAAAATATGGAATCATTTGAGAAACATTCTTGTCCATGGATTTCATCTATCCTTTCTTTGAATTTTGACATTTGGCTAAATTTATTTTATGCTGATTTATTTAATCCCAACGACCTCAGCAAGATCACAAGAAAAATTTTAGAATTATTAAGATTGTATGAAGAATTTGAATTTTTACGCCACTCACTTAATTGATATGGCTTTTAGCTAACTGTAAAATTACTCTTTTTTCTATATCATCTCGAAAACAACGCAAGCACAATTTGAAGTCTGATTTTGAAAGTCTTTTAAAAATATTATTTCTCAGTAATGTCATAGAAATATGAGAATTCAAATTCATTCACTCACTTTCCTTGGATTCCCACATGTTTAGTTAATATGATATGTTCTTTCATATTAAATATTACAGGGCACCCACTATATTTATGCACGAAGATAGTAAATATAATTTTAAATTTTTTGAATTTTTTTTTCGTGCCATCAAATTTCATAAACGAACATGAGATGGATTTCTTGTAATCAGATGAAAATTATGAAACTAATTTAAAATCAAAAGTAACGAGGAGGATTTCCACTACAATTTAAATGGAAAGAAGATGTTAATTACTCAATTCTTAGTTGTTAATTTAGATTGAATAATGAGATGATTTTGAACATATGCAAATTTGGATAAATACATGGGAGAAGAAAAGATATATCAACGCCTTAGAAATAAGCCACTTCGAGGGGGCAACCTCCAATACATTACATGAATGAACAATTCTTGGATGATACAAATTACAAAACCTCCTTTCTATATATAGGATTCCATAGGGCCACAATGTAATCCTAGCCGACCTAACAATAATAATTTAAGGGCACAATAATAACAATATGGGGGTTACAGGGATACAATAATAACAATAATGGGGTTACACTAACAACAACAAGGGACTATACTAGTACTATAGGGACCTAACATGCTCCTCTCCTTCAAAAAAGTGTTGTCCTCAATGCTTGAGTAGCTCTGGGTGCTTCTGTATAAAATTCTCTTACTCCCATGTAGAATCTTCAGTGGGTAAGTTCTTCCACTTAATGAGATACTCTAAAATTGATCGATTTCGTAGCTGTCGAGTTCTTGTTTCCGTGACTGCTTCAGGTTCCAATATGATTTTTCCTTCCTCATCAAGTTATGGAAATATTGTTTGAACTGGAATATTTTCATCTATAACCTTCTTTAAGCATGAAACATGGAAAACTGGATGCACTCGTGAAGAAGCAGGAAGCTCCAGTTTGTATGCCATAGTACCAATCTTTTGCAATACCTTGTAAGGACCATAGTACTTTGGCGATATTTTATTATCCTTCTTAGCTTGTTTGAGGGACATTTGTTTGTATGCTTGTAGCCGTAAAAATACCCAGTCTCCTACATCAAAAATTCTCTCGCTGTGATGTTGATCTGCCTGTTGTTTCATTCGATTTTGTTCCAAATTCAGGTTATCCTTTAAGAGTTGGAGAAATTCTTGCTAATGCTCGATGTGATCTTCCACTGATTTAACCTTCAAATTTTATCTTAAATATGATGTGATGGACAGTGGATGATATCCATAAAGTGCCATAAATGGGGTCATTTTTGCTGCAGTATGGAAGGATGTGTTATACCACCATTCAGCGAGAGGCAACCACTTGATCCATTCTGTTTGTTTATCAAATACAAAACAACGAAGATATCCTTCCAAACATTTATTTACTATCTCAGTTTGACCATCGGATTGAGGATGATAAGACGAGCTATGAGCTAATTGAGTACCCAAACAAGAAAATAACTCTGTCCAAAAATTTCCAGTAAAAATGGGATCTCTATTGCTCACAATAACCCTTGGGTTTCCATGTAGCTTTTGAATTGTGTCCATAAATGTAGTAGCAACTGTACTTTCTTTAAATGGATGAGATAATGCACAAAAGTGTGCATACTTAGTAAGTCTATCAACTACCACCATGATGACACTCTTTCCTTTGGACTTAGGTAAACCTGTGATAAAATCCATTGAAATCTCCTCCCAACGTTGACTTGGAATGGATAAAGGTTGTAGAAGTCCCGGGGTCTTAATTATCTCCACTTTATTCTGCTGGCAAACCAAACATTCTGCCACAAACTTTTGAATATCAGATTTAAGGCCATCCCAAAAAAATTCTTTCTTCACCCTGTGGTAAGTTTTTAAAAATCCTGAGTGTCCTTCTAAAGGAGAAGTGTGCAATTCCAAAAGAATCTTTTGTTTTAGTTGGGAATTCTTACAAAGATATAAGCGATCTTTGTACCATAAGGAATCATTTTTCCAACTAAATGTATCAGATGTGCTAGAATCTTGCTACAACTTTTGAATGAGTGTCCACACTTCTTCGTCCTTCTTCCATTCATCCCTTGCTTCAGTTATCCAATCTGGTTGGATAATAGATATGGCATAAAGTAATGCTTCCACCTCTTCATTCTTTCTTGAGAGTGCATCTGCAACAACATTTAGCTTCCTTTTTTTGTAGATTATTTCGAAGTCATAACCCAACATCTTTGTGACCCATTTTTTCTGCTCTTTTGAAGATAGTCTTTGTTCCAAAAAGTGTTTAAGACTATCATGATAAATTTTTACCTTGAAGTGTCTTCCCATTAGGTAAGTTCACCATTTCTTTAGTGCATGCAGTATTGATAACATTTCCTTCTCCTCTATAGCTTTCTGTAAATACTTTCCTTTGATTGGACAACTTTCAAAAGCAATGGGTCTTCCTTATTGCATTAAAACAACACCAATTCCATTTCCTGAGGCATCACATTCCACAATAAAGGTTTTTTTGAAATCTGGCGTAGCTAAGACCGGTGCAATGCACATTGCTTCTTTAAGATGTTCAAAGGCCTTAGTTGCTTCAGGATTCCATGAAAATGCATATTTCTTCAATAATGTTGTTAGATGTGCTGCTATTCTCCCATAATTTTTAACAAACTTGTGATAATACCCTCTTAACCCGAGAAATCCTCGCAATTGCTTTATGGTTGTGGGGAATTTCCATTGGATTTAATTTTTTTAGGGTCTACCTTAACACCCTCATGAGATACAATATGACCCGGATATTCCACCTCTTGTACTCCAAAGAAACATTTGGATGTTTTTGCATATAATTGTTTCTCCTGCAATAGTTTGAGCACCCTGTCAACATGTTCAACATGATCCTTCCAAGACCTGCTGTAGATTAGTATATCATCAAAAAATACAAGCACAAATTTTCTAAGGAAGAGTTTGAAAATGGAATTCATCAACCCTTGAAATGTAGAAGGTGCATTGGTAAGGCCAAAAGGCATGACCAAAAATTCATAATGACCCTCATGAGTTCGAAATGTTGTTTTCGAAATATCTTCAGTCTTCATTCTAATTTGATGATATCCTGAATGAAGATCCAACTTGGTAAAATAAATATTTCCATGCAATTCATCCAATAATTCATCAATCACAGGAATGGGAAATTTATCTTTAATGGTGAGCTTATTGAGCTCCCTATAATCCGAACACATGCACCATGATCCATCCTTCTTGTGTACAAATACTACAGGAGAAGAGAAAGAACTTTGACTAGGTTGAATTATACCAACCTCTAACATTTCTGCAATCATACGTTCAATTTCGCTCTTTTGGACATAAGGTTATCTATAAGGCCTAATGTTTGGAGGAACACTTCCTGGAATCAAATGAATAACATGATCATGATCACGAATATGTGGGAGTCATTTGGGAGTTTCAAACACCTTGGAATGATTGTCCAAGACTTTTTGGAGATCTGAAGAAATAGATGATTTTGATGTTGGAACTTCTAGTGAGCATAATTGTGCAATTACGCCTCGTTGTTCTTTCTTTAGAAGCTTTGTCATGACATTAGACCTTATTATCTTTCCCGGTTTCCTTGCAATACCCCGTAATTCAACTTCCTTTCCTTTTGAAAAATATTTCAAGAAAATTTCTTGAAAATTAAAAGCTACCATCCCCAAATATTGTAACTATTGGGTATGTGTTATATTCTTTCCACGACTAATCACGCACGGGGGGGTGATAGCCCCCCTTGTTGGGGTTCGGGGTAGCGCCCCGGCGAAAATATTTGGTCCTTAATTTCCGGTGGGCGGTCCATGCCCATGGTTTTGTGCATGGTTTTGCACATGGTTTTGGGGTACGATGGTTTTCGGCCCCTAGTATTTTGTAGATCCGGTCAAGGGAACTACGGTTATGATCTAATCTAGGGTTAATGGATTAGGGTTTATATATGCTTCTGCATGTATATATATGTGTTATAACACTAAAAGGAATATAATGAAATATCAAGCTGGTTGTCCCGATTTGGGATCCAGGGGAAAATCTTTTTGTTTATCTGTTTTATGTTTTATGCTCTTGCTATTGTTTATTTTATGTTATAAGATTCGTGTGTAGATAATTTCTGTTTAGGATTAAAACCTACATTTGGTATCAGAGTTGTTTCAGCTTCAAGGGGACGCCTTTTCTGCTGAGGGTTTTTTTCTCGAGCCTGAGGTAGACCCTGTTCAGTGGGAGATCTGCGGGATTGATTCTTGTGGTGAAATAATATGGCGAGCGGCGAAAAGATAGAGATCGATAAATTTAATGGTCAGAGTTTTGAGTTGTGGAAGCTCAATATGGAGGATCTGCTGGTGGATAAATATCAGTGGATTGCAGTAGATCTAGGTACTAAACCAATGGCAATGTCAGATGAAGACTGGAAGAAACTGGATCGGAAGGCTAAGAGCACAATATGGTTGTGTGTCTCAGATTTAGTATTGTTGAATGTATCTGGGGAAGCTATGACGAAGACCTTATGGGACAAGCTAGGGACTTTGTACCAATCTAAGTCTCTGGTGAATAAATTGTTCCTGCGAAAAAAGCTATATAACCTAAGGATGAAGGATGGAGACTCAGTGACGGAGCATCTGAATGCCTTCAATACTGTGGTAAGTCAACTGTCATCTCTTGATATTAAAATCTCAGATGAAGATAAGTGCATCAGTTTGTTGTGTTCTCTACCAGACTCGTGGGACAGTCTAGTTATTGCAATAGGTAGCAATACAACTACCTTGAATTTTGATGACATTGTCTTAGCATTGTTGTTGGAAGAAATGAGACGGAGAAATATGGAGGACCAGAATGGAGATGCCTTATCTGTACGAGGAAAGTCCCAAAATAGAAACAAGAATAAGGTTTCGAGTGGGAGATCCAAATCTAGAGGGATATTTAAATCTCCTAGAAATTTTGTAAAGGTATGCTAGAAATGTGGAAAGGAAGGGCACTACAAAAGGGAGTGCAGATCTAAAGCTCCTAAGAAAGGAAAGGGATCTGATGATGCTACTTTTGCAAAGGCAAAAACCACCTAGGATGAAGGTGGGGATGTGTATTTGTCTTCTTCTTAAAATACACATGTAGATCATGAGACATGGTTGATTGATTCAGGTGCATCCTTTCACTTCACTCCTCATTGGGAGTGGTTTTGTGAGTATGAGAAATATGATGGCGGTGATGTCTTCCTAGGGGATGATAGGAAGGCTAGAATCGTCGAACGTGGAAAGGTGAAGCTGAAGCTGCAAGGTGGAAGGATTAGAACACTTCTCAGTGTTCTGCATATTCCTGCATTGGCCAAAAATATGATTTCTGTAAGCAAGATGGATGATGCAGGTGTAAAAACAATGTTCAAGAAATATGCCTGCAAGATGGTTCGGGGAGCACTGGTATTCATGCGGGAGTTCAGACTTGAACTCTGTACAAGCTACAAGGTAGCACTGTTATTGATGGGTGTAAAATTTCTGTGGTTCCTGAAAGTGGAGCGGAAAGCCTAGCTGTCTTTGTAGAAAAGACCATGCTATGGCATCAAAGGCTTGGACATATTGGACAGAAGGGCCTTCGGATACTGCATAGAAATGGTATGGTAGAAGGTATGTCTAATTGCTCTCTGGATTTCGATTTCTGTGAACATTGTGTATATGGGAAACATAATCGGGTGAGTTTTCCTTCTGGTGCTAAGAGGGCGAACAAGATATTAGAACTTGTGCACAGTGATGTTTTTGGACCTGTGTCAGTTCCATCACTAGGAAATTCTATGTACTATGTTTCATTCATAGATGACTTCTCAATGAATACATGGATATATTTCTTGAGGAAGAAATCTGAAGCTTTTGACAGATTTAAAGAATTTAAGGCTCTGGTGGAAAACCAGACATAGAAGAAGTTAAAGGCGCTGAGGATAGATAATGGTGGGGAGTTCTGCAAGAAGGAATTTGAAGAGTTCTGTAAGAAGTGTGGTATAGCACGGCAGAAGACTACTCCATACACACCTTAGCAAAACGGAGTTGCAAAAAGAATGAATAGAACAGTGATGGAAAAGGCACGAAGCATGCTCAGTGGTACCGGGTTAGGACAAGAATTCTGGGCAGAGGCAGTGGAGACTGCATGCTATCTGGTTAACAGATCATCTTCATCAGTGTTGGAGGATAAGACTCCACATGAGGTATAGACTGGTAAGAAACACTCTCTTTCACATCTAAGGGTATTTGGATGTGATGCATATGTACATGTTCCAAAGCAGAAAAGGACCAAGTTGGATAATAAATCAGAAAGGTGCATCTTTATTGGGTATAAGGATGGTTTAAAGGGTTACAAGATGTTGTCGCTCCTAGAGACAACCTAGAGTTGTGATAGACCAGTGCCTAGGACATCTTATATAGCAAGGAGCATAGGATATAACAGGGGAAGTTATCAATAACAAGCTCTCATGCTATCTCTTGTAAAACAAGGAATATTAATATGAATGGGACCAAGACCTTCAGAAACTGACGCAGAGGAAGGAATACTCCAGAGGAAATATGCAAAAACTCCAATATAAAGCAACAGACAATTCAGAGACAGCTTATTGCAAAGAGGGCCAATTCAGAAATACCTCACAGAAATAAATTATCAGAAGGTGTATGTAGTGAATGAAACATTAAGAAGATATTAGTTATCATTGAGATGATATCCAGATACACAATACCACCATGCATGGGCTTACCAATCTAAGAATCCATACATGACAATAGCGTTTTAAAAACACCCTCCCAAAGAAATAAATATAGCAGAAATATAGTTTAGGTGAATAGTGGAACAAAATATCATGCATGAGCCATATTTAAAGCGCTTGACTAATTCGAGCATGGGTATCAACCAGGATAAATCCATACAAAAAATTAGTGAGCCACTCGCATTCCAAAACATGATACAGGAAAGATGGATGAAATGAAATGATCTATTAAACTAACACATATAAGAGAAAGTTACAAACTATGAAATACCAAAGACCAAAATCCTCTTAACAGATGGAACTCCTCCTCACTGAGACCCTATGGGCTCTGAGCCTTCATACAAGAGTTCAACAAAAATGTACACAAAAATCCTTTCACTGCATAATTTTCTGATAAAATCTAGAACCCTAAATCATCTGTTCTTAGGGAGCTTTATAGGAGAAAAATAAAGCTCGAAAGGGAGTAGGTGATGCACATTTAATTGTCTCATTAAAACAAAATGGCGGAGACGTGCACACCCATACTGCTCGATGACCTTGTAATGTTGTTTGTACTCTGCTGCCTACTTTTTGAAATAAATGCACTGGGTGAAAGTCTCTTCAGGAACACTGCAAAGGAATAAAATCACATAGACATTTCGTCCTTTCCTGAAGAAAAATGGTGCTAAAAAGAAAGCTTTAGAGTATGTTTTCTGTGAATGGTACCCTCTGCCTTCTAAACCCTGGATTAAGGCTTAAAATATTTAATGCTGAATGTTGAATTCCTTTGATCTCCCACTGATACTCTTTGCCGCAACATTAATGTCTTCGATTGCAAAATCTGTGCTTTGAATGACTCCAGAGGGTTTGACAGAATTTAACTCTGTTACTTTAATGGAAGTCTTGTCGACATATCTTCCCAAGCCTTTCTTCATAATTCAGCTCTAAAAAATGGTCCTTTGACGTGCTCTCTATCACAATAATAGTCTGTGAATCATGATAGTTTTCCGCCGCTGTAAACCTGCAAAACCCGCAAACTTGTCAAGAAAACAAATGCATGGGGATGACGATGCAGTGGGGATGACTGTGTAGCAATGCGGCATGATGAAATGGCGGAAGTATGCGGGGTGGCGATGAAAAATGCAGTGGAAAAATGGTGGATGGACTGGCCAAAGTTGTAACGTGAAACATTAAAATATGACATATGAATGGAATATATAAATGGCAGAGGAAAAATGCGATAAACACGTGGGACGGTGACGTGGAGGAAGACCGGGTTAAGGCGGGGGCGATCAAATCTGGACCGTCTGATCTCAGGAGGAGATCGACGGTTGTGAATGCATCAGAGGCGATGGGCAGTGGGCCAGGGGCACTGTACACTTGGATTAACACCCGTGCATCTCCGTAGTGCAATGACCGTTGGATGGAGACCCCCAGATCGGATGGCTATAATGCATATCGCTCTGTATCCTCAGTCGAACGATAACGCGCGATGAGGTAGCAGTTTTGGAATATTGACAGAGCCACGTGTCGCGCGATGTATGGAATCACTCTGAATTGAGAAATACCGCCCGCCTACGAAAGGTGGTGTGATAGGTACCGGGCAGTTTTGAACAGTGGACGCGGGGCGGGGACCGCCGGGATAGATAAACTCCAGGCTGTTGATTTTACGGTCTGATCAGACGGTAGGCAGGTAGGCTACGAGCATGGCAGAGATGAACGAACGCCGTCCGATCTGTACAGATCGACGGTTATGAACGCGCCCAATATTTATTTGATAAGCGCCTTTCGAGCTGCGGCTTGGTCTAACACCCAAGTTACGTGGAGAAAAAGACTGAGGGGCTAGGGCCGAAAGGTGCCCATCCTTATATTTTTTCCAATGCGGGTTTTTGGCCATTTTTAATGCAATTTTGAGGCTAGGCAAAGGTAACGATAGGAAAAAAAGGGACTTTTAGGACAACCAGAGGGGTTTTGAAAGGTTTTAAACGATATTGTTGGTCAGAACTTCATAGGGGGCTGACATGATCAACATTGGCTCCACTTGGGGACGGCACGTTCATCCCTGGGCATGTCAAGAACTTCGCAGACCACCTACATCATCAATTTTTACAGACAGGAAAAAATAAATCTATTCTAACTCTACCCTTATTACTCCATGAGACCAGATTAGACTGTTGGTCTCATATGTTTCTCTACCTAATCTAACATCTGCTGGGATTAGACTATCCAACAGATTTCTTCTCTACACTCTAAGACAGAAATTGAAAAACAGTCAAGGCAGGATTAGGCTGTTTGGCTTGCTGGACTTTGTAGAAACATTAAAAACAACTAACTACATGCTCACAGACTGAGCTTTATTGAGCTTTTCCTACCTACCCTACTCCAACTGGAATATTTACAAGTCTAGCTTACAAACATTGTCTTCCAATGTAACCAGTCCATCAAGTGATCCCATGACTGGTCCTTCTTGCTCAACTCCTTGAGCAGGCTGAATAGGCAGGGCAGCTCCCACTCTTTTTGTTCCACAATAGCAGCTTTGAAAAAATTTCTTTCTGTTTGCAACATGCTTCTCGAAAAGACCTTTGATCCTTCCTCAAATGTTTGCAGGAAATGAGCATAAGGATCATGAAAAGATACCTGGCTATGAATATTTGGCAGGTAGGCTTCAACCAGGACCTCTTCTTCTTCCACTGGATCAAGAAAAAGACTCTCTTGAGAGAGAGAATCTCCCTCATCTTCTTCACTTTCTGAACTAGAGGACTCATCATATATGATAGTGCTGTCCTCTTGGAGCTCTAATATGTTCTGCTTTGATGAGCTAAGCTCTGTGAATAGATCTATGTATTCTTGAGTAGGGGTATGTTTCATTTCTTCTTCCTCTTCAAGAGAAGTCCCCTTAATTTCAATCTGCTCAAGAATTTCTTCTTTGATTACCTCCTCATCTTCTGAAAAGGAAGGCTGATGGTTTCCAGTCTCACTGATGATCTGTGGTAAAGTAGAATGAAGATTCAAGGAATATTCATCTGCTATTATACTATCGTAGCTCTCCCCATCAGTATCATAAATAGCCTACATTGGCTTATTAATTTCTGGAAGTAAAGGGAAATGATTTTCCTCCCATAGATCTACTAATGATGACACTGCAAGATTATCTTCTATTTGGGAAACATCATCATCAAATAGATCAGAAATAGGAAAAACATGAATATAAGTAATACTACCAACAAAGCATACTGGATTATCAGTAGGTTCTTCTTCACTTTGATCCGCAGAGGAGCTTTCTGGATCTATACAATCAAACTCATAAGATGAATGAGCAAGAGTGTGTGTTTCATAGAAGATTTCTGAGGTGGACTGCTGATTTAATATCTGATCAATTTCTTCTTCTGTCAAAGGAGAAGATTGTTTTGTGTTCCTTTGTGTAGAAGAGTAGCAGCTCTCTGTTTCTTGTACTAGCTGATTTGGAGGCAGGTGGTCTTCTTGAACCTCTTCTAGAGTATCCTCAGTTATGCTTGCAGTAAAAACTTGAGGATCTTCTGATGTTTCTTGATCTCTCTCTGATTCAGACCAGTCCTCATGAACCTGATGATACTCGGTTAGACTACAAGGCTCATGAGTGGTTTCTTCCTCCACATCAGATTCTGCATCTTCTATGTGGTCTCTTGTTTCCTCCAAGCAACATTCCCTATTTTCCTTTGCTATTAGGTCCTGATACTCTCTGATCAGCATAACACAAGATATAGGTAAGCAATCAGGCAGTTCCTGATCGCTTTCCTCCTCATCTTCCATAGGTTTTAAAGCATCATACATGTCTTGCTCATTATCTAGGTCTTGAGTTTGTTCTTGTGATTTCAAGAGTTTGATCTCAGCTTCATATCTTTTAATCATCAATCTTAGAAAGAGTTTCTTAAGCACGGGTGTGCAACTTGAGCTGAGAAGAAGAATATCCCGTGGAAGGTCCTCCACTTCCAGTTTTTCCAAGCCACGTGACATTTCATCTCGAAACTCAGCCATGAAACTTGGATGCATTTTTGAAAACTGCTCAGAGTCTTGCATTGGAGAAGTGGCTTGGTCTTCAGCATGGTTGATGTTGTACTGTGACATAGTCTCCCAGTGGAGTCTCATGAAACCAAGATAATCAGCGGCCTACTGATCACCCAGTGGAGTCTTTTAATCATTTAGGAACTGTGGAGTCGCCAAGGTGAGGGATCTACAACTCTCAACTCTTCATGCTCACCTACTTGAAGAGTGAATTAGGTTTTTTCGAGGCCCAAGGATTAAAATTTTCTCAACTTCGTTCCCCGGCAACGGCGCCAAAAAGATGTTGTCGCTCCTAGAGACAGCCTAGAGTTGTGATAGACCAGTGCCTAGGACATCTTATATAGCAAGAAGCATAGGATATAACAGGGGAAGTTATCAATAACAAGCTCTCATGTTATCTCTTGTAAACAAGGAATATTAATCTAAATGGGACCAAGACCTTCAGAAACTGACGCAAAGGAAGGAATACTGCAGAGGCAATATGCAAAAACTCCAATATAAAAGCAACAAACAATTCAGAGACAGCTTACTGCAAAGAGGGCCAATTCAGAAATACCTCACAGAAATAAATTATCCGAAGGTGTATGTAGTGAATGAAACATTAAGAAGATATTAGTTATCATTGAGCTGATATCCAGATACACAATACCACCATGCATGGGCTTACCAATCTAAGAATCCATACATGACAATAGCGTTTTAAAAACACCCTCCCAAAGAAACTAATATAGCAGAAATATGGTTTAGGTGAATAGTGGAACAGAATATCATGCATGAGCCATATTTAAAGCGCTTGACTAATTTGAGCATGGGTATCAACTAGGATAAATCCATACCAAAAATCAGTGAGCCACTCGCATTCCAAAACATGATACAGGAAATATGGATGAAATGAAATGATCTATTAAACTAACACTTATAAGAGAAAGTTACAAACTGTGAAATACCAAAGACCAGAATCCTCTTAACAGATGGAACTCCTCCTCACTAAGACCCTATGGGCTCTGAGCCTTCATACAAGAGTTCAAAAAAAATGTATACAAAAATCCTTTCACTGCATAATTTTCTGATAAAATCTGGAACTCTAAATCATCTGTTCTTCGGGAGCTTTATAGGAGAAAAAGAAAGCTCGAAAGGGAGTAGGTGATGCACATTTAATTGTCTCATTAAAAAAAAATGGCGGAGACATGCATGCCCATACTGCTCGATGACCTTGTAATGATGTTTGTATTGTGTTGCCTACTTTCTGAAATAAATGCACTGGGTGAACGTCTCTTCAGGAACATGGCAAAGGAAAAAAATCACATAGACATTTTGTCCTTTCCTAAAGAAAAATGGTGCTGAAAAGAAAGATTTAGAGTATGTTTTCTGTGAATGGTACCCTCTGCCTTCTAAACCCTGGATTAAGGCTTAAAATCTATAATGCTGAATGTTGAATTCCTCTGATCTCCCACTGATACTCTTTTCCGCAACATTAATGTCTCTGACTGCAAAATCTGTGCTTTGAATGACTCTAAAGGGTTTGACAGATTTTAACTCTGTTACTTTAATGGAAGTCTTGTCGGCATATCTTCCCAGGCTTTTCTTCATGATTCAACTCTGAAAAATGGTCCTTTGATGTGCTCTCTATCATAGTAATAGAGACTGTGAATCATGATAGTTTTCCGCCACTGTAAACCTAAAAAACCCACAAACTCGTCAAGAAAACAAATGCATGGGGACGACGATGCAGTGGGGATGACTGTGTAGCAATGCGGCGTGATGAAATGGTGGAAGTATGCGGGGTGGCGATGAAAAATGCAGTGGAAAAATGGTGGATGGACTGGCCAAAGTTATAACTTAAAACATTAAAATATGACATATGAATGGAATATATAAATGGAGGAGGAAAAATACGATAAACACGTGGGACGGTGACGTGGAGGAAGATCGGGTTAACGCGGGGGGCGATCAAATCTGGACCGTCCGATCTCAGGAGGAGATTGACCGCTGTGAATGCATCGGAGGCGATGGGCAGTGGGCCAGGGGCACTGTACACTTGGATTAACACCCGTGCATCTCCGTAGTGCGATGACCATTGGATGGAGACCCCCAGATCGGACGGCTATAATGCATATCGCTCTGTATCCTTAGTCGAACGATAACACGCAATGAGGTAGCAGTTTTGGAATAGTGACAGAGCCACGTGTTGCGCGATGTATGGAATCACTTCGAATTGAGAAATACCGCCCGCCTACGAAAGGTGGTGTGATAGATACCGAGCAGTTTTGAACAGTGGACGTGGGGCGAGGACCACCAGGACAGATAGACTCTGGGCCGTTGATTTTATAGTTTGATTAGACGGTAGGCAAGTAGGCTACGGGCGCGGCAGAGATGAACGAATGCCGTCCGATCTGTACAGATTGACGGTTATGAACGCGCCTGATATTTATTTGATAAGTGCCTTTCGGGCTGCAGCTTGGTCTAACACCCAGGTTATGTGGAGAAAAAGACTGAGGGGCTAGGGCCGAAAGGTGCCCATCCTTATATTTTTTCCAATGTGGGTTTTTGGCCATTTTTAATGCAATTTTGAGGCTAGGCAAAGGTAACGATAGGCAAAAAAAGGACTTTTAGGCCAACCAGAGGGGTTTTGAAAGATTTTAAACGATATTGCTGGTCAGAACTTCATAGGGGGCTGACATGATCAACACAAGCTTTGGAACCCAGAAACAAGGAAGGTTGTGTACAACCGAGATGTGGTGTTTAGAGAAGTGAAAGATGTTGTTAAACATGAAGTCCCTACCAAAGGAACTGAAGAAGATAGAGTTGAGATAAAAGAAGGATGAATCAGGCTCTACAGAGAGGAAGACTCGGAAGATGAAGAGCCACAGAGCTCCGACTATTAGAAGGTCGGTTCGGGAAGAAGGCAACCGAAGAGTATAGACTCATCTTCCCTGCTTCTGTTTAGGTTTTCCTTAACTATAGCGATGATGATCCTAGAACTATCAAGGAGGCAGTGGATTCAGAGGATGAAAAACTTTGGAAGGAGGCCATGGTTGATGAAATGGCATCCTTGTACAAAAATGAGGCATGAGATTTGGTGGAGTTGCAGGCTGGAAGGAATCCCATCGGGAGAAAATGGGTCTTTAAGAATAAGATAAATGTAGAAGGAAAGGTGGAGAAATACAAAGCTCAATAGGTAGAAAAAGGTTATTCCCGGGTGTCGAGAATTGATTTTGGTGATATTTTTTCTCCTGTTGCCACGGTTACTTCTATTATATTACTTTTATCTGTTGTTGTTGCATTTGATTTTGAGGTAGAATAGATGGATGTAGAGACAAGCAACATTTGCTGCGGGAATCTAGAAGAGGAGATTTACATGAAGCAACCTGAAGGCTTTATGGTGAAGGGTAAGAAATAATTGGTATGCATGTTAAAAAAGTCTCTGTATGCATTAAAACAGTCACTAAGGATGTGGTATCAAAAATTTGATACCTATATATAGGGAATTGGCTTCACCAGAAGAAAAGAGGATCACTGTGTGTATTTTAAATTAATTGGTGACTGTACTATTTATTTGGTCTTGTATGTGAATTATATGTTTCTGATTGGAAATGACAAAGAAATTATCCAAGATTTGAAGACCCAATTGTTATCCAAATTCGACAGGAAGGATCTTGGTGCTAGAAACTATATTTTGGGAATGGAAATTAAGATAGATCGGGTAAAGAGGAAGATCTAGTTAAACCAGAAGAAGTATGTCGAGACAATATTGCAGAGGTTCAATATGAAGGATAGTAAATTGGTGAAGGTTCCTATTCCTTTAGGTGTAAAGCTCTCTGATGAGCAGTGTCCCAAGACACAAGAAGAAAGAGAAGGATATGTCCCGTGTTCCATATGCAAGTGAAGTGGGTAGCCTGATGTATGCAATGGTTTGTACTAGACCAGACATTGCACATGCAGTGGGAGTATTGAGAAGGTTTATGTCAAACCCAGGGAAGGAGCATTGGACAACAATGAAGGGGGTTTTCAAATATTTACATGGCTTAGTGATTATGGCTTGTGCTACCAGAGAAGACCAGGATTGGAAAGAGTGTTGGACATTCATGGTTTTGTTGATGCAGACTGGGCTAGAGATCTAGACCAAAGAATATCTACAAGTGGGTATGTGTTTAGCCTATTTGGAGGCACAGTCAGTTGGATGAATAAAAGATAGTCTGTAGTGGCTCTTTCAACTACAGAGGCAGAATACATGGCAGCCACTCATGCAAGCAAGGAAGAAGTTTGGTTGCAGAGATTGTGTTCAAGTATGGGGTTGGTACAACAAGCTATAAGGATAGACTGTGATAGCCAAAGTGAAATTTTCTTAGCTAAGAAACCTGCTTATCATTCAAAGACAAAGCACATTGATGTTCAATATCACTTTGTGAGAGATATGGTTGAGGATAAAAGGGTGTTGCTCGTAAAGGTGGACACTTTGAAGAATGTTGAAAATGCATTGACGAAATCATTGAGCACTCATAAGCTCTCTTGGTGTAGAGAAACAATGGGTGTTGCGAAGCTGGACTAATGACTAAGCTCTCTTGTGGCCCCTTGCGGAAAGAAAACAACAAGTGGGAGAATGTTGGGTATGTGTTATATTATTTCCATGATTAACCGCATGTGTTATACGTTGCGGGGGGCGGTAGCCCCCCATCAGGGAATTCAAGGGCAGCGCCCTGGAAAAAAAATTTGGTCCTTATTTTGTAGTGGTAAGATCACCCATGTTTTGTGCATGATTTTGCACATGGTTTTGGGGTACGATGGTTTTCGGCCCCTGGTATTTTGTAGATCCGGTCAAGGGAACTACGATTATGTTCTAATCTAGGGTTAATGGATTGGGGTTTATGTATGCTTCGGCATGTATATATATGTGTTGTAACACTAAAAGGAATATAATGAAAAATCAACTTGGTTGTCCCAATTTGGGATCCAAGGGAAAATCTCTGTGTTTATCTGTTTTATGTTTTATCTTGTCCGCTACTATTTATTTATGTTTTTTTAAGATTCCTTTTGAATGGCTCTATACGGGGTTAAAGCCTACGTAGGGTATTTTGGTGCAAGTCTATTTTTAGACTATGTCTATTTTAGACATGGTGATCATATTTTAGAAGTTGCAAGATCTTTATTTGTGGATGGTTTGTCAAGTTGGAAAATAGATGAAATTCTATTTTAGAATATTGGGCGAAGTCTATTTATAGATCATCGATCTAAAAATAAGTGTCGGTATTATTAGATCTTAATAATAATCAGAAAATAAACATCAAATTATTCTGCGGGAGCACTTAATTTCGGTCGTGAAGGAATTACACACGAGTTCTAGGGTTTCTTGGTGGTTCATGCATGGGGAGGACTCGGTTAGAAGCTGAAGTGGCAAAGTTATGACAAAGTAGGAAGAGTAGTTCATGGAGTTGTTATTCGGTTTAACTCAGTTAGTGGAGTTAAACTCAGTTGAGCTAGTTGTATCTAGTCTAACTGAATGATACACTAGTGAGAGTGGAGTGAATTAATTCACAAATAATAACTCACAAATCAACTGAACAAATACAACAGTTAACTATAGTGCATGTTAGTTCCAGTGGAGACCCAGTGGAGAGATAGGTGAAAGGGAAAGATGGACTATAGTGATGCATTGATTTCACCACACACACATTGGAGTTGCCAATGAGGATTCCACAGTGCAAGCAAGGTAGGTTCAAATTCATTCAAGGGTCTTCTTCATCAGGGATTGCGTAGTGAAGGTAGGCTATCAGGTGGCAAGAAATCAGTGCATGGATTTGTAGATTTCTTCATGTTAGTGTGTGATGATTGATTGTACTGAGAGCTTGATGTACTAAGCTTTGTATGAGATTGTTACATGATCTCCATGATATACATAATATTATAGTTGGGTTTTTTAGCTTCAGTCTTTCCCGTTAAACAACTATGTTATGTGCGATTGTTTTTATTGCTTCATGTGTTTGCAATTGAGTTTTTAAATTTCCGCAAAAGATTAGCAGTGGAAGGATTATGTATTTAGCAAGAAGATAAATATTGTTAGATTAAGAGAATCTGGATATATACATGCATATGTTATATAATTTCTACATGGTATCAGAGCAGTGTTAATTCTTAAAGATTGCAATCGTGAAGAATTGCTGAGTTTGTGCTGGTGGACAATTCAAACTTGCTTTAGAAAATTCTTGGTGCGACAGTTGAGTATACATTGAAATGTATTTCAATGGGTTGCGATTGGATTATGCCTTGATGGTAGCTCGAATTACATAGCCTAGAAAGATAGGATGGAGGCGGTGCTGGAGGATAATGGACTGAAGGAGTTCATCAATAGTGATGTTCCTAAGCCGAGATCTAGTGATGCTGCATTACTTGACGCATGGCAAAATAAGATAGCAAAGATAAGAAGAATTTTGTTGGAAGGTGTGAAGGACCATATTGTGTCCAGCCTTCACAGGAAATCCACTCCATTTTTAATGTGGAAGGCTTTGACAGATTTTTTCAAAAGCAGCAGTGACCAGAGGAAGTTGGCGTTGAAAGATATGCTCAGAAAAATAAAAATGGAGAAGGGCGACAGTATTCCAAAATATCTCACGAAGTTTGTCCACTATAGGGATGAACTGGGAAGTGTGGGGATTACTGTTGATGATGAAGACTTGGTGAGCTTGGCTCTCCTTGGGCTTCCAAAGAGTTGGCATAGCTACAAAGATTCTGTCAATGGACAAGAGAAGCTGCTGGGATGGGAGCGACTTTGGTCGGATCTTGTATAGGAGGAGATAAGGCGAGGTACCAGGGATGGCTCTTCATTGAATAATGAAGATGAAGAAAATTCCGCTTTGGCTGCCAAAGCAAGGAAAGGGAAGGGGAAGAAATTTCCTTCAAAATCCGATGCTAAAGGGAAGAAGCAGGATTTGTCCAAGGTGAAGTGTTTTCACTATCATGAACATGGGAATTTCGCTACTAACTGCCCACAGAAGAAGAAGAACAGGAAGGTTGTTGGAGCTGCAGCTGGAGAGGCCTTAGCCTCACAATTCGAACTTGATTTCTCTTTGATCACATGCTTGGTTTCAAGCTATATGGGATCAGTGTGGTATCTTGATAGTGGTGTGTCTTTCCATATGACAGGAGACAAGGAGTTGTTTAGTGACTTGGAGGAGAAGGACCTTCAAATGCATATAGATATGGGCAACGATGGTCAATACAGTGCGACCGTAATTGGGACCATTAACTTTGAAAGGGAGTCCAGTAATCCATTCTTGTTGAAAGATGTTATGCATGTTCCAGGCCTGAAGAAGAACTTGGTCTCAGTCACAATGTTGGAAGACAGAGGTTATGATGTTGTTTTTAGCGATGGAAAACTTTTCCTGCGACATAAAACAATGAGTCAAACCAAGAGGATAGGGATTTGAGTCAAGAATCTACAAGCTGGAGGTAGATGGCTGCGCTACAATGGTGGGCAAAGCAGAAGAAGTGGTGAGCTAGGATGAGGGCGAATTATGGCACAGGAGATTGGGCCATCTTCACCATGGAGCTTTGAAGATTTTACAACAGATTTCTACTGGACTTCCCAAGGGTACACTTGCGCAGTCAGATCAGTGCAAGGGATGTACTGTGGGAAAGTTTGTGAAGACCACCTTTCATGAGAAGGAGAACTGTGCTTCGGTGATCCTGGAGAGAATTCACACAGACGTGTGTGGACCTTTCTCGGTTGCTTAAATAGAAAAACACAGGTATTATGTTATATTTGTTGATGACTATTCTCATAGATGCTATATCTTCTTCATGCAGAAGAAGAGCAAAACATTCTCAAAGTTCTATGAGTTTAAAGCATTGGTGGAGAATGAGTTGAGGAAGCAAGTGAAATCTCTACAGAGCGATAATGGTGGTGAATACATCTCAGGTGAATTCAAAGACTTCTGTAGCAAAGAAGGAATTCAAAGAGAACTCATAATGCCTCATAACCCACAAAAGAATGGGGTCGCGGAGAGGAAAAACATAATGATCGTGGGTGCTGCATGAGCTATGCTTGAGAGGGAGCTAGACTTGCATGCAGTGGAGGAACTGCCTGTTCCCAAAGATGAGCCTCCAGATGTGGATCAACCACTGGAGGAGATTCATGGAGTGGAGTCCACTCATGCAAAACCAAACATCAGACAAGGCAGAAAGCATACCACAGAAGCTGAGAGACTGAAGCTTGATGCGGCATAGAATGTAGGAGTCCCTACATCATAGTGCAGACAGAAACAATCACCTGACTGGTCCTTAATTTCTGGTGGGTGGTCCGCGCCCATGGTTTTGTGCATGGTTTTGGGGTACGATGGTTTCCCTGGTATTTTGTAGATCCGGTCAAGGGAACTACAGTTATGATCTAATCTAGGGTTAATGGATTAGGGTTTATGTATGCTTTGACATGTATATATATGTGTTGTAACACTAAAAGAAATATAATGAAATATCAAGCTGGTCATCCCGATTTGGGATCCAGGGGAAAATATCTGTGTTTATCTGTTTTATGTTTTATGCTCTCGCTATTGTTTATCTTCTGTTATAGGATTCGTGTGTAGATAATTTTTGTTCAGGGTTAAAACCTACAATAAGCATTGTACTCCTAGTACAACATCAGCACCTCCCATAGGAATGGAAAGCATTTGACTATTCAATACATATCCCCCCATGGTTAGCTTGATATTATGGCATTTTCCAGAGCAATTTATAGTTCCTCCATTTGCAACCATCACTTGACATTTTGGTGTTGGGTATAGGAAACAATTCAATTCCTTGGCTACCTTACAATGAATAAAATTATGGGTACTACCTGAATCAATCAACACTATTACCTTTTTCTTTTTGATGTGTCCTTCTATCTTGAGAGTTTGAGGAGTGGTAATTCCTGCCAATGCATTACACGATATGTTCGGACTCATTTCTTCCTCTTCTAGGGTTGGTTCGTGGTGTATACCCTCTTCTTTTCAAGATTCTTGTTCATTTTCTTCTTCCTCTTCACAATCTATGTAAAATAAATTCTTCTCAACACACTTATAACCTTTAGTGTATTTGCTATCACAACTGTAGCAAAACCCTTTTTCTATTTTTTCTTCCAATTGCTGTGGTGTCAACCTTGTAGCTTGTGTATAGAAGTGAGTGGTAGGCTTCCTTATCGCCATAATTTTACATTCAAATTTTCTGGCCAACCTGAATGCCTTCTCCAATGAATTAGGTTCCAAAACGCGAACTTCATGTTGGATGTTATCCTTTAAAGTACCTATGAAGAGATCAATCCAGTGTTCCTCTGAAATATCAGTTATCGTTATATTCAATTTTTGGAAGTCCTCAATGTTCTCCCCCACTGAACCCTTTTGTTTGAGATTTATCAATTGGCTAAAGAAGGTGTTGCTCTCTATATCCTCATAATGTTCTATCATTTCCTCCATAAAAATTGACAAAGTGACAATTTTTTTACAGGAGAAAAGCCATCGATACTATACAAATGTATTTTGTTCTAAATTTAAATTGCAATGCGTACCTTTTGTGTGGTTTTCACATTATTGAGATCAAAATATTGCTCCATCTGCAGTATACATGTTACAGGATCCTTTCCATCAAAATTCCTCATATCCATTTTTGGAATATGGTGGTTCTTCCCTCCAACATTAGAGTTTATGAAATCATGATTAACATTTTTTTTTTTTTCATCATGAGTTTCCTCTACTATCTTTTCACCATTAGGAAAAATTTCTTGTATCAACTTTGCCAAACCTTCTATGTCTACTTTTAGATCATTCTTCATGTTTTCCATGTTGTCTTTCATTTTTTCATCGATCTTAGCTTCCATGTCATCCATATTAGCTTCCACGCCCACTTCTATTCCATCCATCTTAGCTTCCAAACCATTCATCTTAGCTTCTATTAGGAATCTGTAATCAGCAAGATTGGCAAAGTCCAATCACAGAAACAACATCGTTTCAACCAACTTTGGGATTCTAGGATCTAGCCCTCCTAAATCCGGAGAGGGATCTCTCCAATAAGTGCAAAGATGGATTTGTCTTTGAAGTTTTGGGTAATGATATTAGGCTAGTTATGAAGGTCAAGGGTTTGTTTGGTTTTTTTGGATGGTTGAGCATGAATACTATTTGAGGTGGAAAGTCGTAAATGCAAAGAGTTTCAAAGGTGAGAAGTTGCAAGTGAATAGAAAAACTAGGCTAAAAAGATAGATATAACGCTGGTTTTTAGTCCACTAGGCTATGGAGTCATAACAGGGCTTTAATTGAACAACAACATCAAGAGTGATCCAAGGGGCAAGTCATCTACATCACAAGATTATCGAGATTTAGAGTGATGGAATGGAAACAATAAAGTGTTGGAGGGGTGGAAACTGATAATAATTTCACAAAGGATTTATAGTCAGTCCAAACAAGAAAAGCCTCTTAAGTAACTGGTTAAAACCAACCAAGTGCAGGGATGACCATTTACTTCTTGGGCAAGTTTGTATTAAAGAAGCTTAATTGACAAAAAATACAGTAATCCACATAATTACCTTCAGAAAGTATGAAAACATATAAGAGAAGACAGAGCATAAACTTAAGATCAGATAAAGTACTTTTAAACCTAGTCTGCTTTCAGTCAACACCAAGGGAAACTTTCAGAATCTGCCTTTGGAGAAAAGAAGCTAGAAACAGGGCAAATCATCACTTTTCTAGTCTAACTTTAATAAGCAAATAAGTAAAATAACTTTCAAGAAACAATGTTTAAAGAAAATAGTAGGACGAGGGAACTCCAGCATTCCTAACTGCTTAAACTATATTAAATCATTCTTAAATAAACAAATTGGAGGAAAACATTGAGATAAAGCTTTTCAGTCAGAGAAGGTTACTGATGTACAACAGGTCCTAACTCTATAAATGTTGTTCTTTATCAAAGAATAGTGAACAATATGACATACATAAAGGAAAACAATAACAAAGAAGGGGCACTTCACCAGTGATATAGACCAGGATCCCAAGAAACAGCTTGTTTATTGATGTCAAACCAGTTACAGTACTCAGGTCCAATGTTTCAGTTTAGCAATCATCTTCACTATCCAGCCTAACAAAACTAACACAAACAGAGCTCCAAGGGCCAGTGAACACTATTTACAATCAGAAGTTTAAGCTCAGATGTATTTCAAATTTCTACAACCAAACGTTTCTCATCTTCTACAGAAGTATTTATAGAAGGATGAGGAGGTGAGATCTGATAAAATATCTCTTAAGGCAATTAATACAGATTCGAGACTTCTTGGCCTTTTGAGGGGCTCGATGAAGAAGTTTACAGGTGGTTCTCTGTATTAACTGTTTTACAATTAATATCAAAGCTCGATGGGAGCTTTATTTAACTTCGAGGCTCTGCGTAATGTTTGGAGTAACTTTACAGATATTTCTGCATTTATTTCCTTGCAGAAGTAACTCCCTGGCTGTGCTGAGGCAAAATATCTGATTCTGGAATATGTTCAGCCTCTGTTTGAATGCTTTGAGGCAACATGTGGCATTTACGGTAGTTGAGGAATCAATTTGCCTCAAATGTGGTGGTGGAGGGCTGCCTGCCTGTTTAAACACTTATGATTTCTTTTAATTATGTTTTAATTCTGGGAATTAGGCTTTTGATAAGCATTCTTAGCCGTAATTCCAAAATCTGTCTTCAATCTTCATTCTGCTGTGCTATGTATTCAAAACTGATACTCTTTAACTGTGTTTTTAATAAAACAGTGTCTTGTCGATGTGCAGAGCCACGCTAGGCTTTACGACATCAACGCTGATAGAGCATCGACGAAACAATGGAATAGAGCCCGGCGGATGGTTCCCTTTGATAAATCAAAGGCGTGGGAATCGTCATTCCCTACCTTCGAATTTCCTTTATCATAATGGACAAACCATTAAAACATGCAAAATACAAACGAAAATTATAAAATCCTGTGTTTTTTTTAGGTTTAATTGCTTCAGAAGGCGGGGAAAGAGCGTGACCATTGGATGAAAGCATCCAACGGTGGAGATTTGCGTAGAAAATGAAAAAAGGAGAGTGGGGAGAAGAAATAAGGCGGAGTGATTTGGATCGTTCGATCTGGACACGTGGACGGTCTAGATCCAATTGGAGGATCGCAATCGACGAGAGGAGAAAAGGGGTGTGATGAAAATCTCCGATGCGATTGCACGATCGGGAGGGCAGAGGCGATTAAGTGATGGCCGTTGATCTAAGGACGAGATCAATGGTGGAGAAACGAATCAGAAGGATGTCGATCGGCGGAAGCAAAATATTGTGAGTGATGGAAAACCTCGATGCGATCAGGCGTTGGCCGTTTGATCGGCTTTCGATCAACGGCGGGGATTTCTTTTAGAATGAAGCGGCGGAAACCCTTATGATATATGAAAACCCCAAATTTTTAATATAAACAAAGGTTTTTAATGGATCGAGGGCGGAAATAATATATATAAAAAGGTCTGGCGCCTGATTTCTGGGCCTTTGGATGTATGAAACGTGATAGGCTCGGGGCTTAATAAAACAAAGGCCAATCGCAATCGGAGCCTCGGGCCTGGTCTTTTTAATCTACCCATTGGAAAGTTTACGATGCGATTGGCACCTGGGGTCTTTAACAATTGGGCCCGGGGGAAAGTCATATGAAATAATGGTGGGGCGGAAATAACATATATAAGACCCAATCGCATCGAAACTTTTGATGCGGGTCTTTTCGATCAACCCATTGAACTTTCTCTGATTGCAATTGCGCGATCGGTCTTTCAATCTACCCATTGAAATATTTAACACATGATTCTGACTTTTTAGACCAAAAGTGAGGATAAATGGGTTTTTGTCTTTTACAAAGGAAAAATGGATCGGGATGGTTTATTCGATGGTTTTAAGCACGGAAGGCGAGCCCACAGGACATATATATATATATATATATATATATATATATATATAAAATGATGCGATCAAGATTCTTTATAAAACAAAGCTTAATCACAATCGAAACTTTTTGGAACATGGCAGAGACTTGCGCTTTTGACAATTTCCGATGCGATAAGCGCCGAACAGGATTAGCGCTTGGTTCCAACAGGTGGGCATGTGGGGGAAAGTGGTTAGGACTTAGCCCAAGGGGGCTTAGGTCCATAGTAAATAAAACTTGTCTTTTATGAATTTTTCAGAGTTTTTCAATGGAATTTGATGGTTTCGGTAAGGTTAAAAAGTGAGTTTTTAACCTTGTAAAGATGATTTTCATGAATGGAACAAGGGAAATCATGAAAAATAGAGGAATTTTATGGATAAAACGGGAGCAAATGAAGGTTAATTTTGGAAGAGGGGGAGGGGGAAAATGATGTTTTTTCAGCAGTCTTTTCTCATGAAATCATCAGAATTTCTGAGTATAAAATGAATATTTTTGGAGGGATGCATGAGGCCTTCAAGAGTCTTCAAGAGCCAACAATTTTTAGTAATAAAATTTGTTCTTTGAAGGCTCAAAAATTATTAGCCACATTTTTCTATAACAAATATTATAGGTGGCTAACAGTGGCTCCACTTGGGGATGATACCTTCTTGAAGGCATCAAGAACTTCAGACTTGCATTCTCTATGAGGCTGACCTGTGCCACATCCATTATGTTCTCTGGGACGCTGCCCTGTGCCTGATCCATTGGGCTGCCCTTCCTTTGCTGGGATGATCTTCTCTAAAAACATAATAGCAGCCATGAAAACAATGGACCTTCATCAATACAAACTTCTACCTACCCAATCCTACTGCTCTAGCATTTTTTCTTCATCAGAGTGCACTTGGATTGGAAAACTCTTTTCACAACATTTTATTCTTTTGAAATCAGGACATTTAATCTATTTCTACTCCTTATTTCTCCATGGACTCAGATTAAACAGTTGAGCCCATATGATTCTCTACCTATTCTATTCAATCTGTTAGGATTAAACAGTCTAACAGATTTTTTATTCTCTAAATTCTAAAACATAAATTTAAAAACAATCAAGTCAAGATTAAGTTGTTTGACTTGCTGTGATCTATGACATAAAAAACAAGCTGCACATAGAAATTTATTTTGCAGAAAATTTAAAACAAAAATGGAAGGCTTAAGATCTGAAAGTTTCTTATCATGGCCTTCTCTTTTTATAGCTCTGTTTTGACTCTTATGTGAGTTGTTTCTTCTTTGCTCTCTGGTTCAGATTTTGATCTAATTAGAACTAGATTTACTTCTTTTTGACTCAGAAAAAATAAAACAGATTTGAGTCATTTCTTTTTGAAACCTTGGGTTCAGATTTTGAACATGTTTGAACCTTTAATTTCTATCCTAAACTATCTACTGATAAACCAAGATTAAACAGTTTGGCAAATCACATTCACTACCTTATCAGCAGAAAATTTAAAACTAATTAGTCAAGATTAGGATGTTTGACTAACTAGAAGTGTGTTTTGTGGGAGTGGCATTTAAGCTTGCACACTTTCAGAATTTGTTTCTCTTTTTGGTATGGGGTTGTACCTTTCTTTTTTTCACAATCTGCCCTCTTTTCTTTTTATTTGTTTTTGTATTTTTGATTTTTCTAACTTTGAATGTGTTATCACTCAGGTTTTCCTTGAAGTTGTAAGAAAAGGAAAGTATACCCGAGGTAACCACAAACCAACCTTCAGATGCAGAATCTAGCCAATCTGCATCCAGAGAGGGCTCTCTCTTTATAATTTATCTTTGTTCTTAAAAAGTTTTAGGCTAGTTATAAATCCAAGAGTTTGTTTGAAAATGGTGGAATCCGCCAACTAAGGGCAAGCTTGAATATTTTCAGGCCATTGGGCTATGGAGTAAAAAGATGGCTTTACTATATTTCTATTTTACACACAAGATGGCTTTGCAGGGCAAGATAGCCAAACAGAGAACAATTTTTAGAATTTAAAGTGGATGAAATGGGTTTGAAGGGATGAAAGGCAGTTAAGAATCTTTCAACATGTTCAAAAGAAAGAAATGAAATGATTACAAATAAAGAGCAGTGAAGAATTCTTTACTATAGTAATCAAAATGTTTAAATTAGTGAAACAAGAGCAATTAAGAATTCGTTTCTTATAACCAATTTAGAAGAAAACATTAAGAATAATTACAACTGAAATCAGAGTACAATTAAGTAAATTCTGATTTATTCTTTTATGTCAATTATTCAGAAATGGACATAATGATATTATAAACAGATATAAAACTTAAAACATAGGATAGAAAGACTTATTGAACTGCAGTTCGACACATGAATCCTGCAAAAAGTCCTGAGCTTCAAATTGTCATCCAGCAAGCCACAAATAAATTTCTCCAAAACACTTTTATTCCAAAAACATCAATGTCACAGCAAAGTAGTAGAATCCACCCTCAATACTTTCTTTGAGGGTTTATTTATACAAAAAATGATTTAAAATATCTCACACTAACCTAGCAAATAATCTAGGGTGACTAATGAATAAGTTACAATAAAAAGGAGACAGATGGTCTCGTAGATAGGACAAAAAGTAACTCCTAGTGTGTTGTTTCCTCCCTTTGTGGATGTGCTGGAGGCAGGTCCTACAATAGGGCTCGATGCTGTCCTTTTGAGTAATTCTTTTTTACTGCCTTGCTTGTCTAATACTCTTCGTTTCTACTGATACTCTTTTAACTGCCAAACTGATACTATTTAACCTTTAATCATCTATTTATCCTTTACATGATAGTAAAAGGCAAAATTCTCTACCTGAAGATAAATTTCACAAAATTTCCAATAGGTCTTCCCACCATTTGTCCTATGCTATTATGGTTCTTTTGAGCTTTCTCAATGTTTCATCTGCCTCTATGTATCTGAAGAAATTGGGCCGATTAGGGAACAAATACCTTATTTCATGCTCAAGATGAAACAAATTCTTTAACCTGTCGTAGAGATTCTTCCCTGTTGGCAATGTTGATTCTGATGAGCTGGTAGAGGAACATGTGACGTTGTGAGAATGTATGTCCAATTTGTTGACATAAGTTTCCAATTCCATTATTTGGTCTTCTGAAATCATTGGACTGGGCAATCTGCTGGCTATCAAAAAATTAAACCTTTCTTTAAATGCACTGATCTCTTGCTGAATATCTGAGAATTTACGTTCTAGATTTTGCATAAGAGTTCTCTTGGTAAAAACTCTTTTTATTTCTAAAATAGTACCTGTCCTGTCATCAATTCCAAGCTCTGCAAGCTGTCGTTTGGTCTTGGTGTTCAAAAAATGTATGAGTTGATTTTCTTGCTCAGGTCTGTCCCTTAATTCTTCTCTTGTTTTGTCAATCTCTTCCTGAGCTACTTTGACCAATTCATTTTGTTTAAATATTACTTGAACAAAGGACCAAATACTCTTTACTGAATCAATAATATTATTCCAAAGAATTTCGTTTATTTCTCTTAAAGGCTTTTCTAATGAGAGATCTTTTTCTAAAGCCTTAACCAATTTTTCCAGCCTCTTAATTTCCCTTGTATTATCAGCAACAGTCTTTTTTGACATATCATATTTTTGTTCCAAATTCACCAGCTATAATTTTGTAGATTGAAGTTCTGTGACTCTGAGTTTTAAACTTTCCATTTGTTTTTTCTAATTCATCATAACTTAAATTGGAAGTATTTACCTGTAATGGATCTGTTTGTTGATCTGATGTTGTTGTACCTGTAGTTGTAATAGCCTCTGTGGTGGATGTCTGCATGATAGCTTCCTTTTATTTTAATTCCTGCTCCAGTTCTTTCTCGGTTTCACTTAGTTGCTCAGTCATTTTCAGGAGCAACTCCATCATTTCTTCTTGTGAATTTTCCTTCAAAACTTCTTGAGTTTGGGGATGCCTTGAGGCTGGCAATTTCAATTGCTTTCTCAGTGCAGCAATATCATCATCCTTCTTTTTAATCAGTGCCTCAATGCTTTTTATATCTTTGGGATTATGACCCAAACTGATGATTATTTCCTCCAGAGATTTTATTCTATTATCCTTTGCCTGAGAAGAAGCTTTCTCAATTTGCAACTGGGTATTTGTATTATTTAAAGAATCTTGCAATCTATGGGCTGCCATTTCTTTATCAGTAAGGGTAGAATATATCATTTCCCCAGTTTGTTTATGTAATTCTATTTGGTCTAATGGATGAATGTCTTTTGCTAGGACCTCAAAATTGGTCCTAATGTAATCAGATGTTGTCTTGGGTTTTGGCACTTTGGATTTGAAATGGCTCATCATCATTTTTCCTTGCTGAATGTCAAAAGCTGACATTAATCTTTCTTGATTGTGTGGATCCATTCTAAGATACTGATCATATACCTGCATCCTCAATGGGTCATTCTTGGCTTTTATATTAATGAAAGTCTTCTTTATATCACCTGCATCTGTCTTTGGCTGTTTAAAGGAAGATACTTCAGTGCTCAACTGTTTTTGTAATTCCTTTCCTTTATGACCTGTATGTGTTTCACTAACTGAACCAATTAGTTGACTATCCTCTCTTTCATCATCAAACATTTCATCTATAGATTCCACTTCTGGAAGTGGATTCAATTTCTGCTTTTTAGCCTGGTGTTGTTGTGAAGATTCTTTGAGAGGAGTGGGATCTGCAACCTGTCTTTTCTTGCCTATTTCCATATTAGATGGAGTCTGCAATTCTGAAACCTCAGGATGATTAACTTGAATAGGGGAAATCTATGTTTGATCTGGTGCCTTGGAGGTTTGAGGCTTTTCTGTCATAATGAAAGTTTCAATGACTTGTACCTCAGGTTCTTTTCCTTTTCCTTTAGACTCAACTGCAATTGATGGGATTTTTTCCTGTAATCCTTGTTGAAGATTTCCTGCTAAAGAAGTGCCAATATGAGGTACCTACACTTGCCCAAAAGATTCTAAGTCAACCTTTTTCTCAAGATCTTTCATAATTTTGTTCATATTGTCTTCTTCATTATCTTGCTCAACTAGTGTTCCTTCCATCCACTCATCTTGATTAGCATATTGTTCTATTTCTGGAATTCTGTGGTGAAAGTAGGGTGCTGATTTGTTCTTCATTCTTTTGTCACAGATAAAACTGAATGGATCATAGGGAATCCAACGGAAACTCTTTTGTAACTTGAAATGGTTTTGCAATATATTTTCTGCTTCATGTTCAACATCCCTAGAATTGCATATAAAGGGACCTAACTGACTTTTGATTCTGAGTTGTGCTTTCTTTTTAGCATTACAAAAATGAATAACATCAGAATTATTCATTTGCCTGAAATATTCTAAGGCAAAAAGTCTCATAGGCACATATTTGGGCAGCTTGAATGGACAAAGTTCACATCCATATATTCTGATTTCTGAATAATTTTGGTATAAATACCAGTCTCCAACTTTGTATGTCCTTGAAAGCTGTAAAGTTTTCTTAATCTCATTGTTGAGCCTTGGAGGAGCAACTCCTGTCAACAAGGTAGTTGCAGGATGTATGAAAAGATCAATGAACTCAGCATAAGAATAGGGAGAATTATAGGAACTGAGTTATGGCAGACCAAAATATAACAGATCTAGGGTTTCTCCTGGCATCAAGCTTTTGAACAAGAAAAGGGAACTTCTCTGATTGATAATAGATGATGAGATGGTAAATGACTGAGGAATACTTAAACACTTTCTCATTATCTAACCTCATGAACTGGTCATGGATTTTATTTACAATGAAAGATGTAAAATCATATTTCACAGCGGGTGGCTGTCCAGGAGTGAAGATGGATAATAATACTAGGGTCAATTCATCAACATACTCACTAGTATTAAAACCCAGTACAAAGGATATCATATTCAGGATGAGCTTGCCTAAATTAGTAAAATAAGCAAAACCATAGGGAGGAGGGCCCTTAGGTTGATGTTCAGGTAACATAAAGGTCTGGCAAATGCATTTCAATTTTTCTTGGGACAATTGGGTAGAATTTTCAAGTAGTTCTTCCATGGACAAAGGAGTAAGATTTTGATCAGGTTCAAAATGGAGCATTGTATTTATAGCTTGAGGAGTAATGGGGAACAAGACACTCTGGTCATGGGACATCACTGCTCTTTGAGTTGGATCATAATTGGAATGACAGTAGTGGATAATTTCTGGGAATATACGGACTGAGGGGATGAGATATCTCGGGAAATTGGATTCCCATAACCCAATGACATCCAAACCTTTCGAATAATCATCTCTGCAGCGACAATAACTTCGAAGGAGATTTTCATCGAACACTAAGTCTTTAATTTGAAAGTCTTTATCCACTATTGGCAAGTATTCCAATTCTCTGTGAGGGCCGTTTAATGGGGCTACACTCAGGGCTACCGGGACTTCCATTTTGGTTCTTGTGTATTCAAAGTGGAAGTTTTGGGGGTTTTTCACGGAACGGGCGCAATTACTAAGTTTTAATGAGGAAAATCGGTACAATTGCAAGTTCAGGGGCACAATTTTCAGTTTTGAAGATCAGGGAATGAACTTAGCAATAAAATTTAACACCGTCTCAGTGGAAAAACAAGGAAAGCTGAGTTTCTTTCAAAGTTCAGGGCGTAACGGAGTAAATACCTATTTTTAGAGGAAAACTGTGGTTTAGCAGGTATCAGTCGGTGACGAGTGGATGCTGGAATACTGGTCCGGTGGAAGTCTTGAGCAAAATTGAGTTGAATAGTAATTGACAATGAATTTTTGAATTTCGCAGTGGAGGGCGCAGTCGTTTTCAACAGACAAAATGATAGAAAATACGCGGAGTTTTATTTTATTTGCAATGTCAACGGGCTTTTTTTATTATTTTCGGGAGTGACGTCATGATGGTACGAGAGGACACGTCATCGGGGTCTAGCTGTAAGCGGTAATTCCCGCACCGCTTTCGGGAGCAGGCGGTTTTCCGCGGGGAGGTAGCGAATCCATTCAATGGACGACACGTAGCAGGTGCACTGTTTCGAAACCATTTGGTTTTCGCACGTTAATCTTCGGACGGGAGACAGTCAGCGGAATTATCGTGGACCGTAGATCTTCGGCGGGGTGATCCAACAGTGGACCCAGTGGGGAGATGGTATGGGAGTTAATGTGCGGGCCCGACGGGTCTTTAAAATGATTAACATTTAATTAACTATTCTGGGAGGCATTTGATTGGCGGAAAGGTTGGTTATTAATTAATCCGGGTGATTAATTAATCCCAATGGTTTATGAGGAGTCGGGTTACGGATGCTCGAGGTTTTTCGAAGTTTTGGTTTAAATTAAAACTTCGGGTTTTATTTGATTTTTTCGTTTAAAACATACAACGTATGTTTAAAACCTTTTCAATATTGTTATTATATGGTAATAAATCAATGTAATTTATTATCCATAGGGGCGGGGATATATTATAAAGATATATTTCTAACCAAAGGGCACATAATGTGGGTCTTTTATGAATAATTGGAAAATAAATACTTTGGTTTAAATTTTATAATAAGATGGGCTTTTGGGATATTTATGTAGAAGGAGTTATACATATAGGAAAAGGTAAGTTATATAAGGATTTAATATTTAAAGTTAAATGTTAATATGACAATGGGACAAGGGAAACTCAAAATACTTTACACAACTAGGAAAGTGGAGATTTCTGAAGTAAACTGTATCATTTCAATTTCAACACTTAAACATAGAATAGTAAGTAATTTTGAAGGATTATTATGGAAATTTGCATGATTTTCCTAAGTAAAATAAAATTTTACTTAGGAAAAGATTAAAAGGGAATGTTTATAATAATAAATAACTTCAAATACTTAGGTATTTTTGATCATCAGGCTGAGGGTCCGGTCCCTCCAAAAGTCAAGGAAATGCCTTGAGCCCCTTTAATCTTCAAATACCTTAGCACTTTGGGGAAATTAGTAAAACTCTTAGGGAGAAAGTGATGTGGGAAGTCAATGATTTTGACTTTGCTTTCTGTAAATTTTCCAATGTATATTCTACATCAGTACTTGTGATGAAAGTTAAAGATCAAACACATTTAACACCATCATTCATCATATGAAACTTTGCAACACCATCTACCTACCCTATCTACTTTACACTACCATTTTCTCTTCTTTATTAGGGTGCACTTAGACTGGCAAACCCTTATCAATCTTCTTTTCTTTTACAAGGCAAATCTATCTAATTCTACCCTTATTACATCCAAGGGCTCAGATTAAACTGTTGAGCACCTTTTATCAACTCTACCTATCTACTTATCTGCCAAGATTAAACTGTTTGGTCAGATATTTATTCTCTATTCTACAACATGAAATTGAAAAATGAATGAGTCAAGTTTATACAGTTTGACTTTTCATAAATTGTGGCAAAGTTTAACAATTTGCACACAATTACTTATTTACAAAAAATGAAATAGTAGTGGCATTTGGATTTGCACACTTTCCTTGGTCTATTTTTGTTTGGGGTTCATTTCTTTCACTTTTTTGACCTTTTTATTTTTCTTACCCTTTGATTTTCTTTTAGGGTATACCCTCTTTACATTTTTTAAATTTTTTGATTTTTTGGTTTTTTCAGAATATGGAACACATTTGCACAAGAAAAAGGTTTGAACATATTACATAGTTCAATAAGACAATCATGAAAAATGACACCTATTGGTATAGGAGTCTAACATTGGCTCCACTTGGGGATGGCTTTTCCTTGTGAAAAGTCAAGAACAACAAATCAGATGCATCAAAATGTCTTCAAACTGAATCATGTAATCTTCTTCTTCTGGTGGCTTTATTTTATATATGATAGTGAAACTTTTGAAGCTTAGGGCCTTCACTTCGGGCTTCAAATCCAAGAAGTCACCATCCAATCAAAACTAATGCATTAGAAAGGATATATTATGTACAAGTTAGAAAAAATCAGAACATCCTAGTAAATAGGATCAAAATAGTGCTTTAGCATTCGACCATTGACTGGTCCTTTCTCAGCTTCTGAATTGTCCAAATTTTTCAAAATGTATGTGTTGTTTCCCTGTAAGCATGTATGATGTAAGGTCCTTTCCACAAGAAATAAAATTTCCCATGTTTCCCTTTATCTTCCCTTCTGGAATCCCATCTTAGAACTTTATCTCCTAGTTGAAAATCTTCTACTCTAGTTCTTTTGTCAAACATTTTCTTTAACTTTTCTTGCAAGACTTGAGATCTTTGACACACTTCTTCTCTGGTTTGTTGCAAGTGAATTGTTTGATTAATTCTTCTTTGAATATCATTTGGTTCCACTTGAGCCTCCTGAAGTAACTTCATAACAGGAATTCCTAAGGATGATGGAAACCTTGCCTCAACACCATAAACTAATTCATATGGACTGGTCCCAATTGATTTTTTAGTTGTAAGTCTGTCTGCCCACAATGCATTGGTCAGTTTCTTATGCCAGTTCTTTTTATTTTCTTCCAATAATTTAATGATATTAATAAGGCTTTTATTGGAAGATTATGCCGTTCCATTACCCTGAGGGTAATAGGCTATTGAATTGCCTAAAGTAATTTGATATTTATTGCAGAAACTAATCATTTTCTTAGACTTAAATGCAGCAGCATTATCTGTTATAATTTTCTCTGGACAGCCAAATCTTGAAAGTATATTAGTTTCTAGAAACCCTATAATTACAGAATCATTGACTTGTCTGCATGGGATAGCTTCAATCCATTTAGTAAAGTAATCTGTGGCAGTAAGAATCCATCTGTGTTGCCCAGAAGAAGGGGGATGGATTTCTCCAATAAAATCCAGTCCCCATTGTTGAAAGGGTCTCTCTGTGGAAATTGGTTTTAATGATAAAGGTAACAACTTTCTTTTGCCCTCAAATATCTGACACTTATGACAAGAAGTCACAAATTTCTTAACATCTGAAAACAAGGTTGGCCAGTAAAAACCAGCCCTTAAGATTTTATCTGCAGTTGATTTCCAGTAGAGATGTCCACCACAATCCCCTGCAGGAAATTCATTAAGTACCTTGTCAGCTTCATCTTTCAATAAACAATTTAATAAGATTCCATCATGATTCTTCCAAAAAAGAGCATTATCTAAAATACAATATTTTAAAGATGTCATTTTCAAAAATCTTTGTTTCGTTCTCGACAACCCTGAAGGAGCTTGCAGGTTTAGCAAAACATAAATAATATCAGTGTACCAGGGTGAATCTAAAAAGGCTTGACTGATGTGTGGAGTCGCCATCTCCTGTTTGTCATCCAGCTCATTGATGTCCAAGGCTTGGCAATTAGTTTCAGTCATGAGTTGAGCCAAACCTTGACCTTTTATGAGTTTTGTTGGTTTAATCTCAATATCATATTCTAATATGGTAGCTATCCACTTACCTCTTTTGCCTTCAATACCATCTTGAGTCAAGATGTCTTTAATGATAGCATTAGGTACATAAGCTATCACATGAGAATATAATATATAAATTCTGAAATCTTTAATTGCTTTCACAAGTGCAAAAGCCTGTTTTTCCATGATATTGTATTTCAAAGATGCATCTCTAAGTGCTTTACTAAAAAATGCAATTGGTTTTTCACATCCATGATCATCTTTTTGTAGTAAAACAACTGCAACTGTATGTTCAGAAGAAAATGAAAAAATAATGAAATCTCTATCAAATTTTGGACTGGTAAGAACTGGTGTTCTTGTTAAAGCCATTTTGATTTCTTCAAATGATTGCTTAGCTTCTACAGTCTAGTCAATACTTGAATCCTTTTTAAGCATGTTAGTAAGCAATCTAAGTAATTCAGCTAAACTAGAAATGAATCTTCTCAAAAAGTTAATCTTTCCTATGAAAGATTGAAGTTCTTTAATGTTTCTGGGATGAGGTATCTGCAAAATTGCTTGTATTCTTTCAGGATCAATTCTAATGCCATCTTTAGAAATGATGTGACCTAGGAGATTTCCTTCTTCCAAACCAAACAATGAATTTTTAGGATTTAAAGAAATACCATACTTTCTGCACTTTATAAACACTTGCCTTAGATGATCTAAATGTTGCTGATCTGTTTTGAAAAAAAACTGTTAAATCATCTAGATAAATTCCCAGAAAATCATGTATTTCTTTAGCAAAAGCAATGTCCATTGCTCTTTGAAATGTAGCTCCTGCATTCTTGAGTCCAAATGGCATCTTGACATATTTAAAAGTACCCCATGGTGTTGTGAATGTTGTTTTATCTTGATCATCAGGATGAACCAGTATCTGGTTATACCCTGAAAATCCATCCAGAAGAGATATCCTAGAAGATCCCACTACCCTTTGTAGTATATGATCCATTTTAGGCAAAGGATAGTTATCTTTTAAAGAAAATTTATTCAAATTTCTCAAATCGACACACAGTCTAATTTCTCCAGTCTTTTTTCGTGTTGGTACTAGATTAGAAACCCATTCAGAGAACCTAATAGGAGCTATAATTCGTACTTCATACATTCTTTTAATTTCCTTTTCAATTGAAGGTAGTAAAACATGATTGATCCTTCTAAGTTTTTGTTTAAAAGGTTTCTGATCTGGTTTCAAAGGTATTGTATGTTGAATGATTGATGTATCATATGCTTTAAGATCTTCATAACTCCAGGCAAAAACGTCCTGGAATTCTATTAAAAGTTCAACATATTTAACCTTTTGATCTTCTGGCAGAGAGTTGGATAACTTAACCATTTTGGGATTTTCTGGTGTTCCTAAGTTGCATTCTTCAATATCAGCCTTAACATGTTCCATTTTGGGTTTAAAGGGAATGTCATTTGAGTCAAAAAGATCTTCCAAAGGAGTTAATCCTTTGGGTAATTGATTATCTTTCAGATTAATGATTTCAGTTTCATCTTCTATGATCTCATCGAATTCCATTTGTATCAAATCTTGCATATCTTTTTCAGTGAATTTGGTTGGGTGAAGCATATGAATTGCAGTCTCTTTTGAAACATTCGTTTCTTGTTCATCTACTTGATCAGATTCATTGGTTGTTATGTCTTCATCTATATTACTGTTAGAAAACTCATTTTCTAGTGTCAAAAAACTATTGATCTGATTATTATTTACAAATACTTGCCAATTCATTAGATTGTCTGGTATAGCAGGTCTATGTCTAATCTCAGCTGTGAACTGATGATTAGGTCCAAAAGGCAATTTTCATGTGCTAGCGAACATTGCAAGACTGTGAGCATGCAAATTTTGTTTCCTGGGAATCTTGGCAAGTTGAGCTTGTAGAAAAGTGTTGAGAATTTCCACAACTGTTTCTCTGTATTGTTTCAATTTGGGATCTTTTGTTGAACATTCACCATTAATCTGTTGGATAATTAATTCAGAGTCTCCTATGATTGATACCCTAATTTCTCCTAACTTTTTGACATGTTTAAGCCCTAGCAAAAGAGCTTCGTACTCAGCCATATTGTTAGTGCATTTAAAATTCAATCTATAAGAATGACCTTCGGCATGATCATTTTCAACATTATGTAACCAAATTCCAGCCCCTGCTCCTAACTTGTTTACTGAGCCATCAAATTCTAAATGCCACAGAATTTCATGTTCATAATCTTCATCAACTGTTTTAACATGTTTCTTAACAGGAGCTAGTTTTTTAGTTCTTTCTGGTATCTCTTGATTTTCTGGTGTTTCTTTGTCTTCGGAAATTTCTTCGATCTGAACAGTGGATTTATTTGTAGTTTCCGTTTCAGGTGCTTCTAGCTCGGTAGGAAGGTCCATTTCAGCATTATAAAGGATGAAAGAATCCATATCAGAATGTACTGAATAGACAGGGAAGTTTTCAGGCTTCTCATGGCTACTCACCAAGTACTTCATCAAGGTTTCTCTATATAATCTTTTAGGTTGACCAAATACTGAAATAGTGGCATATGACATGTCTAGTTGAATAGATCCTCCAAGTTTAGCACCCCAAGATCTAGACAACAACATACCATATTTAGGAGGAATATCAACCACTACTATATCCATCAAAACAGACTTCGCAGGGTATTGCACCAAAGTAACACACAAATCTTTAATCAAACCTAAACATCTTACCTGACTAGAATCAAAATAAAACAAATCTTTATACGGTCTGGTAATGTCTAAATTTAATTTTTCCATCACAGCTTTTGGCATCAAGTTATGGGATGCTCCAGAATCAAGCATAGCATTATGGAGTATTTTGTCATGAACGTTCAGGCTCACATAAAATGGAGGAGTTCCTCCACTTTCTGGTTTTCCATTTACCTCGGGGACAAAAAGTAGTTTAGGTTGATCATCAAGAATATTCACTGAATCATCCATTCCAGTAATGTTAATTTTTAGGGATTTGCTGATTTGACTTCTATAGACATCATGTTTAGCCAATTCTAATAAAGGAACAACTATCTTTAGTTTGCCTATTTCAGCCTCTAGATTGAAAGGTTTTTCTGTTTGAGCTCTAGTGTTCTGGATAGTTGGGTTTTCTCTATTTTTTGGGTCTTCAACGTTTTTCTCTTTTTCATGAGTGGAATTATGATTTGAAGGTGTTTCTGAACTAACTTCTAATGTTTCTTCTACGTTTCCTACAGGAGGAAAAGTATTAGATTGTTGTTTATTGTTTGGTTGGTTGTCAGACACGTCTTCAATTATTGGATTTGAGGGGTTAGGAGTTGTCCTAGATAGAATTTGTACAGGGGGAATGTTTTGTACAGGAGGGATGTTAACTTTACCTTTGAAATTTTGTTTTACAACTTTCTGTTTGCTATTCTCTGGCACATCAATCCGTCTGCTTCTTAAATTATACTGTTTATGAACCTCATAAATTGCTGTGTCATAGCCTTCTTTAAAATCAAAATTCTCTCCTGAATGAGTTTGAAATGTTTCAAGGATGTGGTTCTCTTGATCATCCTGAGATAGGAAAAATTCTGGTTTATTTTTGTCCTCAGTTACGTTATTTATTTCAACATCCTCAGTAGGTTCTTCAGAAGTTGAACCTTCAACAAAATTTTCTTGGAAAGGTGGCCTGATATTTTGGTCAGGGACATTCTTCCCAATATTTTGGTTCTGATTCCTTCTAAAGTTTGGGTTTCTCACAACATTTTGATTATCACCAGAAGACTTTCTTTCGATTGTCTCCACTCTGTCTCTTAATCTTTCCATACCTTTGATGATTGCATCCAGTTTTCTTTCAAAAGATGAAGGTTCTTCAGTCATAGGCATTCTTCTTTCGGCCCTAGCTCTAGCTCGTTTTTCTATGAGGTTTGCTTCCACACTAACCACTATGCTTTGCATCTCTTCTAGGGTTTGGGGGGCCCTTTCCCTAAGAGAATATGCTATGTCAGAGTCAAAACCATTAGGGAATTTAACCAATACTGAGTCCGGAGGTGGTCTAAGGTTTTGAGGAACAACGTTATAGGCTTCATTAAATCTGATGATGTAATCTTATACTGTTTCATTAGGTCCTCTTTTTAATTTTCCAAAGTCAGATAGGATCTGAAGAGGGTCTTTCTTCTTCTCCCATATATTTAAAAATGACCTATACAAAGCTGGTAAATCAGTAATACTGTCCGGAGCAAGGGCCCTAAACCATGTCCTGACTTCTCCAGTAAGACTTTGAACAAAAATTCTCATTCGGACATCATCAATGTCAATTTCATAGAATTCAAAGTAATCAGTCATCCTTTTGGTATGTTGTTGAGCTGTGTAAGTACCTAAGCCATCAAAAGGTGTGATCTTAATTTGATAATCTTGGGGCAAAGCCACAGGGTTGGCTGGCAACTGTAACGGAGCATATCTATTGGCCATGGGAAGATGTAATGGAATAACAGGTGGTAATGGTTTGGAGGGAGTGAGTGGAGGGATAGAAGGAGTAACTGGGTTTTGAGGAGTTTGAGAAAAGGTAACTGAACTTGGAGAAGCTTCAGTAATTACAGAAATGTTTGAACTTTCTTCAAAGGCCTCTTCAGATTGAATGGAGTTTTGTAAATGTCTATCAAGGTGATATGAAACAAATATGAATTGAAAATCTTCAAAAAACAATGGATCTGGAACTAATCTTGATAATTCAGTTTCAGAAAAGTTTACAAATAAGGATGTTTCAAATCGCTCATCAAAAGGGATTTCATCAACATATATAATCTTCACAGGACAGGATGCAGATCTGGAAAGAGGTTGAGAACTTCCAGTTTTTTCTTGACTTTCTCTCTCAGAACTTTCTTGACTTCCTTGTCTTCTAAGAATTCTCGGAATTAGATTTGGATTTTCAAATATCGGTGGTGGATTAGGGTCAGGATTTGACCTAGTATGACGAATCCTTTCTGAAGCCAATTTTCCTAGATGATATATGTTTTTGGATTTTTGGTTTTAATTGATATGAAAGTACAACTTCTACAAATTCTTCAAGAAATTAAAGACTTTTAATTAAAATTTTCTCAAAGATTTATTGAACTAGAGATTCTGATTGAATGTTTGAAACTAAAATTCGGTTATTAAGCTAAACCAGAGATAGACTGAAGCAACATTTATTTACTATGCAGTTGCAGGGCAAAAGCATTTCAAAGGCTACCTGGCTGATCTTCAGACTCTGTCTATAGCTTATAAGTGAACAATATTAACAATAAACATGATTCAGGTCCCCAGTATGGTCGCCACTATGTTATCACTCAGGTTTTCCTTGAATTTGTGGAAAAGGAAAGTATACCCGAGGTAACCACAAACCAACCTTCAGATGCAGAATCTAGCCAATCTGCATCCAGAGAGGGCTCTCTCTTTATAATTTATCTTTGTTCTTAGAAATTTTTAGGCTAGTTATAAATCCAAGAGTTTGTTTGAAAACGGTGGAATTCGCCAACTAAGGGCAAGGTTGAATATTTTCAGGCCATTGGGCTATGGAGTCAAAGGATGGCTTTACTGGATTTCTATTCTACACACAAGATGGCTTTGCAGGACAAGATAGCCAAACAGAGAACAATCCTTAAAATTTAAAGTGGATGGAATGGGTTTGAAGGGATGAAAGGTAGTTAAGAATCTTTCACCATGTTCAAAAGAAAGAAATGAAATGATTACAAATAAAGAGCAGTGAAGAATTCTTTACTATAGTAATCAAAATGTTTAAATTAGTGAAGCAAAAGCAATTAAGAATTCGTTGCTTATAACCAATTTAGAAGAAAACATTAAGAATAATTACAACTGAAATCAGAGTACAATTAAGTAAATTCTGATTTATTCTTTTATGTCAATTATTAAGAAATGGACATAATGATATTATAAACAGATATAAAACTTAAAACATAGGATAGAAAGACTTATTGAACTGCAGTACGACACATGAATCCTGCAAAAAGTCCTGAGCTTCAAATTGTCATCCAGCAAGCCACAAATAAATTTTTCCAAAACACTTTTATTCCAAAAACATCAATGTCACAACAAAGTAGTAGAATCCACCCTCAATACTTTATTCGAGGGTTTATTTATACAAAAAATGGTTTAAAATATCTCACCCTAACCTAGGAAATAATCTAGGGTGACTAATGAATAAGTTACAATAAAAATGAGACAGATGGTCTCGTAGATAGGACAAAAAGTAACTGCTGGTGTGCTGTTTCCTCCCTTTGTGGATGTGCTGGAGGCAGGTCCTACAATAGGGCTCGATGCTATCCTTTTGAGTAATTCTTGTTTACTGCCTTGCTTGTCTGATACTCTTCGTTTCTACTGATACTCTTTCAACTTCCAAACCGATACTCTTTAACCTTTGCTCATCTATTTATCCTTTACACAATAGTAAAAAGTCAAAATTTTCTATCTGAAGATGAATTTTACAAAATTTCCAACAGGTCTTCCCACCATTTGTCTTCTGCTATTATGGTTCTTTTGAGCTTTCTCAATGTTTCATCGGCCTCTGTGTATCTGAAAAAATTGGGCCGATTTGGGAACAAATACCTTATTTCATGCTCAAGATGAAAAAAATTATTTAACCTGTCGTAGAGATTCTTCCTTGTGGGCAATGTCGATTCTGATGAGCTGGTAGAGGAACATGCGAAATTGTGAGCATGTATGTCTAATTTGTTGATATAAGTTTCCAATTCCATTATTTGGTCTTCTGAAATCATTGGACTGGGTAATCCGCTGGCTATCAAAAAATTAAACCTTTCTTTAAATGCATTGATCTCTTGCTGAATATCTGAGCATTTACGTTCTAGATTTTGCATAAGAGTTCTCTTGGTAAAAACTCTTTTTATTTCTAAAATAGTACCTGTCCTGTCATCAATTTCAAGCTTTGCAAGCTGTCGTTTGGTCTGGGTGTTCAAAAACTGTATAAGTTGATTTGCTTGCTCAGGTCTGTTCCTTAATTCTTCTCTTGTTTTGTCAATTTCTTCCTGAGCTACTTTGACCAAGTCATTTTGTTCAAAGATTATTTGAACAAAGGACCATATACTCTTTATTGAATCAATAATATTTTTCCAAAGCATTTCATTTATTTCTCTTAAAGGCTTTTCTAATGAGAGATCTTTTTCTAAAGCCTTAACCAATTTTTCCAGCCTCTTAATTTCCCTTGTATTATCAGCAACAGTCTTTTTTGACATATCATATTTTTGTTCCAAATTCACCAGCTGTAATTTTGTAGATTGAATTCTGTAACTTTGAGTTTTAAACTTTCCATTTGCTTTGCTAATTCATCAGAACTTAAACTGGAAATATTTACCTGTGATGGATCTGTTTGTTGATCTGCTGCTGTTGTACCTGTAGTTGTAGTAGCCTCTATGGTGGATGTCTGCATGATAGCTTCCTTTTCTTTTAATGCCTGCTCCAGTTCTTTCTCGGTCTCACTCAGTTGCTCAGTCATTTTCAGGAGCAATTCCGTCATTTATTCTTGTGAATTTTCCTTCAAAACTTCTTGAGTTTGGGGATGCCTTGAGGCTGGCAATTTCAATTGCTTTCTTAGTGCAGCAATATCATCATCCAACTTTTTAATCAGTGCCTCAATGCTTTTTACATCTTTGGGATTATGACCCATACTGATGATTATTTCCTCCAGAGATTTTATTATATTATCTTTTGCCTGAGAAGAAGCTTTCTCAATTTGCAACTGGGTATTTGTATTATTTAAAGAATCTTGCAATCTATGGGCTGCCATTGCTTTATTAGTAAGGGTAGAATATATCATTTCCCCAGTTTGTTTATGTAATTCTATTTGGTCTAATGGATGAATGTCTTTTGCCAGGACCTCAAAATTGGTCCTAATGTAATCAAATGTTGTCTTGGGTTTTGACACTTTGGATTTGAAATGGCTCATCATCATCTTCCCTTGCTGAATGTCAAAAGCTGACATTAATCTTTCTTGATTGTGTGGATCCAATCTAAGATACTGATCATATACCCGCATCCTTAATGGGTCATTCCTTGCTTTTATATTAATGAAAGTCTTCTTTATATCACCTGCATCTGTCTTTGGCTGTTTAAAGGAAGACACTTCAGTGCTCAACTGTTTTTGTAATTCCTTTCCTTTATGACCTGTGCGTATTTCACTAACTGAACCAATTAGTTGATTATCCTTTGTTTCATCATCAAACATTTCATCTATAGATTCCACTTCTGGAAGTAGATTCAGTTTCTGCTTCTTAGCCTGGTGTTGTTGTGAAGATTCTTTGGGAGGAGTGGGATCTGCAACCTGTCTTTTCTTGCCTATTTCCATATTAGATGGAGTCTGCAATTCTGAAACCTCAGGATGATTAACTTGAACAGGAGAAACCTGTGTTTGATCTGGTGCCTTGGAGGTTTGAGGCTTTTCTGTCATAATGAAGGTTTCAATGACTTGTACCTCAGGTTCTTTCCCTTTGCCTTTAGACTCAACTGCAATTGATGGACTGATTTCCTGTAATCCCTGTTGAAGATTTCCTACTGAAGAAGTGCCAATATGAGGTACCTGCACTTGCCCAAAAGATTCTAGGTCAAACTTTTTCTCAAGATCTTTCATAATTTTGTTCATATTGTCTTCTTCACTATCTTGCTCAACCAGTGTTCCTTCCATCCACTCATCTTGATTAGCATATTGTTCTATTTCTGGAATTCTGTGGTGAAAGTAGGGTGTTGATTTGTTCTTCATTCTTTTGTCACAGATAAAACTGAATGGATCATAAGGAATCCAACGGAAACTCTTTTGTAACTTGAAATGGTTTTGCAATATATTTTCTGCTTCTTGTTCATCATCTCTAGAATTGCATATAAAGGGACCTAACTGACTTTTGATTCTGAGTTGTGCTTTCTTTTTAGCATTACAAAAATGAATAACATCAGAATTATTCATTTGCCTGAAATATTCTAAGGCAAAAAGTCTCATAGGCACATATTTGGGCAGCTTGAATGGACAAAGTTCACATCCATATATTCTGATTTCTGAATAATTTTGGTATAAATACCAGTCTCCAACTTTGTATGTCCTTGAAAGCTGTAAAGTTTTCTTAATCTCATTGTTGAGCCTTGGAGGAGCAACTCCTGTCAACAAGGTAGTTGCAGGATGTATGAAAAGATCAATGAACTCAGCATAAGAATAGGGAGAATTATAGGAACTGTGAGTTATGGCAGACCAAAATATAACAGATCTAGGGTTTCCCTTGGCATCAAGCTTTTGAACAAGAAAAGGGAACTTCTCTGATTGATAATAGATGATGAGATGGTAAATGACTGAGGAATACTTAAACACTTTCTCATTATCTAACCTCATAAACTGGTCATGAATTTTATTGGCAATGAAAGATGCAAAGTCATATTTCACAGCAGGAGGTTGTCCAGGAGTGAAGATGGATAATAATACTAGGGTTAATTCATCAACATATTCACTAGCATTAAAACCCAGTACAAAGGATATCATATTCAGGATGAGCTTGCCTAAATTAGTAAAATAAGCAAAACCATAGGGAGGAGGGCCCTTAGGTTGATGTTTAGGTAACATAAAGGTCTGGCAAATGCATTTTAATTTTTCTTGGGACAATTGGGTAGACTTTTCAAGTAGTTCTTCCATGGACAAAGGAGTAAGATTTTGATCAGGTTCAAAATGGAGCATTGTATTGATAGCTTGAGGATTAATGGGGAACATGACACTCTGGTCAGGGGACATCACTGCTCTTTGAGTTGGATCATAATTGGAATGACAGTAGTGGATAATTTCTGGGAATATACGGACTGAGGGGATGAGATATCTTGGGAAATTGGATTCCCATAACCCAATGACATCCAAACCTTTCGAATAATCATCTCTGCAGCGAAAATAATTTCGAAGGGGATTTTCATCGAACACTAAGTCTTTAATTTGAAAGTCTTTATCCACTAATGGCAAGTATTCCAATTCTCTGTGAGGGCTGTTTAATGGGGCTACACTCATGGCTACCGGGACTTCCATTTTGGTTCTTGTGTATTCAAAGTGGAAGTTTCGGGGGTTTTTCACGGAACGGGCGCAATTACTAAGTTTTAATGAGGAAAATCGGTACAATTGCAAGTTCAGGGGCACAATTTTCAGTTTTGAAGATCAGGGAATGAACTTAGCAATCAAATTTAACACTGTTTCAGTGGAAAAACAAGGAAAGTTGAGTTTCTTTCAAAGTTCAGGGCGTAACGGAGTAAATACCTGTTTTTAGAGGAAAATTGTGGTTTAGCAGGTATCAGTTGGTGGCAAGTGGATGCTGGAATACTGGTCCAGCGGAAGTCTTGAGCGAAATCGAGTTGAATAATAATTGACAGTGAATTTTTGAATTTCGCAGTGGAGGGCGCAGTCGTTTTCAACAGACAAAATGATAGAAAATACGCGGAGTTTTATTTTATTTGCAAAGTCAATGGGCTTTTTTTATTATTTTCGGGAGTGACGTCATGATGGTATGGGAGGACATGTCATCGGGGTCTGGCGGTAAGCGGTAATTCCCGCACCGCTTTCGGGAGCAGGCGGTTTTCTGCGGGGAGGCAGCGAATCCATTCAATGGACGACACGTAGCGGGTGCACTGTTTCAAAACCATTTGGATTTCGCACGTTAATCTTCGGACGGGAGACAGTCAGTGGAATTATCGTGGACCGTAGATCTTCGGCGGGGTGATCCAACGGTGGACCCAGCGGGGAGATGGTATGGGAGTTAATGTGCGGGCCCGACGGGTCTTTAAAATGATTAACATTTAATTAACTATTCCGAGAGGCATTTGATTGGCGGAAAGGTTGGTTATTAATTAATCCAGGTGATTAATTAATCCCAATGGTTTATGAGGAGTCGGGTTACGGAGGCTCGAGGTTTTTCGAAGTTTTGGTTTAAATTAAAACTTCGGGTTTTATTTGATTTTTTCGTTTAAAACATACAACATATGTTTAAAACCTTTTCAATATTGTTATTATATGGTAATAAATCAATGTAATTTATTATCCATAGGGGCGGGGATAGATTATAAAGATATATTTCTAACCAAAGGGAATTGTAATGAGAGTTTTTATCTCAAATATATGGAATTAAATACTTTGGCTAGAAATCTATAATAAGAGGGTTTTGGGGATATTATATAGGAGGAGTTATACATATAGGGAAAGGTGATTTGTATAAGGAGTTAATATGTAAATCAGATGTCAATATGACAAAGGGACAAGGAAAACTCAAAATACTTTACACAACTAGGGAAGTGAAGATTTCTGAAGTAAATTGTATCATCTCAACTTTAACACTTAAACATAGAATAGCAAGTAATTTTGAGGGTTTATTATGGAAATTTGCATGATTTTCCTAAGTAAAATGAGATTTTACTTAGTAAAAGATTTAAAGTGAATAAGTGTAATGATGAATAATCTCAAGTACTAAGGTCTTTTCAATTATTGAGCCGAGGGTCCGGTCCCTCCAAAAGTCAAAGAAATGCCTTGAGCCCCTCTAATCTTTAAATTCCTTAGCACTTTGGTGAAATTAGTAAAACTTTTAGGGAGAAAATGAAATGGGAAGTTAATGATTCTGACTTTGCCTTCCTCTGAAATTTTACCAATGTAGTGTTATGCCTTTGCACTTAGTGATGAAAGTAAAAGATTGAACACATTTAGCACCATCATTCATCACATGAAACTTTGCAACACCATCTACCTACCCTATCTACTTTACTCTACCATTTTCTCTTTTTTATTAGGGTGCACTTAGACTGGCAAACCCTTATCAATCTTCTTTTCTTTTACAAGGCAAATCTATCTAATTCTACCCTTATTACATCCAAGGGCTCAGATTAAGTTGTTGAGCACATTTTATTAACTCTACCTATCTACTTATCTGCCAAGATTAAACTGTTTGGTCAGATATTTATTCTCTATTCTATAACATGAAATTGAAACATGAATGAGTCAAGTTTATACAGTTTGACTCTTCATAAATTGTGGCAAAGTTTAACAAGCTGCACACAATTACTTATTTACAAAAAATGAAATAGTAATGGCATTTGGATTTGCACACTTTCCTTGGTCTATTTTTGTTTGGGGTTCATTTCTTTCACTTTTTTGACCTTTTTATTTTTCTTACCCTTTGATTTTCTTTTAGGGTATACCCTCTTTACATTTTTAAATTTTTTTGATTTTTTGGTTTTTTAAGAATATGGAACACCTTTGCACAAGAAAAAGGTTTGAACATATTGCATAGTTCAATAAGACAATCATGAAAAATGACACCTATTGGTATAGGAGTCTAACAGAATGCAATGGTGGATGAGATATTTATAATGAAAAAGATAAAAAGGCTTCAAAACACAGCATTGATTAAGAGAAGTAATGCTTAAGGTTCCTGCCATTGACAGGACCCCCAAACAATTCTGCTCCATTCAACTCCTGCAAGAAGAATGCATTGTTACCAACAGCGGAGTGAATAGAGTAAGGGCCAAGCCATAAGTTGTAAAATTTTCCATGCTTTCTCTTTTATTCCCTTCTTGAATCCCATTTTAAAACTTTTTCCCCAATCTTGAAATTGATGGCCTTTGTTCTTCTATCAAAAAGCTTTTTAATGCTATCTTGTTTCTGCAATGCCTTGTTATACACTTCCTCTCTGGTTTGCTGAAGATGAATGGTCTGGTTTATTCTTTTGATCATGTCATTTTCTTTAGTTTGTATCTCTTGAATCAACTTCATCACTGGTACACCAAGACTGTTTGGAAAAATTGCATCAGTACCATACACAAACTAGAAAGGTGACATACCAATAGATTTCTTCAAAGTCTATCTGTCAGCCCAAAGTGAATGAACCAGCTTTGTGTGCCAAGACTTGTTGTTGTCCTCCAACAGTTTCTTGATTATGTTCACTAATCTTTTGTTTGAGGATTTTGCAATTCCATTACTCTGGGGGTAATAAGCCATGGAATGCCCCAATTTTATGTGATATCTATGACAGAACTCAACCATCTTCTTTGATCCAAATGCTGCTGCATTATCAGTGATGATCTTGGTAGGACAACCAAATCTGGAGAGAATATTAGTCTCCATAAATTTTATGATAATCGAATCATTGGCCTGCCTACAAGGTATGGCTTCTATCTACTTAGTGAAATAGTCTGTGGCAGTGAGAATCCATCTATGCCGGGCAAAAGATGGGGGATGGATTTCTCCTATGAAGTCAAGTCCCCACTGTTGAAATGGGGCCTCAACAGTGATTAGATGCAGAGGTAGGGGTAACAATTTTCTTTTGCCTTCAAAAAGTTGACACTTATGACAGGCTAGGATCATCTTATACACATCATGGAAAAGAGTAGGCTAATAGAAACGAACCCTCAAAATTTTGTTGGCTGTTGTCTTCCAGTACAAATGACCTCCACACTCTCCTTCATGGAACTGGTATTTAACCTTCTCTGCATCAAAATTAGGCAAACATTTAAGCAATACACCACTTGCATTTTTCCAATAAAGACATCTATCTATAATGCAATAGTTTACAACTTTCAATTTGAGGAATCTTGCCTTTGTTTTTGTCAAACCAGGTGGTGTATTCAAATTAAGCAAAACATAAACAATATTAGCATACCAAGGAGAATTCATAAAATTATCTTCAACTATAGGAGTTGAGAATTCTTCTTGGTCATCCAAAGCATCAATCATATTAATATCAAGAACTTCAAAATTTGATTCAACCATTAATCTAGCTAGACTTTGGCCTTTGATGAGTTTAGTGGGTTTTATCTCTAAATCATATTCAAGGATAATAGCAATCCACTTACTTCTCTTACCATCTGGGTCCTGTGTTAGAATGTCTTTAACAACTGAGTTTGGGACGAAGGCAATGATGTGTGAGTGAAGGATGTACACCCTGAAGTCTTTCAAAGCTTTAACCAAAGAAAAAGCTTGCTTCTCCATAATGTTATACTTCAGAGGGGCATCCCTCAATGCCTTGCTAAAGAATGCAATAGGCTGCTCTTGTCCTTGAAGATTTTTTTGCAAAAGGACAACATCTATGTTATGTTCTGATGAAAATGAAAAAATATAAAAATCTTTTGAAAAATCAGGACTTATAAGAACCGGTGTTTTGGTTAACGCTTGTTTCACCAGTTCAAAGGACTTCTTTGCTTCCAAGGTCCATTTTACCCCTTGCTCCTTCTTTAACATGCTTTTGATATTCATAAGGAGCTCAACCAAGTTGGGGATGAACCTTCTCAAAAAGTTAATCTTTCCGATGAAAGACTGCAACTCTTTAATGTTTCGAGGATGAGAGATTTGTAATATGGCCTCAATCCTCTTGGGATCTATCTTTATACCCTCTTCCGAAATAATGTGCCCAAGAAGTTTACCTTCTTGGAGACCAAATAGTGTCTTCTTAGGGTTTAAAGATATCCCAAACTTTCTGCACTTCTCGAAAACCTTTCTTAAATGTTCTAAGTGCTCTTCATCTATTTTTGAAAACACAGTAACATCATCAAGATAGATAATGATGAAGAAGTCCAATTCCTCCGAGAATGCTATGTCCATAGCTCTTTGAAAAGTTGCTCCAGCATTCATTATACCAAAAGGCATCTTCACATACATGAAAGTGCCCCATGGTGTAGTAAAGGCTGTCTTTAATTGATCAGCAGGGTGGACTACAATTTGATTGTACTTTGAATAGCCATCAAACAAAGAAATTATTTTAGAGCCTACCACCCTTTGTAAAATATGATCCATCTTGGGTAACAAGTAGTTGTCCTTTAATGAAGCTTTGTTTAAGTCTCTAAAGTCTATACAAAGTCTGAGTTCTCCAGTTTTCTTCCTAACAGACACCAGATTAGATACCCATTCAGAATATCTAACAGGGACAATAATACCAGCATCATACATTTTCACGATTTCCTTCTGAACCAATGGTAACTGGACAGAGTTTATTCTGCACAGTTTCTATTTGAATGGTTTTTGGTTTTATTTGAGGGGAATTTTGTGCTGTATTATTTCAGTGTCGTAGGATTTAAGATCTTCGTAACTCCATGCAAAAACATCAGAGAACTCTTTAAACAACTCGATGTATTTAAGTTTAATGTGATCCGGTAAAGTCTTGGACAGTTTAATCATTTTCGGCTTAAGTTCACTACCAATATTACACTCTTCCACTTCGGTCTCTACAGGTTCCAGTTTTGGTTTATTCGCCACATCGTTAAAATCGAACAACTCTTCTAAAGGGGCCAGACCCTTAGGCAAACTTTCATCTTTAGAGTGCAGAGTTTCTAACTCCTCTGTTTCGAAGTCGGCATTCATTTCTGTTTCGCTTTCAAGTTTGCTAGATAATAGGTTTATATTAGCAAGTTCAGGAGACGGTTCTTCTTCGTTAAGAAAATTTTCTTCGTTGCAGTCTGATTCATAGTCCGAGTCCGAACCGTTTAGTTCGAATTCATTTCTGAATTGCATGAAGTCTTCTATTTGTTTGTCATTTTCAAACACCTGCCAATACTTCTCATTATCAGGCACAACTGGTCTAAATTTTATCTGAGTTGTGTAGTATTTGGTGTTATATGGCGTTAAGCATGTTCTAGCTACAAAGGCTAAATTGTGGGTCGCGATATTTCTTTTTCTAGGGACAAAAAACAGTTTGGACTCCTCAAATGTTTTCAAAAGGTCCATGACATCGTTTCAGTAGGCCCTGAGTCTAGGATGATTTGCGTTATACTCCCCATTGACCTACCTAATAACTAACTCTGAATCTCCGTGAACTTTAATTCTTTTGGCTCCTATCTTTTTCAAAAAATGTAAGCCCAGGAGAAGGGATTCATATTCTGCTATGTTATTGGAACACTGAAAGTTTAATGTACAGGAAATACATTCTGTGTGGTTGTTTTCAGTGTTAATAATCCAGACACCTGCGCCAACATTTTTCTTAGTGCAGGATCCATCAAAATACATACTCCACAGAGGACTGTTCTTAGTTTCATCCTGGTTACTGTCCTCTTCAACTAACGTGCTCAAAGGTTGTTGTGGAAACTCAGCACTTAGTTGTATTTGTTTTGATTCCCCAAGATTTGCGCTCATTTGAGGGCCGTTTTCTTTAGTGTCCAGGTTTAAAAACAAAGGATGCATGACCTGTAGTTCAAGACCATTGTTTAGTTTGCTAATGTCTTCAAATGCAACAAACTATTTTAACCTTTCGGCATTGTGTTCCTCTTCCTCCCTATCGGTCGTTAATCTTGTTAAAGTGACTTTTTCATCTAATGTTTCTTCATTAAAGAGGATAAATGAATCAAGGCCTGTGTTTACAGAGTATAAAGGGGATTTTTGCGATATGTCTTGACTTGTAACTATGTATTGCATATGAGACTCCCTGTAAAGTCTTCTACTCTGATTGAAAACAGGGATAGTCGCATATGTCATGTCCATTTGCATAGTCCCTTGTAACTTAACCCCCCAAGATCTTGATAATAACATTCCATACTTTGGGGGCACGTCAGCCACAACAATATCCATGACTAAACATTTGGCTGGAATTTGGGCTAAGTTAACACAAAGGTCTTTAATTAATCCTAAACATTTTACTCTGCTGGAATCAAAGGAGTACAGATCTTTATAAGGTCTGGTGATTTCTAGACCAAGGCTCTCCATCACAGCTTTAGGCATTAAATTATGAGAGGCCCCGAAGTCATGCATAGCGTTGTGCAAAATTTTGTCATGAACATTTAAACTCACATAAAAGGGAGGAACAGGTCCCTCTTGATATCTACCTTCAATCTTTGGACCGAAAATAAGCTCTGGTTAGTCATCATTAAGATTGACTGTATCATTGTTCTCTTCTATATTTAAAGCCTTCAAAATTTGGGTTCTATATACATGTTGGGCAGCTAACTCGGTCAAGGGAACTGAGATTTTGATCTTTGAAATTTCTTGTTCAAGGCTGAAGGGAAATTGGTTCTTTGAAGTGCTAGTTTCAGCCTTATTAGCTGTCACTTTATCAACAATATCAGATTGCTGATTTGTTTTATTTGCACTTGACAAAAATTTTTTCACAGGAGTACTAGCTGAAGTGTTAGTACTACTAAGGTCTGCACTTTGTTTTTCATTATTTTGAGTGCCCTTTTCTTTTCCATTATCAGAATTTACAGCCACTGTTTTGTCCTTTTGTTTGACAATTTTAGGCTTGGTTGTAGTGCTATTTTGTGAAGATTTGTCAGAGGTTTTGTTGTTGGGGGTTTTTTGATTGGTTTTGCTTCTAAGGTCATATTATTTTTGAGACTCTATGATGACATTTTCCATGTCTTGATAAACATTTTCATCATCATCTCTTTTGTAATCATAAGGTGTGTATAGACCTCGTTTTCTATCATAATGACTCTCGAAGTCATCATTATCTACCCCCAGCATGTTGATACTGTCTTCCTCTGTTATCTCATATGTTTCCTCAACCTCACTTACATAGTTTTGATGAAAAGGAGGAGTGATCTACTGATCATCTTCCCTAGGTCTGTTTGGAGGTTGTTTCCTTCTAAAATTCTAGTTTTGGTTTTGGTTTCTATTTTGAGGAGCAATTTGGTTTTGATTTGCTTGTGCTCTCTTAATTATGCTCATTTCTTTCATCATTTCTTCCATCATTCTCTCCATCTTTGAGTTTGAAGTAGAAGGTGTGGATTCCTCTCTAAAAGATACTCTCTTTTCAGTTTTCATTCTGGCTCTCTTCTCCATTAAGTTGACTTCCACAGAAAGAGCACCTTTTTGCATATCTTCAAGAGTTGAAAAATCTCTCTCTCTCAGCTGATAGGTCATGTCAGAGTCAAACCCTTCAGGAAACTTGTTTAAAGCTGAGCCCTATGGAGGTTTTAGTTCTGGTGAAAGTGAATTATACACACTATTGAATCTAGTGCAGTAAGCTTGCACACTTTCCCCAGCGTTTCTATGGAGGTTCTTGTAATCAGAAAGGACTTGGAGAGGATTCTTCTTTACTTCCCATTTGTTTAAGAATGTTTTATGGAAGGCTTGGAGATCATTAATACTATGGGGGCCTAGGCCTTTGACCCACTTTCTTGCTTCTCCCCCTAAGCTCTAAGAAAATAACCTAAGCTTGACAAAATCATCATCAATTTCATTTCTGTCAAAGTAGTCATTCATCTTATCCACATGTTGTGATGCTGTTGTAGCATTGTTCGCATCATATAATGGAATTTTGGACTGATATTCCTGAGGAAGATTGACTAATGGTACAGGAAGAAATAGGGGAGCATACCATGCTGCCATGATGTGTGCTGGGGGTGGATTCACAAGGAGTGGAGTAACAACAGGAAAAGTGGGTTGAAGTGCAGTGGTTTGAACAGTGGATGTAGGATGAGCAGAAGTAGATGGACCAGGAATAGACTGCTGAGCTGATCTTGGATGAGAGACACCTAAGTTGTGAAGGAAATGCAAATCAGGAGGTGTTGTTTCTCTGCTACCAAGAGGTTCACTTGTTTTAGGAGATGATAGTGAAGACTCAGAATCTAACTGATCTAAATCACCAAGATACCTAGTTCTAAATGGATTTACTATGTCAACTTGAGATTGTTGTAGAGCTGAAAGATTTTCAGGAACTGAATTAGCTCTCAAGGGTGATCTAAAAACAGTTGATAATTTAATCTTAGGAGACTTCCTAAGGATACCTTCTGGGTTGTCAACTACTTCAGGTGGATCAAGGTCAGGATAGGCTCTAGTGTGAATCTTTCTAGGAGCCACTATGTTGTGCTTTTCAGAACTAAATAAACAAGACAATTTCAACCAGGTATGACAATCTTTAAGGGGTTAACTAGTCTGTTTTGAAAAAAAATTAATCCTGCAGTCTTCTGACTGGGTTTGAAAGATATTATAATGATAAGGGTTCTTCCCAGTGGAGTCTTAAGGTTTTTTCAGGATTGTGGAGTCGCCAAGTGGAAGTTTCTAGCTCTTTTCAGAGGTAAAAGGTCATATGGTCCACCACCATGTTTATTGAATACCAATCTGAAACAGTTTTAGGTATTTCCGAGTTATTTTACAGTTGTATGGTTTTTAAGAATATCCTAAATTTGTTTCAAAAATTAGCTACAGTTATGAGACAAAAAGAGTTTACTCTTATGGCTAAGCCAGCTGATTTTTCAAGGTTAGATAAAGTCTCAAGAGAATCCTAGGTTTTACCTAGATTGTCACTGATTCAGACAAGTTTTATCATGATTACCTTTCTTAGGTAGTGCTTGAAAAGGCTGCTTTTAACTCACAAGGTTTTATAAAGTTTTTAAGGGAAGGTTCCCTAGTGGAGTCGCCAGAAATGTTAGGAATCTGTAATCAGCAAGATTGGAAAAGTCCGATCACAGAAACAACATTGTTTCAACCAACTTTGGGATTCTAGGATCTAGCCCTCCTGAATCCGGAGAGGGATCTCTCCAATAAGTGCAAAGATGGATTTGTCTTTGAAGTTTGGGGTAATGATATTAGGCTATTTATGAAGGCCAAGGGTTTGTTTTGTTTTTTGGATGGTTGAGCATGAATAATGTTTGAGGTGGAAAGTCCTAAGTGCAAAGAGTTTCAAAGGTGAGAATTTGCAAGTGAATAGAACAGCTAGGCTAAAAATATAGATATAACGCTGGTTTTTAGTCCATTGGGCTATGGAGTCATAACAGGGCTTTAATTGAGCAACAACATCAAGAGTGATCCAAGGGGAAAGTCATCTACATCACAAGATTATCGAGATTTAAATGATGGAATGGGAACAATAAGGTGTTGGAGAGGTGGAAATTGATAATAATTTCACAAAGGATTTATAGTCAGTCCAAACAAGAAAAGCCTCTTAAGTAACTGTTTAAAACCAACCAAGTGCAGGGCTAACCATTGACCTCTTGGGAAAGTTTGTATTAAAGCAGCTTAATTGACAAACAATCCAGTAATCCACATAATTACCTTCAGAAAGTATGAAAACATATAAGAGAAGACAAAGTATAAACTTAAGATCAAATAAAGTACTTTTAAACCTAGTCTACTTTTAGTTAACACCAAGGGAAACTTTCAGAATCTGCCTTTGGAGAATAGAAGCTAGAAACAGGGCAAACCATCACTTTCTAGTCTAACTTTAATAAGAAAATAAGGAAAATAACTTTCAAGAACAATGTTTAAAGAAAACAGTAGGACGAGGGAACTCCAGCGTTCCTAACTGCTTAAACTATATTAAATCATTCTTAAATAAACAATTTGGAGGAAAACATTGAGATAAATCTTTTCAGTCAGAGAAGGTTACTGATGTACAGCAGGTCCTAACTCTATAAATGTTATCCTTTATCAGAGAATAGTGAAAAAATATGGCATACATAGAAGGAAAACAATAACAAAGAAAGGGGCACTTCACCAGTGATATAGACCAGGATCCCAAGAAACAACTTGTTTATTGATGTCAAACCAGTTACAGTCTTCAAGTCCAATGTTTCAGTTCAGTAATCATCTTCACTATCCAGCCTAACTAATCTAGCACAAACAAAGCTCCAAGGGCCAGTGAACACTATTTACAATCAGAAGTTTAAGCTCAAATGTATTTCAAAGTTCTGCAACCAATAGTTTCTCATCTTCTACAGAAGTATTTATAGAAGGATGAAGAGGTGAGATCTGATAAAAGATCTCTTAAGGCAATTAATACAGATTCGAGACTTCTTGGCCTTTTGAGGGGCTCGATGAAGAAGTTTATAGGTGGTTCTCTGTATTAACTGTCTTACAATTAATATCAAAGCTCGGTGGGAGCTTTATTTGACTTCGAGGCTCTGCGTAATGTTTGAAGTAACTCTGCAGATATTTCTGCATTTATTTCCTTGCAGAAGTAACTCCCTGGCTACGCTGAGGCAAAATATCTGATTCTGCAATAAGTTCAGCCTCTGTTTGAATGCTTTGAGGCAACAGGTGGCATTTATGGTAGCTGAGGAATCAATTTGCCTCAAATGTGGTGGTGGAGGGCTACTTGCCTGTTTAAACACTTATGATTTCTTTTAATTGTGTTTTAATTCTGGGAATTAGGCTTTTGATAAGCATTCTTAGCCGTAATTCCAAAATCTGTCTTCAATCTTCATTCTGCTGTGCTATGTCTTCAAAACTGATACTCTTTAACTGTGTTTTTAATAAAACAGTGTCTTGTCGATGTGCAGAGCCACGCTAGGCTTTATGACATCAACATTGATAGAGCATCGACGAAACAATGGAATAGAGCCTGGCGGATGGTTCCCTTTGATAAATCAAAGGTGTGGGAATCGTCATTCCCTGCCTTCAGCTTTCCTTTATCATAATGGAAAAACCATTCAAACATGCAAAATACAAACGAAAATTATAAAATCCTGCGTTTTTTAGGTTTAACTGCTTCAGAAGGCAGAGAAAGAGCATGGCCATTGGATGAAAGGATCCAATGGTGGAGATTTGCATAGAAAAGGTAAAAAGGAGAGCGGGGAGAAGAAATAAGGTGGAGTGATTTGGACCGTCCGATCTGGACACGTAGACGGTCTAGATCCAATCGGAGGATCGCAATCGACGGGAAGAGAAAAGGGGTGCGATGAAAATCTCCAATGCGATTGCGCGATTGGGAGGGTAGAGGCGATTAAGTGATGGCTGTTGATCTAAGGACGAGATCAATGGTGGAGAAACAAATCGGAAGGATGTCGATCGGCAGGAGCAAAAGATTGTGTGCAATGGAAAACCCCAATGTGATCAGGCGATGGCCGTTTGATCGGCTTTCGATCAACGGCGGGGATTTCTTTTAGAATGAAGTGGCAGAAACCCTTATGATATATGAAAAACCCAAAGTTTTAATATAAACAAAGGTTTTTAATAGATCGAGGGTGGAAAGAATATATATAAAAAGGTCTGGTGCTCGATTGCGGGGCCTTTGGATGTATGAAACATGATAAGCCCGGGGCTTGATAAAACAAAGGCCAATCACAATCGGAGCCTCGGGCTTGGTCTTTTTAATCTACCCATTGGAAAGTTTGCGATGCGATTGGTGCCTGGGGTGTTTAACATTTGGGCCTGGGGGAAAGTCATATGAAATAATGGTGGGGTGGAAATAACATATATAAGACCCAATCGCATCGGAACTTTTGATGCGGGTCTTTTTGATCAACCCATTGAACTTTCTCTGATTGCGATTGCGTGATCGGTCTTTCAATCTACCCATTGAAATATTTAACACGTGATTCTGACTTTTTAGACCAAAAGTTAGGATAAATGGGTTTTTTTATTTTACAAAGGAAAAATGGATCAGGATGGTTTATTCGATGGTTTTAAGCGCGGAAGGTGGGCCCACAGGATATATATATATAAAATGATGCGATCGGGGTTCTTTATAAAACAAATCTTAGTCGCAATCAGAAATTTTTGGAACATGGCAGAGACTTGCGCTTTCGACAATTTCCGATGCGATAAGCACCGAACAGGATTAGCGCTTGGTTCCAACATGTGGGCATGTGGGGGGAAGTGGTTAGGACTTAGCCCAAGGGGGCTTAGGTCCATAGTAAATAAAACTTGTTTTTTATGAATTTTTCAGAGTTTTTCAATGGAATTTGATGGTTTCGGTAAGGTTAAAAAGTGAGTTTTTAACCTTGTAAAGATGATTTTCATGAATGGAAGAAGGGAAATCATGAAAAATAGAGGAATTTTATGGAGAAAAGGGGAGAAAATGAAGGTTAATTTTGGAAGAGGGGGAGGGGGAAAATGATGGTTTTTCAGCAGTCTTTTCTCATGAAATCAACAGAATTTCTGAGTATAAAATGAAGATTTTTGGACAGATATTGGTTGTTCTTGCCTTGAATCATTCTTTTGAAGTAATACTGCAGCTATTGTATGTTCAGATGCAAAAGAAAATATATAAAATTCTTTGGTGAAATCTGGACTAATCAGGACTGGTGTTTGAGTAAGAGCTTGTTTAACTAGTTCGAATGATTGTTTAGCTAGTAAACTCCATTTTACACCTACATCTTTCTTAAGCATGTTTGTAATGTTTTTTAATAGCTCAGCAAGGTTAGGGATGAACCTCCTTAGAAAATTAATCTTTCCAATGAAAGATTGCAACTCTTTGAGGCTTCTTGGATGTCTGATTTGTAATATGCCATCTATCCTTGTAGGGTCTATTTTGATTCCCTCTTCTGAAATTATATGGCCAATAAGTTTACCTTCTTGGAGACCAAAGAGTGTTTTCTTGGGATTCAATGACAAGCCAAATTTCCTACACTTCTCAAAAACTTTTCTTAGGTGAATCAAATGTTCTTCATCAGTTTTTGAGAAAACAGTTATGTCATCAAGGTAAATGATTATGAAATAGCCAATATCCTCAGAAAATGCTATGTCCATGGCCCTTTGGAGGGTGGCCCCTGCATTCATTAATCCGAAAGGAATTTTGATATACATAAAGGTGCCCCAAGGTGTGGTAAAAGCAGTTTTGATTTGGTCACTTGGGAGCACTAACACCTGGTTGTAACCCGAGAACCCCTCTAAGAGGGATATCCTTCTTGACCCAAATACCCTTTGAAGTATATGGTCCATCTTGGGCAAGGGATAGTTGTCCTTTAAAGAGGATCTATTTAAATTTCTAATGTCAATACAGAGCCTGATTTCCCCTATTTTCTTTCTAACAGAAACTAAGTTTGATACCCACTCTGAAAATCTAATGGGTGCTATGATCCCAACATCATGCATTTTTTCAATCTCTGCCTTAACTAGAGGTAGTAAGAGAGGATTTATTCTCCTTATTTTTTGTTTGAAAGGCTTTTGATTTTCTTTCAAAGGAATTTTATGCTGGATGATGCTGGTATCATATGATTTTAGGTCTTTGTATCCCCAAGCAAAAACATCTTTAAACTCTTTGAACAACTCTATGTACTGCGGTTTTATGTGAGCTAGGAGAGTGCTGGACAGCTTGATCATCTTGGGTTCTGCTAGACTGCCTATGTTATGCTCTTCTGTATTTTTTTCCATAGGCTCTATTCTCAGTTCTTTGACTACATCGTTAAAATAAAAAATGTGTTCTAAAGGTGCTAGACCTCTTGGAAATTTATCATTTTTGCATTGTAAAACTTCCAAGTCTTCTTGGTCTGTGTTGTCAGTTATCTCCGCTTCAAAAGGATTTTCATAATGATTTATATCAGCAGTATATGTCATTTCAACTTCTGGGATTTGTTCAATATACAAGCAATTTTCTTTATGGCTGGTTTCTGATATTGGTATGCTGAAATCATTTTCTGATTTCAAGAAATCATCTATGTGTTTGTCATAATCAAACACTTTCCAATGATCTTCATTATCAGGCACAACAGGCCTGTGTTTTACCTTCACACCGAGTTGTTCATTTATTTAAGGTATTTGGCAATTGCTGGCATTGAAAGCGAGTTCATTTTCTAGATGATTTAATGCTCTGGGGATGAAAATGAGTTCCTATTTTTCAAAGGTTTTCAATAGATCAAGGGTAGCATTTTGATATTCCCTAAGCCTTGGATTTCTAGCTGAGTATTCTCCTTTGATTTGTTTTATGATAAGTTCAGAATCTCCTAGGATGAATATCTTTTGGGTTTCTAACTGCTTAAGCAATTGTAAGCCTAGGAGAAGTGCTTCATATTCAACAATATTGTTAATGCATGGGAAATCCAATTTGTATGAAAAAATATGTTTTGTATTTTGAATCCACACACCTGCTCCTGCACTTGTTTTATTACAAGATCCATCAAATTTTATTTTCCAGAGTATGTCATCCTTGTTTTCATTCTCTCGTTGCTGTTGATTTTCAATGTTTTGCATTTGATTGAGGGGAAGATTGGATTGTTCTGGTGAACTGATTGGGTCCATGTTTTCCTTATCTTGTTGAGTAATTTCATCTTCGTTACATAAGATAAAGGAATCTAAACTTGATTGAATAGAATAGATTGGAGAGTTGTTTGGTTTGTCTATGTTGCTCACCATGTACTTCATGTGAGATTCCCTATATAGTCTTATGTTTTGATTAAAAATGGGAATGGTGGCATAAGACATGTCCATTTGAAGGCTTCCCTGAAGTTTGGCTCCCCAAGATCTTGATAAGAGCATGCCATACTTAGGGGGGATGTCAGCTACAACTATGTCCATAACTAAACTCTTAGCAGGGATTTGGGATAAGTTTACACACAAATCTTTGATTAAACCCAAAAATTTGACTTTGCTTGAGTCAAAGGAATACAAGTCTTTGTATGGTTTAGTAATTTCTAAGCCTAAGCTTTCCATCACTACCTTGGGCATTAGATTGTGTGAAGCTCCCGAGTCTAACATAGCATTGTGTAAAATTTTCTCATGTATGTTCAAGCTAACATAGAAGGGAGGGACAGCCCCTTCTTGGTATTTTCCTTCAACTTCTGGACCAAACAACAACTCAGGTCTGTCATCTGTCAGGTTTAAGGTGTCAGTATCACTTCCTAAGTTTAAAGCTTTCAAAACTTGGTTTCTGTACACTTCTTGGGTTACTAGTTTAGCTAGGGGAATGGTAATTTTTATTTTAGCAATCTCTCCCTCAAGACTGAAAGGAACAATAGAATTGTTCATATTTACATCTGTCTTTTCACTTGAATTCCTTTCGGCAATTTTAATTTGCTGAACCTTATTTGGACTGGTAATTGGGACAGTTTTATTAGGACCACTAGCTGAAGTGCTAGGGGTACTCTGTTCAACATCTTGCTAGACACCTTTGTCTTTGTTTATGTCTGGTTTCTTAGTCAAAATGTTGGTATTTTCTGCTGTCTTTTTGGGCTGAGTTTCTGTGTTTTTCTTGACAACAGTGTTAGTGTTTTTGTCCTTGAAATTATCTATGTTCCCCTTGCTCCTAAGATCATACTGTTTGTGTACCTCCATGATTGCATTTTCGAAACCCAATCTATAGTCATCAGAATCTCCAATAGTGTTTGTACCTTGATCAGAAAATAAACCGTGTTCTTCTTCAGTGAGGAAAACATCATCCTCACTGTCTGATCCAATCAAGTTTACATGAGATTCTCCCAACCTTTCCATCTCTCTATCTTCCTCATATTGATCTACATAGTTCTGTTGGAAGGGAGCTCTAATTTGCTGGTCGTTATCTCTTTGCCCACCTGGATTGTTTTCTCTCCTAAAATTTTGATTTCTATTTCTATTTTGGGAGTTGTTCTGATTGTCTCTTGGCTGTGTTCTCTCAAGTATGTTCATACTTTTCATCATCTCTTCCAACATATTTTCTGTTTTTGAGCTGGATGTGGAGGGTGTAGTTTCATCTTTATAAGTTACCCTCTTCTCTGATCTCAACCTATTTCTCTTCTCAATTATGTTTGCTTCTACGTTCACAGCTCCTTTCGGCATGTCTTCTAAGGTTAGGTAATCCCTCTCCCTTAACTGATACATCATGTCCACATCAAGGCCTTCGGGATATCTTACTAAGGCCATGCCTTGAGGAGGCTTCATGTGAGGTGGAAGAGCATTATAAACGCTATTGAACCTAGTGGAGTAGTCAGGAACACTCTCTCCTTGATTTCTCTTGAGGCTGCTATATTCTGCTAGTATTTGGAGAGGATTCTTTTTGAGTTCCCATTTGTTGACGAATGTTTGATGCAAGGCGGGGAGATCATTTATGTTGTTAGGAGGTAAGTTTTTAAACCATTTCTTTACATCTCCTCCTAAACTTTGAGCAAAGATCCTCATTTTCACAGTTTCTTCCTCTATCTCCATGTAATCAAATGCATCTCCCATCCTATCTACATGTTGTTGAGCTGTTGTAGACTCTTTTCCAGTGAAGTGAGGGATTTTAGATTGGTAATAATTTGGTAAGGGAGGTAGAGGTTGTGGTAACACTAATGGGGCATACCATGTTGCCATGGATGGAAATAAGGGTGGATTTATAGTAGTGAAAGTGGGCTGAACAGGAGTGTTTTGCACAGTGGTAGTATGAATTGGAGTGGAAGAAAAACTTGGGCCAGCAAACTGATTTTGAGCAGACTTGTTATGAAAAAGGCTAAAGTGATAAAGAAGCTGGGAATCAGGAGGAGTGGACGTTGAGGCTTCTCTACTAAAGCTTTGTTGCAAATATGAAATATCAAGGTTAGTTTGGTTTAAGTCACCTTGAGATCTGGTTCTAAAGATGTACTTTGTATGATGTAAATCAAAGTGTGAATCCTCTAAGACCACAAGGTTTTTAGGGACAGAATTTGTTCTTAAGAGGCTCCTATTAGCAGCTGAATTTCGAGAGATAGAAGTCTGCCACAAAATTCTCTCAGGATTGTCAATGATTAAAGGAGGATCTAGGTATGGATGGGATCCAGTATTGATCCTATGTGAAGCCAGACTGCTTTTCAAAAAATGAGAGAGGTGGGGGTTTTAGGGATTGTTTTTGGAAGCTTCACCTCTCAGGATTTTTTGTCTAAAATGGGATTAGGCTTCTAAACTTTCTTCAAGGCTGGTTAACACAGTCTTAAATATATTTGGGAACCTAGATGAGTAATAGTCCTACTGGGGCTAGTGGAGTCACCAAGTGGAAACTTTTAGTTTTTTACGAAGGTAAGATATTGGATGGTTCCACCACCATGCTTATTATGAATCCAAACTGAAATGTTTTTTGGTTTTTCTGAGTTTCTTGATTTTTTAGGTTATGAGAGTGTCCTAAATCTGACTTAACACTTAGCTAGTGTGTCAAAACATACAAATTTCACTCTTATGGCTTGGTAACTGAATCCTTCAAGGTTGGATAAGGCTTTACGAGAATCCTAAGGGTTACTTAGTTTTTCACTGATTCAATTAAGTCCTATCATGATTACCATTTGTTAGGTAGTGCTTGAGGGAGGTTACCTATGTTATACTTAGACAGTGAGTGTTTTGTTTTGAAGATTTTACTCAGTGTCCCACCGTGATCGCCATTATGTTGGTGTCCCATGTTTTGATAGTTTGGCAAATCAAAAGACAAGGCAACATCAGAACCAATCTTTAGAGTTACAGGATCTAGTCCTCCTGTTCTCAGAGAGGGATCTCTCAAATTTTTGTTTGCAAAGGTTTATCTTGTGTGCTTTGAGTATTGGTTTTAGACTAGTTATTAAGTGCAGGTGTTTGTTTATTTGTTTGGTTGAATTGATACAGTAGAACATGAAAGATCTAGGAAAGATATATAGAATGGAGAAACATCTGGTTCATTGGGCAATGGAGTCAAGAAGAGGTCATAACATACTCATCAATGGATATGGGATATCAGAGGGAAAATCTAACTTGGCCACAGGATCCTTTGGTTTTGG